>CM040426.1:69540210-70094340 GCA_022702705.1 Papilionanthe hookeriana x Papilionanthe teres | reverse complement strand
TTATTAAATTATTTTAAAGAAATTTATTTTTTACATAATTTTATGATACATAGTTTTTAATTCATAACAATTAAAAAATAAATAATATTTAAAAATACCAACTTAAATAAATCTAACAATTTAATGAAATACAAAAAACTAAGTAGCACCAACAAAGCTTAAAACCACAAAAATACTAAACATTCACATCATAATAAGCACACGGAAAACAACATATGCCAAAAAAAAATAAAAAAAATAAGTAACATCAAATTAATTACACCTGATGAACAATCCATACCCATCAGACTATATATCCACATATGAACTTAAGCAAACAAGTAAACCAAGATATAAATTCCAAAACATTAATTTACTAACACCAACTCCCTTATCAGAAAAACCTACAAACATTCATAAAAATCCTTTCTTTTTTTTGTCTTTTTTTTTTTTTTTTACTGACAATAATCAATAGCCAAAATCATCATCATCATCATTTTCCTCACCACAAAACTCATAACTGCTGAAATGCTTCACCCTGAATCTCCATTCTTCTTTGACTGCATCAAATGATATAAACTCAGCTCCCTGCTCCTCAGTCTTCTTCTTCAACATCTCTATGTATCTCTCAACCTTTGGGCCTCCAGTATACCTCTGCCCAGTTTTCTTGTTGAAGCATTTGATGTTAAGAAGAGTCACTTCAGCCGGTTTGTTGAGCCCTTGACCGACTGGCGGCTTTTTGCTCTCGTCGCTGTACACGACGACCTCACGATGGTTGAACTGAACAATGGACTCGAGATCGAGCCTCCTCACATCACTTTCGCCGAGGAATTTTATGCTGCCGTAGGCTTTGCGGCCGATGACGAAATCCTTCACGCGGCGACAGAAACCGGGCTCGGCACGTTCTTTGGCGGCGAGTTCGGGGATGCTTGGTTCGCAGAAGTAGTCTTCAAGGGAGAGTTTTGGCATTAGGGCTTCGATGTCTGCGCCGTGTTCATAAGAAATGGCGGCCTCGCTGGCTCGACGGCTTGAAATTGAGAAGTGGGAGTCTTTAGTTCTGTTGGCATGGTTGTCTTTAAGGCCATTTAGGTGTTGAGGGGGTTTGGATGGAGTTTGTTCTGTATGGCCATTCTCAGCTGGGCTTTCTGCAACATTGCATGGTGAGAATTATAAATAAGAAAAATGGAGAGTATATAATATCAATATTGCAAATGGCATAGATAAGCTATATTAATTAGATGGAAGATTTACATGCACACCATTTAATTCCTATCTAATTCTATATGTTATTTTAATTCCTAAGTATTTAGGTGTATCTCAGCAGTAATAAATACCAAATAATTCTATGTTGGTATCTTAATGTACTTCTATGTTATAATACCATATACAAGATTTACTGAATACTATCAGCATTAAATCCATGACCACAAATCAATTTGTGATTTTGAATTCTTAATACAATATATTCTTCCATATAGTAAATGAAAACAAGCATGATCATTGGATGAAGCCCAGACGCACCAAAAAAAATTATAAATATATATCTATATATATGTAGCTCACCATGAAGATCAGCTGCACGAGATTCATCAACAATGGGAGCAGATGGCACTGCATGAATTTTACCTGGATAATACAATGAAATATCAGTAAACTTATATAAAGAATGATAATTTATACTGCAAATGAGGTTTCATAAAGCTGACCCAAAATAGCTTGGGATAAGGCTAATGATGATGAACATAAACATTTTAGAAATGACAGAATGACACGATAATCAATTTAAATGAAATGCATAAGCGCGTGGCAAGAAGAATGGGCAGCCATGAATCCATATTTAAAAGTGACAGATTATCTATGCGTGCATTTGTAAAATTTATCAGCACAAAAAAAATTTCCATGAGTTACACTAGTTCCAACTCCGAACAACTTGGAACATAGTTTACCATCTTATCATCAAATCAAGACTCAAAGCATTATACATACTAATGGCCTCCTAATAATACCAAAAATATTTTATAAAGTGCCAAAATAGTCCACTAACTATTTACATGGGGTCATTTTAGTCCCAGAATCTACAAAAGTACCAAATTAATTCCTATACTTTTTAAATTGAGGCTAAAATAGTCCTCAATGTGAATTGTTTCAACCCATGTTAAAAGACTCTAGGACAAAATTGACACTCCTATAGACTTGGGGATTAAATGACCCCTTGCAAAAAGTCAGATGACTATTTCAGCATTTTTCTTATATTTTACAATTGGAAAGACTATTGCAAGAGATGCACCAATAAAACTAACTTGACTGCAGGTTAGCTGAGTTTTTTAATGTGGGATTTAGCAAGAAGTTTACCCTTGAAAGAGAATTTTACTTCCATTATATGGTTAATAATAATCTGCATTTCAAATTTACAATTTAATCGTTCAGGTTGCTCAGACTCACAGGAGCTCCTTTTTTTTTTCATGAATGATAAATTGTTGACAAAATGAGAATTTTTAGGGAAATTTACAAACGTACCACACAATGCTTATGAATTTACATATTTAACACAAATTTCAATATTTGTATTTATAACACCTCGGTGTTAAAAACCTATGCATAAAAAGGTATATTTGACTTGTAAAAAGCTAGAAAAAAATGGTATTTTTTAATGTTAAAAATTTGAGTATTATTAATATAAGTATTAAATTTTAGCTGTTAGAAATGTAAATATATAAGAATTGTGTGGTATGTATACAAATGCCCCAGGTTTTTAACTGAACAAACTGCTTGGCAAGTACTTTACAGAAGTTCCATCAGTCACTAAACGCAATCAACAGTCAATACTTTAAATGTCCACGAATGCAATATACAATTGATTAAAAGAACGCCTTAACTCAAATGTTTAGCATTATCCTTAATCATCAAGTAAATTAGAGAATACCATATATAAGTAGCTATCTAAACCTTAAGAAAACATCAATAATCAGAAAATAATAATAATAATAATAAATAAATAATTGAGCTTTACATATTTAAAAAGGGAAACTTACATGCATAGCACACAATTCTTATGTATTTACATATCTCAGACCTAAACTTTCATATTTACACGCATAACAATTTGGCGCAAAATGTGCATTTGTCTTTTAAAACAAGTGATAAAAGTGCTATTTTTGATGTGATATTAAAGATTTGAGTTTTGTGTGTGTTAACTATGAAAGTTTAGGTGTGAGATATGTAAATACATAGAATTTTGTGCTATGTATGTAAATGCTCCATTAAAAAAAAACTGGAATTGACAGTGATATTGCTTTAATTGAAGTCCCTTATAAGCATCACTAAGCTACTATAATTGCAGCTTGCACAACCTGCTAGTCATAAACAAGGGAAAAAAGAATGACAAAATCAGAAATTTATAGATTACCATTGTCGCTAGATGAACCGATGATATTTTTTGACACTGATTGTTTATTGACACCATTTGTAGAGGGCCATTGTTCAATTGGACGAATAATTAGTGCCCTTGGATTCTCCCTTGGGAAAATTAGTGCGTCTGCCTTTGGAGTCGTTGGAGCCAGTTCATCATCTCTGAAGAATGGTACCTGTGAAATAATAATTTTTTATTAGCCCATACTTCTGCCAAAGAAAATCACATGTAGTTAACAATATATAATAATAAATAAACGGGGAAATTACATACATAACACTCAAAACATTGCTATTTACAAACCTAGCACCCTCTAATCCATTTTTTGAATTTCTACTAAAATATCAAAATTCACGACAAAACCCAAAACCATGTTTTCAATTTTTTGTTGAATTCTCAACAAGGAACGCATAAATGCATGAGTTCAATAGTTCAAAAGGTCACCTGGCAGTTAGTTTTGTAAATAACAATGTTTCGAGTGTTGTCTACATAATTCTTCAAAAAATCAGTTGATTAAAATTGAGACCGATTTGTAGATTAAGAATAAGCTAACCCTTTCACTATCGCTTTTAGGATGATATCTCCTGGCTGGCAACCGGATTCTTCTCTGTGAGACATGTCTAGGAGCCACTAAAGATGAATACCTTACTAGAGCTGGTTTGTCAGAAACCTGTAAAAACAAAATAAAATATCATGTCGATTTGAAATGTCATTTTTGGCACTAAAATAAAACCATTTCTTAAAGCAAGAAATATCAATCGCTATGTTTATCTAGCAAAAATAAAGAAGAAATGAAAAAGTGTGAAAATAGTCTCAAATCCTTTTAAATATAAGATGATAGTCCCTTGAAGAACTATTCCAACCCCAATTTAAAGGGTCGGGGGGACTGATTTGATACTTTATACACTTTGGGAATAAAATGACCACATGTAAATAGTCAGAGGATTATTTTGATACTTTACTCAAGAAAACAATACATAATACAAGAGCATAACCAGTGGTCACAAAATATAACTGGTAAGATTTCAAAAAACTTACAGGCATGCTTGAAATTCCATATTGAACTGAAGGGGCAGAAGAGCCCACACGGCCAATAGACATCTGAGGCATCACAGGGAGCGTTCCAAAAGGATTTGTTATGGACGTGGGTTGCATGACAATGTTAGCCTGAATAGCCGGGCTGCCACACAAGAAAGGCAAATAAGAAATTACCAGTCAGACTATCTATTAGAATATTAAAATATTTATTAATGCAGAATTCTAACACTATCATATAAAGAATTTCTTATGGGAGCATTCTCTGTAGAAATATTTTGGGGTTACATATATATATATATACATAAGATATACCACAATTTGTGTATTTACGTAGCTAACATCTAAACAATAATGTTTACTAATGTAACACCCAAATCCTTAAATCATATAAAAAATCTCATTAACATTAACTTTTCTAAACTGAAACAAACCTTTTCATCTGTATATTTGATATGATTGAGAATGTCTCAAATACAATACAAGTAGCTATCAAAATGCAGGTGTTAAATACATAAGAAATGTATAGTATGTAAATCCCCCAAATAATACTTGGAAAATTTCAAGTGATTTTCATATTAAATTTTCCCAGAGAAGTGTTATATTTATTAGAATTTTTGCTCTTAAAAAATATTATTTATCATTGGCAGAGACATGTCCAAAATAACTGAGATGAATATATGAACACCACCAGGATATTATCTACAGGCATTGCAACAGGGAATTCTCTAAATGAACTTTATCCAATTATACAGACAGCAACGTAAAAAAATAAAATAAAATAAAAAGATAAAAAGGATATATTGAAAGTAAATCTTAGACTGCAAAATTCCAATTTTAAACAAAAAAGTAACTTAAATAAAAGAAATTGCAAACACATTTGTATTCTACAAATTGTTTGTTCACATGTTGCTACAATAAATAAAAATAGACATGCTAGTCCCAAAGTTCAATCTCCATGGAAAATGTCTAATAAACATGTGATGAAATTGTTTCCAGTTCCTAACTAAAGAAAATAACCCAAAAAATGTGATTTTGATTTTTACCTAACTAAAGAAAAACAATTTCCTCTCAAACATGGCAGAATGCACCATCTTCACCACAATAAAAATAATTCTATGGATAACTAGTGATACAGTGTACTTCAGAATGGCTACGTGCATACAATCCATATGACTGCTGCAAAAAAAATCCTTAAGCACCAACATATCTCATTTTATTATATAAAAGTTATTGTTTTATTAAGCATAGCATATTTTGTCTCCTGGTAGAGATATTCGAGGATCCTGCGATCTTCGAGTTTCAAAAGGTAAAAAAGAAAGATATTATGGAATTCCTCATGTACCGTCGACTCTTTTTAGAGCTGGACACTGATTGTTTAAAGATAAAAAGGGAAATAAATGTATTTTAGAGTAGACAGACGCCTCAAACAACTCTAAAGAAGCCAACGACTACCTAAATTTATCAAATTTCAAGATAATGTTCGGAATATTTGAATATATAACAGAAACATACCTCTGTCCAAAAGTTCCCTGATTAAGGGAGCTGGGGAAGCTACCAAACCCTCCAGAAGGAGCTGAAATGAAGATTGCAAATGTGAAATAAGAAGTTACTTGTAAGTTCACGAATGACCTAAGTTACTATAAAAGGTGCTTAAATTAGGTTCACAAACGAAATAAAAAATTACATTAATGATTTGGTTTACCTATTTGTGCTTGCCCAAGGTTACCAAAAGAAAAGTTACTTGATGCTTGTGCAGGAGCAGACTGTTGAAAAGGAGTGGAAAAGGAGGGCTAGCAAGCAGAGGTACAACGAAAAAACAATGTCAGTTGGATTAATGAAAAGAAATATACATACATACATATGTATACATATGTATTAATTATAACGTATTAGAAAAAAATAAAAACAAAAGTAACATTCAGGTTGAAATTATGAGAAAAAATGCTAAATTTCACTTACAGCCGGTTGACCAAATCCCGTAGGATTGCTCAATGAAGGTGTTGAACTACTGAATAGGCTTCCACCGAAGCCAGTTGATGGCGTGCTGAATAAACTTGAACCAAAAGCTGGTGTGCTCTGTTGAAAACCAGTAGACTGCCCAAAGGGAGAAGGCGTTTGACCAAGAGCAGCAGTTGAAGAAAACAACCCAGATGACTGAGTGCTGCCAAAAGTTAGACCAGATCCAAAGGAAGAAGTGGATCCCACCATTGAGGAGCCAAAAATAGAAGGAGACGAACCAAATGTCGGAGCATTTCCACTTCCAAAAATTGAGGATGAACTGCTAGAGCCAAATCCAGACGAAGATGCCCCAAATAGTGAAGGGGTGGAAGATGTTGAGCCAAAGGGGCTTGCTGAGGATGAAGAGAATGGTGAGCTGAAAAGCGAAGTTGATGATGATCCAAAACCAGTAGAACCAAAAGCTGGAGTTTTGGGAGCAAAAGGATTTGAAGAGGTGGTGGATGAGAAAGGATTAGCAGCAGGCTGACCAAATGCGTTTGTTTGACCAAAAACACTACTTTGACCAAATGGACTTGTTTGGCCAAAAGAACTCGTTTGATTGAATGGATTCGATTGTGTTGATGTCGGAAAACTTATTCCACTTGATTGTCCAGCAGGATTTGGACCACCTAAACAAAGTAATAGAAAATACAAAGTTAATTGTAGTAAGCAAAATGCATCAGCAAATCAAAACAATAAAGTACTAATAACAGGAGCATTGCTAGTACAAGGATCTCGATCAAAGGTGAATATATTATCCCTCAAAACATATTAAACATTTGTATTGACAAGTATAGCATCACAAAATGGTGAAAAATTCTAATTAGATGACTATACGTCAAAAAGTAGAATGTTCTCCAAAGTCTACACAGAAATATATTTTCAATTCTTAGGATTTGTTTGATGAAACATTTTAGCAGAGAACTGTATACATTTTATATATATATTTTTTGGTGGCTTTCTTTCTTGCTAAATATGATGTAATTTATGTCCACAATGACATTGCTGCCAACATGAAGCCTAAATTTCAAACATTACAAGGTAAGAAACAAGTTGATAGGTCATCTTCAACACTATTCCTTGCCAACATCAGAGGTCTAAATGTGGCAGAGACCGAAAGAACCTGTGTTACTTCATACCTGGACAGATTGCAGCAACAAGACTAAGCCATTGCCAAATTTCACCCAAAAACAAAGCATATGAACCATAGGCGAACTACAACACCTTAAAAACAGTAATGTATGAACTCTATGACATGACAAGTAATGAAGAAATTCAAATATCATTGCAGAATTTGTAGTATATGCACTCAAATACCCGAATATGTGCATGCTTACATCTACATAGGCATTGAATTTGCTTGAATAATGCATCAAAAAATATTTCGTGCATACAAAACAAATATTCTAATATAAAAGATCATAAATAATGGTGCTGATATATTTTATGAGTTGAGGTCAACATTATAAAAAAAAATTAAGTACATAGATAGAATGCCACATAAGGTGTACAGGAGGAGAGAAAGCAGGAGATGGATGCCAAAATAATGGGGCTAGGAATAGGATAGGAAAAATTAGCCAATAAATCCATCTAAGTCATGTCAAAGATATATTAAATAGGTAACCTTGACTAAAGTAATTTAGTAAAAATCATAAATATTCCAAGCATACCCCAGATCTTGCACTATCCACCAATTTTATAAAAGATTAATGTAAATGAATTATCATAATGATATGCTCATGCATCCTAAAATATGCAATGCCATCTCATTTTTCGGCAATAAAGGTTGAAAAGAGATTTGTGTCAATCTCATCAGGGGACAAAAAAAAATAATGTTATGTATTGTTGTCAAAAGAGCCTTCGTGTTCACCTGACAATTAGCTCAAGTTAGACTATTTTTTTTATAAAGTTGTATGTTTAACAAACCAAGCCCAAACAAGGCTTGTTTGTTTCTATGGTTTGCTAGTAAATTCATTATATTTATTTATACATAAAAAATGCATATATATCCAAGTGTGCATGGAAACTTACAAAAATTGTGTATATTTGCACTGGGATATTTATATTTGCATGGATATCTGCAGATATACATGGCTGCAATTATATTCTATAATTTATATAAGATGTTCAAATAGACTTAATGTTCATGGATAGAGTGTACTTGGTTCGACAAGTTCATGAGAAAAACTCGAATAAAATTTTAGCACATTTGTTTAACAAGCCAAGCCAAACAACACATGACAGCTCTACTCATTTATACCCCTACTGAAAAGAGAATGGTAGTCAATAAACTACTATACTGATAAACTTCAACATTTGCGTGTTTCAAAATTTTTCTTTTTCTTTCCTATGCTCTGTATCCCTCAGTATTCCAAGATAACCTAACATCTACATATTTCAAGCATCCATTGTCATGTCCTTCCTCACCCACCATCCCCAATTAATCTCATAACATATCTTAAATAAAATTTCAGTCAAGTTTACCTCAACTAAATTAATCCAAACATTTAAAATGTTTTGCTTGAGCAACACAAATAATGCTTTGATAACTTTTTGGTCTTTAGATCATCAGACATAAAAATCAAGAAAATCAAATTGATCTAGGCTGAAAGCCTCCAAAAAAAAAATATATATATTGTATCAAAATTTCCATGGAAGTAGTGTCACTAACACTTCCAAAAGGTTTTCATGAGCATGCCAAACAACATGGCTAACAAAAACACTAAGACAAGGGAAATGTTAAGAGGCATACCAATAACTTGAATGACTTTATTAAGAAAGAATAAAGTGGTGGGCACTAAATTGACACACTTTTTTTTACACTCCTTGAAAATAACACAAACCAAGGTTTACTTTTCTTCCTTTCAAGATTCCAAGTCAATATATTTAACTTCTATTGAAAATTTTCTTAAATATCATATCTTATACTTTATAAGCACTTTGAGTGAAAGATCAAGGTAGGTCATCACATTCAAAAATGGAACACCATTGGCATAAATGACTTCATACATATCAAAAGCACCCCTCCAATGCATCAAATCTACATTGAAAGCCTCTATCCACTCCATCAAAAGTGAATAAATTAAAATTGTGTACAGCAAGAGAAGAAATTTAAGATTTCATTGCATATAGCCTTTCCAATAACATGGAACTTAATACCTTGGTGTTCATAGCATTTAGACAATATTTGGAAAATTTTGCATACCAAATACGAGGCCTAAATTACATGTTGACATGAATTTCTATAAAGAGTTCAATTTTACAATATTTTACTCATGAATGGCTAACCCAAAATAAAACTGATGAAGCTGAATCTACAAAAAAAAAAAAAAAAAAAAAAAGATCCTGTGTTCAAAGAACCTAACTTTGAGAAAAATATTAACCCTAGGCTAAATACATAACATAAAAACAAGAATGAACACAGTCACCCACCAAATTCTTAAGGAAATGCATAAAAAGAAGGAAAAGACTCTCGAGAGAGATTCACTCAGGCGTCCGCAAGAAAAATTGCACAACAATATATCTTCAATGGATCAAGAAGAATGATAAAGAAGTGGAACTTAGAAACTAACTAAATAAATAAATGGCGGGTGTAATAACGAGTTCTCAAGAGGGAGTGAGAAGAAAATAAAGCAAAAAGAAAAGAAGCAAGTGGGGAACAAAGAATATAGTAAAGTACCATTTGACCAAAATAAAAAAGAATAAATATTTTTTTTCTCTTTTTATTCATCTTTGATTATTTGAGTCAATACAACGGAAACAATAGAAACTCATAAATGAGAGAAAATCCCAAAGCAACTCTATATAATCATAAATAAAACAACTCACAAGAAAGCCACCTCTCTACCAACATTGGGCTTGCAACAAGCTAACTGACGCTAGAGTCTAACTTTTGCCCATACATCAACAACCTATATGTAAGCACTGAAAATTTCCCCTTCTCCACTAATTATCACAATCCCTGCCGCCTTCCCAAATTGCTCATCCAGAACTGACTTCCCCAATACAAGATTCTTTCCTTTTTCTTCCTCGATTTGTTGTTGTCATCTTTCCTTTTTTATCATTGTTTTACCACCTCTCTCGGCTATTTATGGAGGATAGAAACCGAAGCGGGAGGCATCACTCACCTCCTCTTATAGCCACTGAAACCCCTGTCCACGTCATGCCCCCTCTCGATTGTGGTTTCGCCCAAAACCATTGCCCTATTGAGTCGATCCCTTGCCATACGGTAGTAATTAAAACTAGCCAGGAAAACAACGACGAGTTTGTGGCATATAGAGTCCACCGAAGCTTCTATAGTTCTCTCTCCTTTGTTGAACCGTTGCGATACAATCGCAAATAGAACTAATCAATGAACCATGTGATCGTGGCAAATATAAACCACTTGAAACTTTTATCTTTATTCTCCTTCTAGCAATTTCACAGCTCCATCCCCCTTACTACCATAGTTGAGGCCTAAGGTGAGCTCACTCCTTGATTTCTACTTATATTTTTTCAATAATATTGTTATCAAATTTAAAATCAATTAAATTTGTTATTTTACTTGGAAATATCATCAAGTTAGAATAATGTTAATTTCAAATCAAACCCTATATCTAACCTATTAAATAATTAATTTTAATATATTTCATTGCATAATTGTTAAATTTTGGGGATTTTGATTTATGTAGGATTTCTCATTCAACGTCGGTTGAACTAATAAATTGAATGAGGTAATTACCTGCTCTTTATTATAGGATAAACGAGCAATTTCTAGTTAGGGGTGTTACACTTGCTATTTTTATTATCCCTAACTAATTGTAGGTTTGTCATTCAAACATTCATATATTTGTAGTAGATATCAATTCTTTTCATAATAAATTTCATGTGTATTAGTCTTAATTTATTTTGGTATAGACTCGTGTTTAATTGCTCGCAATTCATGATTTAAATATTTATTATTTCTTTTATGGTTTTGATAAGTTAATATTCATTATTGTAGCTTCATAATTGTTCATAAATGCTGGGGGACATGTAGTTATATTCATGTGCGTTAATTAAGAGTTATGAAACATATATGATATTATAATATTATTATGTCATAATTAAACCATTTTGATATGGCTTGCTGGACCGACGGGTCCTCATATAAATTAGTGGATTTTCATAGGATTGGTGCCTGTATTTCCTTATTTCATGGTGTCATAGAAGACCGACTATACAAGTGTGTGTGTGTGTGTACACCGACTACACTTGTATTTATCAGGTAATATTAAAGAATTAGTAAACCCTATATGTACAAACACACTTTATGTGTTAACCTATAAATATCTATATAAAAGTGCATATGTTCAAGTCAGTACTACTCATGATCATAAGTATGTGATGATCCTTTTGCAGATTTTGTTATGCACAGAATAAATTGTTCTTTTTTATTGCTTATACTGTGTGTCTCATTTCATTTCTTTTATGCTTGATATATAGTATTTACTAAGTTTTATTTGTCAAACTCACTCGTTGATATTTTTATATAACAAGTTTCATTCAACGGCTTGTAGGACCAGCCTCATAGGATCAGACTTAAAAAATCTAGATTTTTATTTGTTATATTTAGTATTTGTTGTAGTTTATGTGTTTTCCCCTCTTAAGCTTTGGGTAGTTTTCTTTGCTATTATTTCAGTTTCCTTCAGTTATATCAATTGTACGACTTTTATTTGTGAAATAAAATAAAATTTATTTTATTTTCTTATTATTATTATTATTTATATATAATCTTTTTTTTTAGAATGCAAAATAAGTTCAATTATTTTCATGACGCCCTGTGTTGGAGAGTACACTCATGGACCTGCAATATGACAATATCATACATAAACTTCAATTTACAATGTTCCACTACAAAGCCTTAGTTTGAGCCAAAATTGCCATTGAATTTTCCTAACAAGGTTAGTATATGAAAGAGATCATTGCCAAAACCCTTGCATCCCTCAGATTCAGAACATTTTACAAAACCATGGAGAAAAAAGAAGTGGATGAGATCTCTATATTGTGGGTAATGAAGTGAATAGAAGTGATGTATAATATGAGAGAGAAACATGGCTGTATTGGTGTACTTTACAAGTTTATGAAAAATAGAAGGAAAAATTTAGAAACAAAGTAAAATTCAAGAAATAAAAAAAACATTGTGTTGTTGATGCGAAATTAGCAACATATCAACTTGTACAATTTTCAATAAAATAATATTAGAAAATTAAGAAGAGGCTGCAAAAATACTACATATTTCAATAATCCAATCAATAATATACGTCAATAAACATGAGGTCCTATTCAAACAAAAACTAAATCATGATTAAGAATGAGGTTCCCCCATATCTTTATTAAAATTAAACTAATTTAAATTAAAAGTAAATAAGGAAATTCAGTAACAAATGATGATGGTAATACAAAGACAGGAAATCCAATATACTTCAACTTACTTTGTTGCCCAATTCAACTCTTTAAGGTTCAGCTATGATAATGAAAATCTATCATAACTAATTAGCTAATTGCACTTCATTATTTTCCCCAGAGAAAGAAGAACTCTCCCTTGGGGACTAAAAATGGTGAAATCACTTGGACATAGATTACATCTCAATTGCTTCAAAATTGTTATAGCCTCTTAAGTCTAAAAGTATATCGAATGCGCTCAATGAACAGTTTGAACTCGATTTGATTAATACTCATTCAAGCTGATAATTAAATACATTCGAATGTTTTTTAAATACTTGAAGGCTAAATGAAACAAGGTTAAACAAAAACAAACTCATTTATTTATGTTAAATTGTTAATGAACAAATTTGTTGATTGCTTGAGTAATTTTTTTAAGGCTTTATACTAAACTTGATGGTAGCTCATATTATTTAATTAAAATGTATTTAAATATAATTTATTTAATCAATTATTTCATAGCAATATATTACATTATTATGAGCTTATGTTATTTTACCAATTCTCATCCATTATTTCTGCAATTTTGTGTTAATTGTGGAAGGGCATTATTGGTTATATTTGTATTGTGAGATGAAACCCTTAGATGATGGTTAGGATAATAATAAGTTTAGATAAAAATCTAATGTTTATTTTTTGGGATGAGTTTGTGGAAACTTTCAGGCAATGCTTTGGTCTCACTGCCAGCTTGCATAGTGTAGGAACAATAAAAAAAATGCATTACAAAAAACAATAAATGAAAATAATGCTCATGATCACAAGTTGAGCATTCCTTCTTCACTCGAGTTGAGTTGGGTGGAAACCTGTCTTAGTACTCCAAATGGCCTTCTGTTCCAGCTAGATTCTTCTCTTTACTTTAAGGTCATTTTTAATGCAGGAATGACAGTTGGGAAACCCCTTTGAGAATGAGTAGAGTCTGAAATTTGGATCAAGAGACCTCCTGGTTTAAGAAAATGAGCGGATGCCATAGTTCTTGCTCCAAAACCCTTGACCCAATTGATAATGAAAACAAAGACATATATTATTGACTTGCTTAGCTAGCTGCTTTGATTGGTGGGACGAGAAAGAAGAATTTTTCTCCAAGGAACTTTTTTTGGGTTGAACTTCAATTCGACGGTCCATCTCAAGATTTTGACTCACCTAAGTACAACTTCTAAACTGGGCTGAAAAAGTGATTCGAATTATATAAACGGCAATTTAAAGTTCAGAGCTTTTGTGTGCTAATCTTCAACAGCAAAATTGGAGAACAAGTGTTATAGATTAAGGCTTGAAAGATCTTGCTCAGCAACCACTAAGTAACATGAATTCTAGAATGTGTTTAACATTGATTGAGACAACAAGAACATTTGAGAATGATTTGTTAGCAACTCCGGAAAGATGGGATATTGGGGAGAGAAAGGTGATAGTAATACCAAGTAGAGAGTCTAATAAAGAAGAGGTTCAAATCTAATTGATTTTATCAAAGCGAGAAAAAATTTTCATGTTCAACTGGTACTAGAAAAATGATTGAGTGAGAAGTGCTATTTTAAGAATGGACAATACTCGTCAAACTAGAAATCGAGCTAAACAATATCTTTTTGGTGAGCAATAGAAAAGATCCGAAAATTTTCCTCAAGGACAAGTGGCGAGATCTTGAGTGTCAAAATTTAAAAAAAAATAGCAAAAGTGTCCACCAAATGAGGAAGAAAGCCTATAAAAGGATAGAAGCACCATCATTTCAAAAATGAGGAAAATCTAAGGCTTGAGTGCAACCAATGCAGGTAAGGAAATATGATTTATCTTAGCAAGTAGTAGTGGAATCCTTGAATGTGGTTGATATGGACTCATATAATTAGAGTGTTATATAGATTGGGTACTTCATATTAAAGAAGAAAATGTATTGAAGATAGCCTATAGTACTAGACACGAGCATTTTGAATTGTGGTTGATGCCTAATGGATTAACTAAGTGAACTTATTGCATTTATGAATTTTATGAATCAAATGTTTAAGCCTTGGCCTGATCAAATTGTGATTGCATTCATCGATGACATTTTGTTATACTAAAGTAAAGAAAATCTTGTTTAGCATTCTCATTGTTTCGGAAATACATCAGAGAAAATAAAGCAAGGTGTTAGTTTTTTCAAGTATGAATTTTGGTTGAAGGGTCTTCTAAGGGCACAAGGGCACGTAACTAGACACTAGTGCATATCATTGTTCTCTCAAGGTGAAGGCAATCCCAAAAAGCCAATATAAACTAGCGTTTCAAAAGTCCATAGTTTATAGGGTCTAGCAAGTTACTATAAAAGCTTCATGTGAATTTATGCAAAATTCCATACCATTGTCTAGACTAACCTACTAAATAATACTATATGAATGCTATGTTAAATCATTAACCGTGATTAAATTTTTCAAAAATTAAATGATTGTTTAACCATAACTCCACCAATAACTATACCAACAAAAACTAAGAGATACCAAATTTACAATGATCTGATACTAAGAGGACTAAGATATGTCACGATGCGGTATGATAAAGTAATAGATTGTCTTAAAACAAACAAAAACTTAAGAACAAATATCCAACTTGGACTCGGTTGTTATAATTTTTATCCTGAAGATTTGTAAATTTCATTTGTATGAAGAATAAGTGAAGTGTTCACTTATAAACACCAGAATTTAAACTATATATTCACATAACAATAACTAAGCATAAAGTAGAAGAGCTCGTAAAAATTGATTAAAGATTAAGATATTGGCATTCAATACTATTCAGATGAAGTTGATATTATAGCTAATCCTGTTAACATTAAGTTTATAATTATTGTCAAGTGACTAGTCACTAAGCAAGTTCATTGATTAGAGAGATACAGAAATTGCATTTAGTAGTCAAAGCAATAGAAAAATATCAGATAATACTTAACAAGTTTAAACGTTTAAGCCATATTATGAGAAAAATAAAAATTACACAGATGGAAGGTGAGAAATTCAATAAAATGATTAAGTGAGATCACAAGGAGTTCAGCATTGACAATGTCGGAAAAATGAAATTCAAAAGTCATCTTCGTGTGTTAGAAGATTTGAGATCAAAACAAAATTTTATATAAGACTCCGCATTGCTATACTAGTTGTCTAAGCAGTACAAAAAAAATGTCTGGATGTGAAAGCCATATTTTGGTGACTTCAAATGAAAAGAGAGGTGTCTTAACTTTTCTTAATACAATTTTACATCAGACCTTACAAAAAGCAACCACCACCCAAAATGCAACTTTAAAGATTTTGATTAGTACTGTTAATGAGTACTTTGTGTATGATAAAATATTTTATGTGCTTTAACAAAAATACTATTTTGCAAAATTTTCTAGAGGAAATTTTCTGATTACTAGAAGCTTTGTCATTATGTTGAATGACAAGGCTTGATATGATGTTATAAATTTCTCAGTGGATTAATATATTAGGCTCTATTTCATCGTCATAGTGTGTGTCAGACAAATAAGATTATGACAAAGGACGCATTGGAGGAAAATATACAAAACTTATTTCAATAAAGGTAAAATTGCAACCAAAAAAATATGACAATATTTAGTTCAAAAACATAAATTTTGTGAGATTGAATGCAAAATAGTAAATATTTTTTCTTATATCTATTTTTCATAGGATAAGCAGCAAAATTGTGAAAAAGACAAGGACATTATGAGAAAATTAAATAAAAATATAGCAAACATTGAATCCTAATATTAATATTGAATATGAAGACACTGAGTTGTTGAATCCTGAGGAAATTAGAAAGGCAAAACAAAAGTTGTTGGTAATTTTTATAAATTATATAGTCTAATCAATAATGAAAATTCAGATACAATGGGTCCTGTTTACAAAGAAACTAATCCCTAATTAATATTGTGGTTTCATCTTCCTTGTTGCATTCAAGCTATTTTAAAACTAAAATTTAATAATGAAATTCTGGCCATAAAAAATAGGATCATAATAACATAAAAATTGGTATGGTTCAGGTTATTCAAAAAAAAAAAAAAATGTTCATTCACTTTTTTTGTTTTTTATCACTATTTAATTGTTGTGGTTATTATGATCCTATTTTTTAGGCCCTAAAGAGACAACTTCTAAAGGAGACAAATTGGGTAGCAATGAATTTCGTAGGAGTGAGAATGACAAGCTCTTTCTAGAAGAAGAAATGTTCATCTCATATATCAACATGCATATAACTTCATACATACACACATCTACTTCATAAAAACAAATATAACATCAATGAATCAAACTATGATTTCAAGAAAATAGTTGACCAGCTTTGCAGTTTAAACTATTATTCTAAACTGTACTTATTCACAAAAAACCAACATACAAAATCATTAATAGCGATTCATCATAAGTATCTCGATAATAATCTTTGCTAGGGCATTCAGAACACAAAAATTTCCGCTAATATCTATTTCAAATGCAATCTTCAACGATCTTACCTTTATCACCGCGTTGATAATCCTCCCATCTCAATTCCTCATGGCTTTTATCTTTGTAAATAGGCATTGCAGATATTGATTCTAGCTTTCCAGCAGGTTGTGTACCGGTAGCATCAGGCTCAGGCGTTGCAGTGTAAGGTGCTACTCTACTGCCTCCAACTTGACTCCCAAAAGTTGATTGTCCAAAACCAGGACTTCCAAATGTAGGCGTTGATGTCTGAGCACCTGAGTATATTAATCATAACAAGGCCCAGAGTGAGCATATACTGTTTAGTAAAGAAAGTAAGAATATGAATATTGAAAATATAGAAATTCAGAAAAAGTAATTTATCACCTTTCTATAATTGAAAAGCTCATTAAAAAATAATAATAATAATAATAAAATTCTACAAAACAATTTCAGATAGCTACAAAAGACCAAAACCACATCAAGCCCAATTAACTATAGAAATAAGCTAGTGAAATACGTTAAGAAATCTTACCAAATGGAGAGCTTTGAGTTCCAAAAGGCGAGGGGGTTGAACCAAAAGGTGAGCTCCCAAATGCAGGTGTTGATTGGCCAAAAGACGACGGCGCAGAACCAAAACTGAAGGAAGATGTGCTTGTTGCACCAAAAGTTGGAGAACTGGAAGAACCAAAAGGTGGAGTAGTTGATCCACCAAAGGCCGGTGTGCTTGCAGAACCAAACAAAGAAGTGCTTGGAGCACCGAATGCTGGGGTGTTGGATGCTCCGAATGCCATTCCTGTATTACCAAATAATGGGGTTGATGTAGAACCAAATGCCGGCGCCGTGTTAGAACCGAAAGCTGAAGTGTTGGTAGCACCAAAAGCTGGGGTACTTGATGCACCAAACGCGAGGGTAGAGGCTGCACCGAATGCTGGTGAGCTTGTTGAACCAAATGCTGGTGAGCTTGTTGAACCAAATGCTGGGGTACTGGTTGCACCAAATGCAGGTTGACTTGAAGCACCGAATGGTGAAGAAGAACCAAACAAGTTGCTTCCAAATGCTGGTTGTGTTTGTTGAAATGAGCTGCCAAATGGACTGGCCTGGCTGGGAGTAGACCCAAATCCTCCGAAAGCTGGTTTTTGCCCAAAAACAGAAGATCCTAATAAAAATGAGGAAGTTAAAAAGAAAAAAATTACCAAAAAATTAAAAATTGTATGTGAAACATAGGTGTGGGGCCTATAAGAAAGAACTGACTTCAAATGACAATAGATGAAAGGTTTTAAAGGGTGTGTTTGGTTAAATATTTTTTAGATTGTATTGTTATCCAGATAAAACCGCTATAAAATAGCAATACTATCTTTCAGATGTTGTCTGTTAGGTTTAAAATGTCGCCTTATTCAATAAATAAAATATTATTTAGAATAATTAAGAGAGATTAAAATTACTCTACTTTTTAAGCATGTAATATTAAAATAATTTGCATAGCATCTACTTTTGCGACAGGTATACTACCCGAGTCTTAAGAAACTAAAGTTATCCGAAGTACCTCAATGTGAAAGAAAACATCAAATCAAATATCACTTATCATAAATAAGATAATACTATATGAAAAAATAATAATAATTCGCCAAGCAGCCCCAAAGTTGGCAGATTACAACCAAATATTAAAAAAAGAAATAATGTTATTATTTATATTTACATTACTGCAGTATTTCAAAGATGAAAATTTGATAAGTATAACTTTTTCCAAGAAGATAAAAAAGCGTAGGAAGCAAAAAACAGCTGACACTGAAACTCTTTCTACATTCCACGCAAAAGAGTAAGACTACTTGCACTCCTTTTGTTAACATTCAGATAACAACTGTAAACATATACTGCCTTTCTTGCTACAGTCCATAGTAGAAATGGTGCCTGCACATTCTAAAAATGGCTTAAGATTTAACTTTTTCAAAACAATAAGAAAAGGAGAAATAAAAATTCAAAGAAGGTTGTGAACATGTTATACATAATCAATTATGATTTCATACTATCATGTGCATAAAGACTAAGAAAATGAAATGGTTCCTACCAATTAATTCACTAAATTGAAAGCAAGTAAAATATAATGAACATTAAAATCAATTTCATTACCATATCTTAAATTTCACATTTTCAAAAGACAGGATTGATCATAATAACCTCAAAAAAAATATATTTATTCCATTGACATGAACTATAGATTTATTTTTAAAAAACATAGACTGATAGCACTCTGATGAAATACGACATATCTAAGGTAAAGTAACAAAACAATAAAAGGAAGTCTAGACATATATGACTGCTGTGAATTTTTGCAAAAAATCTGAGGCCAAAAACTTATACTTTAAGCATTGTCCATGACTGCTTCTTAAGCTTTAGTTTACTACTAAAAATTCAGTGGTTACGTAGAAAAAGATATCATATGAATGCTTAAAGGTGCATCAAATGTTTGCATATGTATCTAAGGCATTGGAGGAACTAAAACACAGCTAGAAAATCCAAATCATGATGTAATATTCAATGAATCATACCTATATTATAAGTAAGTATTGGGCTTACAAAATTTCAAATTCATGTATACCATTCCATCAAAAAACAGCGGTTCAAAAATATTTTAAAAAGAAAGATTTAGATACATATCACTCAATTCCTATGCATTTACATGTCTAACACATATACTTTAATTTTTACATGTATGCCAATTTACTCGTGAATGAAAAGGCGTATTTCACTTCTTGAAAGATAAAATAATCGCATTTTTTATGTGATATGATGGATCTGGAGATATAAATTTAAAAATAAAAGTTTAAGTTTTAGATATGTAAATGCATAATGCATGAGTGGTATGTATGTAAATGCCCCTTTCAAAAAATTACTCACCACCAAAAGAAGAAGACGAGCTCCCAAATGCTGGGATAGATGAAGCCCCAAAAGAAGGCATTGAAGTGCCAAATGCCGGTGAAGATGATGCACCAAATGCAGGTGATGAAACCTGCCCAAAAACTCCAGTTGATACACCAAATGCTGAAAGCCCTGTCTGAGAACTAAAAGGATTTGGACTCCCAAATGGCTTTGGAGCAAAGGGGTTATTCGTGGCACTGTTTGTTTGCCCAAAGACTGAAGGAGAACCAAATGGGCTGCTAGAAGACTGCCCAAAAGCTAAACATCAACAAAACAGGGTAATTAGGACATCTCTGAAGGCAAAGAAAAGCATAATTCACTAAAATCCTTCAAAAAACACCTTATTAACAACAAAATCAGCCCAAATGTGAATCATAAACATGAATAAACGAGGGAGGAAGTATAAGCACATAGTGCGAACAAGAATTTCCAATATCAAAAGCGCATTGAACGCAAATAAGCAATTAATTACAAGAAAAAACTAAACCCAGCTTCTTCAACATTCCACAATTCACAGAATCCATTAGCAGAATAAAAATCCATCCCCATCACCAATACGTTACAGAACTCACACCAGAACAAATACATAAACGAACAAAACGAAACCCTTAGCATCAGCAGCGAAAGAACCCATCAAAAATCAAAAAACATAAAATCTCAAAAAAAAAAAAAAAAAAAAAAAAAACCGCTAATTCTTGTCAAGCCATTACAAACTTCAATCACACCCCTCAAAATAAATAAATAGATAAAGACCCATTAGCAAACATTAACTGATAAATTCAACATGAAACCAAAAAAGCAAATGCATGGAGAATCGAAAGATCAACATACGATTGGTGGAGCCAAACATGTTAGCAGATTACTCCTTCCACGTTGACAGACGACGTATTCGAGAATCTGTGAAAGAAGCAAGGCGAGAGAATGCGAGTACTAATATGCGCCCGGTACTCCACTGCTATATAAACAGAGACGAGCGAGGGTTTTCCTTGCGGAAATTTAGCTTCAAAACAACGCTGCATAAAATAAATCGTTTAAATAAAAAAAAATTAAAATAAAATAAAAATCCTAACGCGTAATCGAACGATCGAAAACGCCAAAACGCCCACGCTCACGTAATTGGACGCCGGAGAGAACGCCCGATCGAGAGGCGAACAGATCTCCTGCGCTCACCGGAGAATCGTAGGGTCTTCCGACGAAGAGAGATAAATAACAGAAAAAAAAACTTCCAATGCGGACACTGTGCGAAGGAGAGAAAGGAATGAGAAGAGGTCGAAGGAGGAAGAAGAAACCTTCGCACCGTGCTCGCGTGGAGAGATTAGAGAAAGAAGCCTTCGATGCCGAGCACATTCTGCAGGAAGGAAGCGGCGAGTGTTTGCGGGTCGAGTCGAGACCGAAGAGGGAGAAGGGTTGCCGTGTCGTCTTCGCATACAAAGGAGGGATGAGGCGGCTTTGGCGCTATAAAGCCAATCGACAGAAACCGCGAAGAAGAAGAAGAAAGAAGCGGCGGCGTAAAAGGCTTACCTGGATTGAGCCGCAACCGACGACGTCGTGTCGTGCTCCTGTTCGGGGGAAGGAAAGGCTTTGTTCCTGCGAGAGGTAGAAGAGCCTCGTGTGCTGTTGGGTCGAGCCGAAGCCGAAGGAGGGAGAAGAGGGAAGAGGCGACCTTACGGCTTTCTTGGCTTTGTGCTTGCGAAAATGAAGAGGCGGAAGGAGGTTCGTGAGCCTCGCGTGCAACAGACTCCTAAGCTCTCGCGAGGGTTAGAACAGCCAGACGAAGGCTTCAAGTTCTAGATGTTTATTGAGCAAATTAATAAAAGGTTATCTATTTATGAGTCTTAATTTAATTACTTATTATGTTACTAAAAATGAAAGATTTTGATGCCAAGGAGATGTTGGGTAATGTTGAGACCAGGTGCTCCACGATTTAATTAGCTTCCTAATTAAGAATATCACCTACCGCTTATCTATTTTTCACCTACCGCTCTCTTGGTTTCTATAAATAGCCTCATTTGGTTAAAAATAAAGTCAAGCCAAGTGAAGAGCCAGGCCAATACCAAGCAAGGGCCAAGTCAAGTTCTCTGAGAAAGAAAGAGAGGAAGAGAGGAAGAGAGAATGAGAGGAATGTAGAGAAGAAAATAGAGATTTTATTGTAAACGTCGAGGCGTTCGACGATGTAATTTCTTGAAAAAATAAAATCCACTGCAGCTCCATAGACGTAGGCAAATTTGTCAAACCACGTAAATCTGTGTGGTCGCTCTACTGTTTGTTTTTTTCTGAGTGTAATTTTTCTCGTTCAATCTTTCACTTTATTGTCGTCATTTTTCACAATAACTGGTATCGGAGCCTTGAGTTTGGATCTAAGGAAGAACGATGGGCGGATACGAAGTGATGACATCAGGGATCGAGAAGTTCAATGACACGGATTTTGTTTACTAGATGATGCAGATAGAGGACTACCTCTATGGGAATAAACTTCATCTTCAGTTATTAGGAAAGCGACTAGAAAAGATGAACGAGGCGGAATGAAATTGTTGGATCGACAGGTTTTGAGGGTTATATGATTAACACTGTCTAGATCGGTTGTCCGCAACATCATCAAGGAAAAGACTACGACAGATCTCATGGCGGCTTTATCAGGTATGTGTGAAAAGTCATCGGCGAATAACAATGTGCACTTTATGAAAAAATTATTCAACTTGAATATGGCGGAAGGTGTGTCAGTTACTCAACAACTGAATGATTTCAACACTAATGCAAATCAATTGTCATCTGTTGAAATTGATTTTGATGATGAGATACGTTTGCTGATATTGTTGGCTTTATTGACAAATAGATAGGAAGGCATGAAGATGGCAGTCATCAGTTCTGCAGATAAATCTAAACTGAAATATGATGATATTTGTGATTTGATTTTGGCTGAAGAGGTGCACAAGAAAGATTCTAGTGAGACCTCGGGTTCGAGTTTGGCACTGATTCTTAATTCCATAGGGAGATCACATGACAAAAACTCAAATAGAGAAAGATTAAAATCAAAGTATGGTCAGCAGGCAACCTGCTATAATTGAGGTAAGGCTGACCTCATAAAAGGGAACTGCAAAAATCCTAAGAAGAAGGAAAATGATGGCATTAATGTTGTAACTGAAGAAATACAGGATGCGCTATTGCTAGAAGTTCACAGTTCTGTTGATGATTAGATATTGAATTTAAGGGTTTCCTTTCATACATCTTCTCACTGGAAGTTGATGTGAAATTATGTTGCACGTGCTTTTGGAAGGTATATCTGGCTAATGGAAAAACTCTATACGTGGTGGGGATGGGAGACGTTAATATTGCACTATCTAACAAAAGCAAATGGACTTTGCAAAAGGTCAGACACGTTCCTGAGTTGAAGAAAATCCTCATCTTTGTTGGGCAGCTCAATGAGGGTGGTCATTCGGCAGTGTTCTCAGACAGCACCTAGAAGGTTACCAAACGAGCATTAGTGCTGGCTCAGGGTAAGAAAACAGACACACTATACATGACCGTTGATTTACTCAACACTGTTGCTATTACAATTGCTGAGAACACGAGAGATCTGCGGCATTACAGGCTTGGACACATGAGTCAGAGGTGCATTACAGGGAAGCAAAAGAAGGTCAATTTCTTAAAAAGTGACAAAGCGTCAAGAGTAGAAAAACCGGACCTCGTACAGACAAATGGTAAATAACCACATAGCTATGAAGAAATCTTACAATATGACAATTCAAACAAGTGGGAGCTGACCAAGAAGGAGGAGACGGATTACCTGCCAGGGAATTAGACTTGGGAGCAGGCAGAACTTCCACCAAGGAAAAAGACATTGCACAATAAGTGGGTGTACGGGGTGAAGACTGCGCTTGATGACAGTAAAGGTACAAAGCTGGACTTATTGAAAAGAACTTTCAACAGGGCCAGGATAGTACTCATGCATTGAGAGTTGTAAGCAGATACAGGAGTAACATAGGAAAGAGCTTGGTGGTACAAGGCTACGTTAACGGTAATATGTCAACTAAGGGTGTTACTCGTGAGAAGTTGAAGTTGAGCTCGACTTCAGCTTGGTTTTCTGGCATGAAGACAGGGGCTTTGAGTTGAAGGGGTGGAGGATATCATGTTTGAGGAAAAGGTCGGTACAGTTAGTAGATGATGCATCCAATATGTGATGCAGTTAGTGTCCCGATCTCTAAGTGGAGAATTGTTGGGTAATGTGGAGACCCGGTCCACCGTGATTTAATTAGCTACCTAATAAAGAATCTCACCTACCACATACCTACATTCCCACCTACTGCTCACCTACCTCTCACCTACCGCTCTCTGGGTTTCTATAAATAGCCTCATTTGGTTAAAGATAAAGTCAAGCCAATTGAAGAGCCAAACCAAAGCTAAGTGAAGAGCCAAGCCAATATCACGCAAGGGCCAAGCCAAGTCCTTTAAGAGAGAAAGAGAGGAAGAGAGAGAATAAAATAGAATTTTCTCTGTAAATGTCAAGGCGTTCGACGATATAATTCCTCGAATAAATAAAGTCCTCTGCAGCTTCGTGTACGTAGGCAAAATTGTCGAACCACGTAAATTTTTGGGTTGCTCTGGTGTTTGTTTTTTCTGCGTGCAATTTTTTTCGTTCCATTTTTTTACTTTATTTTCATCGTTTTTCACAACAACTGATATCATAACCTTGAGTTTGGATCTAAGGAAGAACTGTGGGCGGAGATGAAGTGATGACATCGGGGATCGAGAAGTTAAATAATACAAATTTTGCTTACTAGAGGATGCAGATAGAGGACTACCTCTATGGGAATAAACTTCATCTTCTGTTACTAGGAAAGGGACCAAAAAGATGAATGAGGTGGAATGGAATCTGTTGGATCGACAGTTTCTGGGGGTTATACGATTAACACTTTCTAGATTGGTTGCACACAACGTCATCAAGGAAAAGACTACGATAGATCTCATGGCGACTTTATCAGGTATGTGTGAAAAGCCATCGGCGAATAACAATGTGCACTTGATAAAAAAGTTATTCAACTTGAAGATGGCGGAAGGTGTGTCAGTTACTCAACAGCTGAATGATTTCAACACAATCACAAATCAATTGTAATCTGTTGAAATTGATTTTTATGATGAGATATGTGCGCTGATATTGTTGGCTTCATTGAAAAATAGCTGGGAAGGCATGAGAATGACATTTATCAGCTCTGCAGGTAAATCTAAACTGAAATATGATGATATTCGTGATTTAATTTTGGCTGAAGAGGTGCTCAGGAAAGATTCTGGTGAGACCTCGAGTTCGAGTTCGACACTGATTGTTGATCCAGAGGGAGATCTGTTGACCTCATTTTTGATGAGGTCTTCCTTCCTTCTTTTTAGTGCTTAGGATCTAGCCTTAGGCTTTTCCTTTGACTATCTTAGAGGACTAGAATTGGGACCCGCTTTTAGAAATTCAAACCACTTCTAAACTCCCGCAAACTCCACAAACTCGACTATAGACCCCTAATCACCTAGAGGGTTGAAATCGAATGTGGAAGTTTAAAGGATGAGTTCCTATAGGACTCTTTGGCCTTAGGGCCGCCTCGGGTGGCTCGGTCCAGTGAAGGGGCGACTTACACTACACTTACACACTACATTTCCACACACTTCCTAAAACCACACCCATACCCAACTTAACCTCCGACTCGTGTGAGTGATTCACATGGATGGTCCTCAGCTACTAAGCCCTCGGCTAAGAGGTTAGGAACAACATAGTGAATGCCTCAAATGAGTCCTTTCATGGCTCATATGGGCTTGAAATGGCTTCATGGCTCAACCAAAATGATTTCACCCCACTCAAATTCACCCGATCTTAAATTTCCCAAATTTTCGATTTTTGACCCGGGACCCTACACCTACTTAACCTACCCAAAACCTCGAAATTACCGAAATTTTTGCAAAATTTCCAAATTACCTAAAATTTTCCAAAATCAATCCCAAACATCTCCAAATCACTCAAATTGATCATCTATATCCAAAAATACCAAAAATTCCAAAAATACCCCCCAATACCCTCCAAATAACCCAAAATACCCTTCTTGGCCTAAAAATCCAAAAATTCAAAAAATTCCCAGAAAATTCCAGAAAATCCCAAATATTCCCAATTTCATTTTGTCCAACTACACCATGGGCCAATTTTGTCAATTTACCCTACTTTTGTCAAAACCCCCAAATTGACCCATTTTAACCCAAAGTGGACCCGATGTCAAACCAAACCTACCCAATTGACCCCAATTTTGGTCCAATTCAATTCTAAACTTCAATTCAACATTCCCAATACCAATTTAGACCAAATCCAAGTCCAATTGGATTGACATTTGGATCCGATTTCACTTTGGGCCTTAAAGCCCAAATTTGGACCCATGACCCAAACTTAGCCCAAACTAACCCAATTCAACTCCAATTAACCCCAAATCTTTTCTAAACCTTCCTTAACATCCTCATAAACAAAACACTAACATGATTTGCCCAAGATTTTGACCCAAACCCCACTCAAATTCAACCCAAAATCAAAAAGCCCGATTTTGACCTAAACCCAAATCTAACCCAAATAGGCCCAAACCTCAAAATTAAAACCCAACCAAAGCCAAAACCTCTTTGAAACACTCCCATAAACATTTCTTAACATTTATTTTACATCAATTTCAACCCTAGCCCAACATTGGCCCAAGTAAGCCCAATTTTGACCTAAACCCAAATAAACCCAAATTCAACCCAATTCGAACCCAAACCACCTTAAATCTATTTCAAATTATTCATGAAACATCCCTAAACCAAAACCAACAACTATTTGGCCCAAACTTCTACAAAAATTCCCATCCATGAACACATCCTTAAACTTAAAAGCCAACTTCCCTTAAACCTTCTTAAAAGCCCATTTCCTTCAAAATTCAAAAGCCCAAATCTACCACTAAAGCCCACATGACATCTCCATTTGTCATCCATTTAATTAAATCCATTACCTAAGTCCTAAAATCATCATTGAATTATCCCAAATGAAGCTTCATCCAAATTCCCATCAAATTACCAAAAAATTTCTTAAAACCCTTTTCATGAAACAAATCAACCTTTTCCCAAGCCGAATGAAGCCATGAACAAGCCATTCTCAAGCCACATGAAGCCATGAGGGCTTTGACTTGTCATTAGTCCATTTATGGCAATAAGAGGGGGTTCTTTCTTAAACCTCCTTTAACCCTTTTTACCTTAATCATGTCGCACACTAAACCATGTTTAGCCACCTCATCATGGATGGAGACTTCACCACTCCTTCTAAGCCGACCTAAATGATTCCCTCAGCTCAAAATCGAGCTTGGAAGGATGCACCAAGCCCAAAATGGTGGGTTGACCCAAACCAAGCCAAAGTGAGCCTTCTCCCATTCCATTTAAATCGAACTCCTTTACACATGTCAAACCTCAATTGCTACACTAAACCCCGACCCCGACCCACCCGACCAAGATGGTGACCATTGCACAGCCGGCGGCCACCAGAGCCGCCGGAAAACACCATGGCCGAGAGCTCGCATGTGAGCCAACATTGAAATTCTCACTTGCTGAGTTGCCCCATGCCTAGTGGTCACCATGGCTGATCTTCTCCTCACCAGAGCAGTCGATCCCAAGCCCTAACTCCCTCCGAGAGGCCTTCCACCCTCTCCTATTTAAACTCCGCCCCTCTCGGCCATGAGAGGTGTCTGAAACAAAACCTTAAGGAAACTGCGCCAAAATCACTCCGGATCACTCTCTACACATAGAGCACTTGATCCCAGGTGAGATCCCCTGCCATTTCTCCTCCGTAAGCTCAATTTCGAGTTGAAATTCCACCCAAACCAGGACACTTCTCCACGGTGAGCCAATTCCCAAATTGATTGGCTCTACACCTTCACCGGACCAGGGAAGGTGTCCACCATCAAAAGCCCCATCTCCGGGCCACCCAGGTTGCTCCGGCCTCCAAGCTTTGTGATCGGGCTTGGTCGAAATCATATCCGGACAATTCACTGGACCGGGAGACTTCATGCTGGAGCTTCGCTAGGACCCGATCGAAGGTGCAACAACTCTCGGATTGAAGCCACACTTCTCTGAGCCAAGGTATGAGCTAACTCTTCATCCCGAGCTTCTGAAGATTCTCTATTTCAAATGCCTTAGTTCCAATGCATGTTAACCGTATAGATGTGTTCGTCTCTTCGAGACGAATCCATAGAGTATAAGAACATGAAAATCCATTGAGTATCGAGTGAGATATTAGGGATTTAGTGTGGACGGCTATCGGGTGAGAACACTTGGGGACGATGAACGGATGCGCGTCCATTCGATACACGCGCGGACGAACGGCTCGGATGGCGTCGGACCGAGAAACGGTGCGAGAACCGCGGGGCCGGGCTGCCGACTCGAGTGGCGGCGTCGAATGGGAGCGCGCCGCGTGGCCTTTCGGAGGCGTCGAGGATGCGGCGGCGCCGCGTGGATAAATAGAAAATTAGGGTATTTTTTTTATTTATTTAATTCCCTAAACTTCAAAAATCCATATCTTTGTGTAGAAAAATCACAAAAATAAAATAAAAATACCCTCTTGCTCGGTGAACGGAGGAGAATAATGTGAAAAGAAATCACTTAATTTCATTAAGTATTTTATTTTTTATGATTTATTTACTCTCTCGCATACATTTAATTCTCCATGCATGTATACAATTCACCATGGCATGAGACCATAGGGCTTTTGAAGCCTCGAACTTGGGAACATTCCCTGAATTTTCCAAGGTCGAGGCCATCTCTGTGAAAAGTTATTTATTTTTCAAATGCGTATTCGTCATTTTGAGTGTTTTAATTCCAAAAATTAGCATGTTGTGAAATAAATTCTAGAAATATTTGGTGATGTTCCTTATGACCAGAGAACTCTAGGAAAAATAGGACTTGAGTTAATTCACTCGGATTAACCCTAATTGGCTTAAACACCCAAAATAGGTCTTTAATTAATTAGAGTTAACCGGGTATCAAATTGACTTGAAATCAATTCTCCACTGACCTTTAGGATCAGAGGAATCCACCATAAAAATTTGAGGTCAATTGGACTTGGTTAACCCCACTAATTGGGTTAATTAAGCCACTTAGCCATTTTAAACTTTAAAAATTCATAACTTTTAAAATACTTTTCAAAAAATTCACCAAATTGGTTTTGGAGCCTCTCTGATATCAGGGGAACCTAAGAAAATTAAAATGTCAATTTTCTAAAAAAGTTGATTTTTAATAATATTTTAATATTTTTAATAATTAAAAAATAATAAAAATCACAAAAATAATAAAATTCACCAAAATGTCACATTTTGAATTTTAATCACTTAGGAGCAAATCCCACATTTTTCCTAGGTCTATTTAGTGAGATATTGAATTTTAAAGCCCTAGGGTAATTTTAAAATTAAAAAAATGTATTTTCTAGCATTTTCACTAAAATAATTATAATAAATCATAGAAAAATCAGAAAATTGCAAAATTTGATTCTCTGGTTTCCTTGATATCAGAGAGATATTTGAAAAATATAAAATTCATTTTTCAACATTTATTTTATTTTTAAATTAATTAACACTCCAAAACTCAAAATAATTATAATAAAAATAATATAATTCAAAAAATCACCAAAATTGGTCCAAATGCTTCTCTGATCATTAGGAATGTCCCCTAATTTTCTTAAGGACAGAAACTTTCCCTTGGTCATGTTATCAAATTTTCCTTGAAAATCTCTATTTTCCACCAAAAATAATTATATAAATAAATTAAATACAGAAAAATCACATTTTCTCCTCTCATGTCTTTATTGACATATGAGTGAAGTTACATAAAAATTTCAAATTCATTTAAGTTTAATTTAGTGAGTTATGAAATTATTAAGCTTAAAGGGTAAAGTGGTAATTAAACTTTCAACCCTTAATTAAAACTTTAGGTTTAATAAAAATTAACAAGTAAAATATTTGATCTTAATCTAATTTGGATGATTGAAATTAAAATAATTAAAGGGTAGAAACCCATTAAATAATTTTAAAATGATTAAACTTTAATTAAATAATGGATTAAATTTGGAAGAATAATAAAATTGGAATCATTAAAATAAGGGATATTTATTAGGAAGAGATTTATTCTTTAATTTAAAAATCCCTAAATTAATCATCTCATTAATATTCAACTCTTAATTAAAATGATAATTCAAATTCAAAATATTAAAAGACTTAATCATTAAAGCTAAAGTCAAATTATTAAACTCTTTCAAAAATTTCAATTAAAATTAAAAATAAAGTAAATTAAAGATAAATTAAATTAAAATTAAATTAAATTTAATAATTAAATTAAATTAAGACAAATTAAATTAAATTAAATTAAATTAAAATTAAATTAAATTAAATTAAACAATTAAATTAAATTAAATTAAAATTAAATTAAATCAATTAAATTAAATTAAATTAAATTAAATTAAATTAAATAATTAAATTAAATTAAATTAAATTAAATTAAATTAAATAATTAAATTAAATTAAATCAAATCAAATTAATTAAACATCAAATCAAATTAAATTAAATTAAACTAAATATAAAGCGAACTCAACATTATTCCAAATTTAAACCCTTTAACTTAAATCAAATCATTTGAATACTAATTTACCCTTGAAAGCTTTGATTATTATAACTCCTAAATGGAACATCAAATGAAGTGTTATCTCACTCATAGGATATTCAAATGTCCTAGTTCACTGAGCAAGTTAACAAGACTTGAAAACCTCGGACGATCGATTCATTTATATAATTAAATTCATTTGGACTTAAAACAATCCTAGAAATATTGAAAAGATGTTTAAGATTCTTCTTAAGCACTTCCTCAATATGATAGGATACTTATAAGAACAATTGGATTTAATTGTCCTTTGATGATGAAAATCGTCTTCAAACAAAAACAAAAACACAAAGGACCTAGACGTCATAGGAAATGACTAGCTATAGGATTAGGAATTTGGTAGAAAACCATAATCTTTCCCTTAGCTTTACCTAGGAACTTGTTTAAAATATTCTAATTGAGTTTTAAGTGCAGCTTGGAATGACGGGAAGACCCTCCAGGTACGCTTTTATTTTATTTTATTGCAATTTACTTTCTTGCAATTTACTTTATTGCAACTGCGTTTATTTTTCTTGCATGATAAAACAAGCAGTTGCATGAAAACCCACACCTTTAGGATAGACCCTAAAACTGAAACCAAAACTAAGTTAAAAGTCATTGCGAAGATAAAATTCACCGCCACAACATTTCAAAATATAAAACAACTCAAAATTTAATCACAAAACGAACACAAAACTACAATTACAACTAAATTAAAACGTCCTGTTGGATGATCGGGAATACCTCGGATGATGTAACCTACGTGTTGCTTAACGGGATTTCCACGGTCTAAATGAAAGTGTGGAACTCATTCGGTTGAGTTTAGCAAATTCATCCGGATTAAGTGAATCCGATAAAAATAATGATGCTGGAAGGATGGAACCGTGGGATCTTAGCCGGTGTCGTTATAATCGACTTTAAGATTTGTTTTAAATAAAACATAAAAAACACCTGGAAATTAAGATTTTCTCTAAACCAAAACACTTTTCTCAACTCCCGATTTATGATTTCTAAAACTAAACCTCTGCAACAACAAGGAGCTCGGAGCATGGTGGGCGAGCACGACCATCGTCATCGACAAAACACGAGTCTACTTCGAGAAAACTTTCCTAGAATTAAAACAACCGAGCCATAGGACTTCGAGGTAGCTTGCACTAGTGCAACATAAATCCTCAACTCTTCGTTAGGCATTTGCATTGCAAATTAAGCCCTAACCGGTCTTAGGATTCCGAGGTAGTCGTCCGATACGACAATAAACCCTCACATCTTCTAAAGTTTATTTGTTTGATTTTATCATACAAATATAAGCCCTAATTAATTGAAATTGGCGAGATTGAAATATCAAATAAACATTAGGACTTTCCTAAATTCAAGCCAAACGATAGGATAGTCGGGAAATTATCGAAGTTCACTTCGAATCGGTGATTTCTCCTACCTTTCTTCCTTTGGATTCACAAAACAAAATGTTCCAAAAATTTGATCCATTCCCTATTGAAACTCCAAAGTTCGATCTTTGAAAACCTTAAACTTTGAAATTCTTGAGAGCAGAATCATTGATTATTATCGAGAGTTTTCTTAGGTGATTCCCGTCACTTAAGATGTAATTAACTATAGGGGCTTGCCCTTATAGGGAATTTTAAAGAACCCGGTAATATAAACCTCGTTTAATGTTTTCATATTAAGCGAGGGAAACTTGTCGGCTTATAAAATTGGTTCGCGGACCAAACGGATGTCACTAATCTTCTAGTTTATTTAATCGAAGCCCCACCATCATGAGCGTGTGTCTCATCCTTAGGGATAGATACACGGTTTATGGTGCGGTGCTCGTTTATATAAACTATTTGGGATGTGAGGTCGGTTTAATCTCATATCTTAAAACTTTCAAATTTAAAAATTATTTTCAAAATCAAATACTACTTTTCAAATTATTTATTTTAATTAAATTAAAAATTCGCCGAACGATTTACGTTAGGCGACCCCTCTTCAAAATAAAACACGACCTAAAAATATGCCGACAGGATTTACGGCGACTCACGTGGGAATATTCCTCTCTCCATTATAATCAAATAATTCTGTTTTCAAAAATCGGTAGTGTATCCATGTCCACTAATGGATCGAACTACCCTTCTTTCCGTTGGAATACTATGTTCATTTCTATCTTGAACAAGTATAGCCAACATTCTCTCGGATTTAGGAGCCATCTGTTTAGACACCCCTAAACGAGAGGGGTTCCGAGATCCTTTTACCTCATTTACGAGGTGGGGTGGACCCCCGATAGGTGTTAGTTTAGGAGTGATCCTTCGAGTCGGGAAGTCTTGCTTAAGACTTTCTTTTCCTTTCTGAATCGGATTCCTTACCTTCTCTACACCTTTGAACGTTCCGTTCTAAATAAACAAACCCTCTAATAAGTGATTCTTTTAACAAATGATAGATACATGAACAAAGAATGAGTTCGGACTATTTTCAATTCCTTTCTTTTCGTCCCGAAGAAAAGAAGCATAACTCAGGACTGACAACCGAATCTACCTTGCGAAATGGAAGCCCCGAAGCCGATTTTCTCCTTCACCAACGGATTGGACTTCGCTGTCTATAAGGATGAGTCGCCCGACAATGGGGTCATCCGATTTGGACGAGGATTGAAAACACGAACGTCGAGGTCACCGACGTCTCCCTCTTTGCACTAACGAACAAGGTATCCGAAGGCCGAGGAATCATCGCTCGAGTTCAACCTTAGGTCGACCCAAGAGTTTCCTCCCTGCAAGGGTCCCGACTAGGAGGAATACCGCTGTCCGCGAGGAGGATCGTTCTCACTACCCCCATCGGTCTAGTTGTTTCTGCACCTACCCGACTTACGCCAAATCGAAAGGGAAAGGAATCCGGAAGCTATGATAAACCCGTTACCGTGGAGGGTACGGATCTTCTGTAAGACCTTCGTCTTCGAAATCGGGTCCGGTTCGAAGATTCCTTCGGCGACAAAGACCCAAAGAAGAAATAGAAATAGAAGGATCGCCGGGGAAGCCGGAGCTCGCCGAGATTGCCTTCTGGAGGAAATTCCGAGTTGCCGGAATATACACCGTTACCGAATATACACCACTTGCCCGACTACATACCACTTTTGGGAGGAAGCGGGTTCCATCCCCTCTCCGCCGCGGAGGATGAGGAGAATGTTCGCAAGATTGTCTGCCACATTACCTCGGCCCGCATACTACAACGATAGCCGCAAGAAAAGAACTAGAACTACGCCGTTTGCTCGACTGCAAACTTTGGTAGAAAAGCTAGCAAAGAAGGAAAACTGTCCCGTGTCGGAAATTCTACGAAGGATAGGGCGGGTGCCAGTCGAATCCCGTCTTGGGCCCGAGTAGAACCCGCCGTCATGATAGAAAAGCCAAGCAAGAGAATGAAGGCTAGCCCGCCCGTCGTAGTATCGGGATTACGGATTAGGGAGGATACCACCTTCCGGCATTTGGCCGATAAACCATCCGGTCATAGACCTTCCGCCGCTAGAAGGATGGTGTGGCGTCCCACTACGAGGCGATTGAGATTGAAACGACGGCCGAGAAAGAAAGTCTCGCCGGGAGGTCGGAATCCGAAGAAAGTGCTACTTCGCGATGAAGGGGACTCGTGAAAAAAGACCCGGCAACCATCGCATGACAACCACGAAGATACACGAAAGCTCCGCTAGAAGATGCCATGGAAAAGTTGAGAACCGACATCCGACGGTTGGCAAAAGAAAGAGAAGAAAAGTTCGGAGATGAGATCGACTCATCGGAATTCATGGACAACGAATATGCGAGAAATCAACATGGTTGAGACACGAGCTTCATCATCTTCTCGAGGTGCTCCTGCAGCGCGCGAAGAGAGGAGCCGGAGCCGATGAAGAGACGGCTTCAGGAAAAGGACGACACGATCGCTCGAATGGCGAAGAGGATGGAAGAGATGGCCGTAGCTCTAGCCACTCTCCAAAGTCAAGTACGACCACATGAGAGACACCCCGAAGTCATTCACATCGTAGACGGAGGAAAGGAGATTACATCCGTCGATGGGGATGACCAGTCGAAAAAGGATACAACACAAAGTATGATCCACGAAAAGGATATCAAGAACTTGGTAGAACGACGGAGTGCGAGAAGCCCTAGCACAATCGAAGAACGGGACATCTATTCGGACGGGTAGACCTTGCCGGAAGAATTCGACGCCGTCCAATACCCGAAGGGCTTCGTACCACCTCCGTTTAAGACCTTCGACGGAGCCAGGAACCCCCGACGGCATGTTGCACACTTTCGTGCCGGTTGTTGCAATGCGGCGGGAGCGATGCGCTACTCTTCCGACGGTTCGTTAGCGATCCGTCGAGAATCGCCTTCGGCCGGTATGCGGGATTACCCAACGGATCCGTAAAGACATTCTCGAGCTAGAGAGCCTCTTCATTAAGCGATTTGCGGAGCTCGGCACCACATCACTATAGGTGATTTAGTGGTAGAGAAACAAAGGCCGAATGAAACTCTAGTGGATTACATACTTCGATGGAGAAATTTAAGTATGAAGTGTGAACCACAACTGCAAGAACAACATGCGATCGGCATCTTGCTTAAAAGCATTCACGGCCCGATAAGCACTTCTCCTCGAGGGATTCACTTATTAAAACTTTTGAGAAGTTGTTAAGCAAGGCCGGAAGCTTGCAAGAAGAGGCGAAGCAATTAAGTTTCACGACAAGACGGACGAGCGAAGCCGGTGAAGACTTTCGAAAAGAAATGCGGGGTCGTTGCAGCGAGTTGACAAAGGCAAACAACCGATGCAAATACCACGCGAACGGCCGCAACAACCACAACAAAATTACCGGCAACCCCGGTCCAGCTATCGGTCGTCTCCGCGAGTATGAACAACCGTCTCGTCCGCAACGTACATTGAGGGAGCTTCGAGCGAGAGAATATCCGTTCAAAAATGAAGCGAGTACCAAAGATGTTCCGTAGCTTAATGAAAACTCCGGATTTCCAGTGCGGAGCCCAAAAGACCGGAGGAAGTCAACAAGAAAGGTGATCCCGACTTTTGCCCCTACCATCGAATGCTTGGGCACAAGATGAAGACCGCATTACCTTCAAAAGTTGGCTCAACGACAACCTTCGGAAAGGAAATATAACAATCCCGAAGGAGTACATGAAGGAACCCCGGAAAGGAGGTTCCGTCGATGTTATCTCAACCGATCCCGTCATTCCGATAGATCCCTATGCAACCGACGATGGATGGACTACCGCTCTGGACGAGATCTTCGAAGAAGATTTTAGACAACATCCGAACCGCTTCGGTGCGAGCTTCGATTCGAGTTCGAGACACTGTTAAGCCGATACTATCACTCGCGATAGAAGAACCACCTCGACAGGAGACAATCGAAGAGAAGAAGAAAATTGACGAAGAAGAGGGGACCGAGACTCCTAAGGCTAGGCTAGGGCCGCTTATCCTAGGATAGTTGTTTCCGATTCGGGGGAGAAATCCCTCGAACCTCTGATTTTGTATGATTATCCGCTCACTTCGGTGGGATCATATAATGATAAGGGTGATGGCGTTGGCTACGTTTTGACTGTTTCTAACGATTACGTAACTAGCGACAATCCGGGCGTCGATTTCGATACCAACAACAATTCTCAAATCATACAAGATTTCGACGATCAAAATGACGAAGAAGGCATCCATCGAGGAGGCTACGAGAGTTCGACGAAGCAACGGATCTATCGCGCGAGTTTCGAGGAGCTCCGGTTACGATAGAGTTAGAGCCTTCGATTTGGAAGATAATCCGGAAGAGCCGGTCATTCCGATTCGGGAGGAGACACCGACAAACTCGACACTAGATTCGGAAGAAATTACGAAGTCAACCTAAGAAGTGGAAAAGTTCTACCTCCAAGAATGGGTCCAAAAGACAAAGGAAAGCGAGTGGTTGTTCAAGAAGAACCGACCCCGGCGGAAGACATACCCGTTCGAGAAGAAGCCGAGACACGGGAGAACAAAGTGGACTACAACGTGCTAGCCCATCTTAGGAAACTACCGGCTAACCGAGCATCTACGATGCTCTCATCTTATCGAAGGAGATGAGAGAAGCTCGATCGAGGCCTTACTTGATCCGGAAATTCGCTTAGCTCGAATGGCCGGAGATTCCTTGGATGAGGTTTGCTCGTTAAAGGAACGACGAGGTGTTACCTTCGCAGACAATGACCTACTACTTGGGACGGCGGATCACGACCGACCGTTGTACATTTCGAGTTACAATTGGGAAGTTTACGCTCTCGCAGTATTGGTGGATCCGGGAGCATCAATCAATATAATGAGTCTTCGAACACTAGCATACTTGGAAATTGATGCTCGTGAGCTCGAGGCCGACAAAATGTTATTAAGAGGATTCGACCGGAAAGGAGAAAGAGCCCTCGGGTCAATAACGCTATCGATGAAAACCGGTGACTTAGCAAAGACAACCGCAAAATTTCATATAATCGATTCATAAACGTCGTTCAACGCTCTGCTGGGCCGACCATGGATACATGAAAACGGGATGGTACCATCATCTCTCGCATCGGTGCATCGAAATATTACGATGGAGGGGAACGAGTGCATCAAAGGAGACTTACAACCATTCTCCGTACATGAGATTGGAGTCCATGAAGATGCGACTTATTATGCACCGCCAAAGAAAACAATCTTTTCCGGAGATACCATAACAAATAAAGCAAAGAAAGTTCGAGACAACGAAGAACTCGAAGTTCTAGTCCAACGATCACTCACCACTCCCTTCGGCGAGATGGTGAAGGTTTCTCCACAACTCGCATCCGAGGTCGAGGCCGGGGACGAGGCCGTGGTAGAGACACTAGGACAATTGGACGAGAAGAAACCAACCATCAATGTTGATTGGGATGATAGTTCGAAGAAGAAAAAGAAATCAAGCGAAGCAACGAACAATAAGTCGAAAGAAGCCGCAATACAAGATCTCCCTCGAAGATGAAAAGAACGAAGAATACAAATCAATGTACGAGAAGATTAACCACTACGTACATACTATGACCCTAACTCCGATCCATTCTAATAAGATCGAGGGTATGGAGGTCAAAGAGGTACGTAGTGACGGTGCAAAGCCGATCAAATTCTACAGTGGTGCTTCTTCCTCCAAAGCGAAAATAATGTACAATTCGAAGATGTCACTTCATCGAATTAATGGAATTACCTTTTGAGTGGTACTCTCCCTGTGTTCAAAATTTAATTCAACGTGGTTTCTTACCTCGACAATGGACAAAAGGCCGATCACAACATTTTGAAAAGTTATGGAATAACTCCGCCGTCCTCCCGATTCAAAGTATGGACTCGGATTCGGCACGGTAGGGTCAGTTGACGATACTGAATTTTGCTTGGTTGTCACTTGCAAATCCAATGAAAACTGCATGGAAACTACAGACAAACTCGAAGATTTACAAATTGGAGACGCTCCACCGAATCGAAGAAGAAATCGAATCTACTGATAGATGAGTTAACGGAAGTTAACTTGGGTACTAGCGAAGAGCCTAGACCTACCTTTGTTAGCTCCTTACTCGATAAAGAAGACTCCGAAGAAATAATCGAGTTATTAATGGAATTTAAAGACTGTTTTGCTTGGAGCTACGATGAAATGCCGGGATTAGCTCCGGAGGTTGCGGTCCATAAGCTAGGAGTGGATCCTACTTCGTTCCAGTCGGACAAGGTCCCGAAGAATGCGTTTAGAAATCGAACAACAAGTTATAGCCGAAGTTAAAAAGCTAATAGACGCTAAATTTGTCCGTGAAGAACAATACCCGACTTGGCTAGCTAATGTGGTGCCGATCGGAAAGAAGAATGGTCGGATCGGAATTTGTGTGGACTTCGGAGATTTAAACAAGGCATGTCCAAAAGATGAATTCCCTCTACCGATCCTGGAATTAATGATCGACATTGCTTCGACACATGAAATATTCTCGTTCATGGATGGATCTTCGGGATACAGACCGGATAAAAATGGCTCCGAGAAGATGAAAAGCTTACGGCATTCGGAACGCCGATCGGAGTATTTTGCTACACGATGATGCCATTCGGATCGAAGAACGCAGGAGCAACCTACCAAAGAGCAATGACAAGAATTTTTGATGATCTCATCCACGATCAAGTCGAATGCTACGTGGACGATGTCGTCATCAAAAGCAAAGTAAAGGAAAACCACTCGTATGATTTGAGAATTGTTTTCGAACGATTAAGACAATTTAACCTTAAGATGAATCCCTTAAAATGCGCCTTCGGCGTCACCTCCGGGAAATTCTTAGGATTCGTTGTCCGACATCGTGGAATTGAAATCGACCCGGAGAAGATTAAAGCCATCTTAGAAATGCCGCCTCCCAAAACCTTAAAACAACTACGATCTTTTCAAGGGAAGCTCGCATATCTTCGACGCTTTATCTCGAACACTGTCGGGTAGGTGTCGGCCTTTCTCGGCACTAGTTAAAAAGGACGCCAAATTTATTTGGGAAGAGAAATGCCAGAAGGCCTTCGAAGACATTAAACAATATTTAATGACACCTCCTGTCTTAGCGGCCCAGGTCTCGGGTAGACCGCTGATACTTTACACCGCGGCTTTAGACGACTCTCTCGGAGCCTCGTTAGCCTGGGTCGATGATGAGGGTAAAGAAAATGCTCTTTACTACTTAAGCCGTCGTTTACTTCCGACGGAAGTAAGGTATCCCGCAATTGAAAAGCATTGTTTGGCCCGATCTTCGCCGCTCGAAAGCTCGGGCACTACATGCTATCTCATAAGGTCGACTTGATTTCGAAGTTTAATCCATTGCAATACTTGATGACTCGTCCAACACTTTCCGGCAGACTTGCCGGATGGTCGATGATATTATTGCAATTCGATATAACTTTCGTGCCTCCGCGTGCGTAAAGGGACAAGTCTTAGCAGACTTCCTCGCAGCACACCCTTTGCCGGCTGAATCTCCTCTCAATGACGATCCGCAGGATGAACAAATAATGAGCCTAGAAGACCCCGATGATCGACGTTGGGAATTATATTTCGACGGAGCATCTTCGACACACAAAGACGAAGAATCGCAAGTGATAGTGCCGGTAAGGCGGGAATCGGGCTAATCTTTATAACACCGGAGCGGGGGATGTTAAGATACTCCTACCACTTGACGAACCGTGTACAAACAACGAAGCGGAATACGAAGCCCTCATAACGGGATCTGGAATTAGCTATTCGAATGGGGATAACGGACATCAACATCTACGGGGATTCACGGTTAATCATTCAACGGATCGCCGGACAATACGAGATTTTTAAACCAAGACTCGAACAATACTTCCGAGTATGCCATACAAGTTGTTGGAACGGATTCCAAATGTGACAATCTACAAAATTCCTAGAAAAGAGAATGCTTTAGCAGATGCTTTAGCCTGTCTCGCAAAAGAATTTGCTCGTTTGCAAGATGAATCGGTGGAAGTGTCGGTTCGCGGACGTCGGAGTCCTATCGCGACTCGACATAGACACAATACACAAATCGAGCAAAAGAAAAAGAATCGATTGCGGCGGTGACGAAAAACACGGAAGATTGGCGACGACCATTGATGGACTACCCGCAAACGGGAAAGCTACCGGACGATAGGTCGCTAGCCCATCGGATCAAGAAAAGAACTGCGTCCTACGCATTAATAAACAACACATTATACGAAGGTCTTTTGATCAAATGTGGCTAAGGTGCCTAAGCGGGTCCGAGGCCCGTGAAATTGTTAAAGAGGTGCATTCGGGACTGCGTGGCGCTCATCGGTCGGGTCCAAAAATGAAGATGAAAATTAAAAGACTAGAGTACTACCGGCCCTCGATGATGACCGATCGCATGAAAATCGCCAAGAGCCGTCATCGATGCCAAGTGCACGGAGTGGTTCTGCACCAACCTCCAAATGTGCTACACCCGACAATTGCGTCGTGGCCATTTGAATGTTGGGACACGGATATAGTGGGTCCGATAGAACCACCATCTTCGAAAGGACATCGTTTCATTCTTGCTAGCTACTGATTACTTTTCCAAGTGGGCGAAGCGGTTCCACTTAGAGAAGTGAAAGCACACCACGTGCTACGGTTTTTCAAGAACCAAGTTGTCTACCGTTTCGGAGTGCCGCGCGAGATCATCTCGGATAATGGGTCGGCATTCGAAGCACACAAATCAACAATTTTGTCGGAGACACGGAATCGACTGGCGATACTCGACAATTTACTACCCAAGAGCAAACGGCCTCGCTGAGGCTTTTAATAAAACTCTCGTTCAAATCTTAAAGAAAACCTTGGACGATAATAAGAGAAATTGGCACGAGAAATTGTTAGAAGCCTTATAGGCCTACCGGACAACCTTCGGAACCCCTACTCGAAGCTACACCTTACGCTCCGGTGTATGGGTCCGAGGCGATGTTACCTTTAGAGGTTCGGCTTCCTTCACTCGGGATTGCGATTGCAAATAAGATCACGACGAAGAAAACGCCGGACTACGACTCGAAGAATTAGAAAGCTTGGAAGGGAAAAGACTTGCGGCGCAACGAATTTAGAACTATACCAAGCTAAGATGGTTCGAGCCCATGACAAACCGGGTCCGCCCGAGAACCTTCAAAGTTGGTGACTTAGTTCTCGTTCTCAAGAGACCTATTCTTGCACACCGCAAGATAGGAGGAAAATTTGAACCCACTTGGGAAGGACCGTTTGTGGTTGAAGCGAGTATACTCGGGAGGTTCCTACCGGCTAGTGAATTGCCGGGGAGAACGACATATGCTTCCAATCAACGGACGATACTTGAAAAAATATTACGCTACTCGATGTTTCGAAGGAATGAATTCTTCATCCCTAAGAAACACGGGTGAAGTAATTACTTATGATTGAGTCCGAACCCAAAAATAATAAAATGTGCTAAGATAAATAAAATCATGATAATTAAGTTTTCCTTGTTTTCTTTTTCAAATCAAAATCTCTTCCCTCATCTTATCCTACTTCATTCTCGTTAAATTTCAAAATATAAGAATAATAAAAAAATGTATCTTTAATAAACATTTTCTTAATGTTCTTGTTCTTAGTACAGACCTCACGATCCTTTTCCTTGTCTTTTCGCAGGGAAATGTCGAACGGGCGATTGGTCTTGAACTTTAAGAATGGCGTAAGCCTTGCACTCGATGAAAAGAGGGTGAAAGATGGAGCGATAATCGAGATTGACTCGGATTTCGCACCGAGCGAGCCTACGGTACGAGGAAAGTGAGTCGGGTCCCGGTTAACCGAGAAGAACTACCCGGGCGGACGGTGATGAAAGTGGGTGGCCCAAGCCACCAATCCAACAACAAGAAAAGAAAAGCAAACACCGAAGAAGACAAGAAAATGAAGTCCGTAGTCACTACGGCGGAGGGCGGGCTTGTCGGCGCCGCGCCCGCGAGATTCAAGAAGTTCGGAGGGCTACTCTCGCGACCACGCAACGAAGAAATAAGAATCGCCGCATCCGTAAAATGTTAACAAAACTAGTGCGCGGACCAGGCGCGACGAGACAGTTGCTAATGCCGGCACTCACATTTCAAGGACACCGGTTCACCGGGAACTCGAAGAAAGGAGGCCGGCTCCTGGAATAACGAAAGAACCGGGGAAATCTCCGGAAGATCGAAGAGAAGAAGGCTACCACGCCACCGGATAGAACCACCGCAGGCGGTGCATGACCTTGTTGCAGAAGCAACCCGGGGGATGTCCCGACGGACATCATCCCCGAGGAGCCGAGGTATGCGGGGGAACGTGAAGGGATTGAACCATATATCCCACAATATGTCACGAGGCCTCGCCATCCGCAGATCATTCCGGAATACGAGCTGGAGAGGATGCGGAATGTTGAAAAGAAAACTTTCGAATACTTCGAGAGAATTAAAGGAAGAAGAATCAACATACTTATAAGGCCTCGAGCTACACACCGACGTATTCTCGGAGTATGAACAACGACAAATCGTGGATCGTATCCGGGATGCGAAAAGAATGGGCCGAGCAGGCCGCCCGAGGGAAAACACATACTCGGAACCCCGGAGATGGATGCCGGGGAAAGGAAGAATCACGATACAATGCGGATGCTCGCTACAACTTTCGTCGAAGACGAAAAGGAAACCCACCGGGAATACTTCGTCATGGGCGAGTAGATCCGATGCCATTAGTTATCGAGAGAATGGTAAAAAGATTGATAACATGGAGGGTACTGCCAGACGGATTGCATACCCAATAGCTGCATTATCAACATCTACAAACAGGGAGACCGCATACCCCCACATATTGATCACCACGACTTCGTCGGACCTTTCGCACGGTCTCTTTCTTGAATGAGTGCAACATCATGTTCGGATCCGACCTCCGGATAGCGAGGCCCGGGTGAGTTCCGAGGGCCGGTAAAGATACCTTTACCGGTGGGTTCCGTCATGATACCGCGAGGTAACGGAGCGAGATATCGCAAAGCATTGCATACCGGGAGTGCCGGTGGAGCGAATCTCGGTTACTTTCGGGAGGATGGACGACGACAAAATACCTTACCATTTCCAACCGGATCCGGAGCTAGAGAACCTCCGGCCTTACGAGCTGTGAGTTACATAGGAAATATCACACCTCCAATGTACATCCAGCCGGCATCCTTGCCAAGGATGGCTTGGAAGGTGATGTTATTGACCATGTACCTCACTATTCAGACATGGATTTTTGACAGATGATTCTTTTGATGGATCAACAAAGATCATACACAATCCGTTTTGAGTCTACATGGATTGTATGAAATATATTCCGGATCGAGTTGTACGACGTATTTTCAACATGATTGGAATGAAAGTGACCATGTCACGTTTTTGGCCTTCACCTCTTTTGTGCAAATTGATTGGGAAACGCCATTAAAGTTAAATGAACTTCGAACAAAGAACGAGAAAAGAAAAAAAAGAGAATAAAAGAAAACTTTTTAAAAAAAATCTGAAAAATGACAAACACCAAGTTCACATGAACATTAAATAAACAACAAAATAAAATTTGAACCATTAAAAGATAAACGAAATCAACACAAATCTCAAATTCAATCTTTCCAAATTCCGAATCAAATTTCAATCTTTTCAAACTTCAAAATCAAATTCCATCCTTCCAAATTTCAAAATCAAATTCTCAATCAAAATCCAAATCCAATCTCGATCAAGTTTCAAACTTGATCTTTCAAATTTCAAATCAAATCTTAAATCGAATTTCAATCGAGTTCAAACTCATCCTTCCAAATTTCCAAATTTCCAAATTCAATCTTTCCGGGCTTCAAGTCTCAATCAAATTCAAATTCGATCTCTATCAAATCTCAAATCCGATCTTCTAGATCTCACATCAAAATTCGAACTTTTGGGTCGAGGATTTTACATCCAAGTACCGCATTGCTTTAGGATTCTCTTCCTATTGCCTTCGAAATACATCAAAATTCAAAACTTTTGGGTCGAGGATTTTACATCCAAGACCGCATTGCTTTAGGATTCTCTTCCTATTGCCTTCGAAATACACCAAAATTCAAATCTTTTGGGTCGAGGATTTTACATCCAAGACCGCACTTGCTTTAGGATTCTCTTCCTATCGCATTGAAATACATCAAATTCAAAACTTTTGGGTCGAGGATTTTACATCCAAGACTGCACTTGCTTTAGGATTCTCTTCCTATTGCACCGAAATACATCAAATTCAAAACTTTTGGGTCGAGGATTTTACATCCAAGACTCGCACTTGCTTTAGGATTCTCTTCCTATTGCACCTGAAATACATCAAAATTCAAAACTTTTGGGTCGAGGATTTTACATCCAAGATCGTACCTTGCTTTAGGATTCTCTTCCTCTTGCACCGAAATACATCGAAATTCAAAACGTTTGGGTCGAGGATTTTACATCCAAGATCGCACTTGCTTTAGGATTCTCTTCTATTGCACTCGAAATACGACAAAATTCAAAACTTTTGGGTCGAGGATTTTACATCCAAGATCGCACTGCTTTAGGATTCTCTTCCTATTGCACTGAAATACACCAAAATTCAAACTTTTGGGTCGAGGATTTTACATCCAAGACTGCACTGCTTTAGGATTCTCTTCCTATTGCACTGAAATACACCAAAATTCAAAACTTTTGGGTCGAGGATTTTACATCCAAGACTGCACTGCTTTAGGATTCTCTTCCTATTGCACTGAAATACATCAAAATTCAAAACTTTTGGGTCGAGGATTTTACATCCAAGAACGCACTGCTTTAGGATTCTCTTCCTATCGCATCGAAATACATCAAAATTCAAAACTTTTGGGTCGAGGATTTTACATCCAAGATCGCATTGCTTTAGGATTCTTTTCCTATCGCATTGAAATACATCAAATTCAAACCTTTTGGGTCGAAGAATTTTACATCCAAGACTCGCATCGCTTTAGGATTCTTTTCCTATTGCACTGAAATACATCAAATTCAAACATTTTGGGTCAAGGATTTTACATCCAAGACTGCACTGCTTTAGGATTCTTTCCTTATTGCACTGAAATACATCAAATCGAATTCCCGAGGTTAAGGATTTTACATCCGAGACTGCATTGCTTTAGGATCATTTCCCTATCGCAATGAAATACATCAAAATCAAACTCTTAAGGTTAAGGATTTTACATCCGAGACTGCATTGCTTTAGGATCATTTCCCTATCGCAATGAAATACATCAAAATCAAACTCTTAAGGTTAAGGATTTTATATCCAACACCACTTTGCTCTGAGATCTCTTCTCATTGCAACGATTCAATCTAATCAATTCAATTTTCTTTCGAGGTTGGAGATGTTACATCTAAAACCTCAGAACTCCAATTTCAATTTCAAATCAAATCCCTCAAATTAATTTTGACAAAACTTCAATCTAAATCAAAACTCCAAACTAAAATCTAAGCTCACACATCAAAACATAAATTGAAGCAAAATAAAATCTAAATCGAAATTCCCCCAGATCATGTGATTTGGGATTCACCTCCTTTTCCTTTCCCCGACGAGAGTTCGAGAATCTCCGGTTTCGTGAGATATACTTGACACTCCCCAACGAAACTCTTCTACTTCGTCCCAAGTTCGTCACTTGGACATCCGTGTCGGTTCGTTGATCGCTTCGGTCAACACCGATACGCGCGGTGTGCTCCGTCGACTCACCACACCTATCGGGGGTCCATTTGTTGACCTCATTTTTGATGAGGTCTTCCTTCCTTCTTTTTAGTGCTTAGGATCTAGCCTTAGGCTTTTCCTTTGACTATCTTAGAGGACTAGAATTGGGACCCGCTTTTTAGAAATTCAAACCACTTCTAAACTCCCTGCAAACTCCACAAACTTGACTATAGACCCCTAATCACCTAGAGGGTTGAAATCAAATGTGGAAGTTTAAAGGATGAGTTCCTATAGGACTCTTTGGCCTTAGGATCGCCTACAGGTGGCTCGGTCGCAGTGAAGGGGCTGACTTACACTACACTTACACACTACATTTCCACACACTTCCTAAAACCACACCCATACCCAACTTAACCTCTCGACTCGTGTGAGTGATTCACATGGATGGTCCTCAGCTCCTAAGCCTCAGGTAAGAGGGTTAGGAACAACATAGTGAATGCCTCAAATGAGTCCTTTCATAGCTCATATGGGCTTGAAATGGCTTCATGGCTCAACCAAAATGATTTCACCCCACTCAAATTCACCCAATCTTAAATTTCCCAAATTTTCAATTTTGACCCCGGGACCCTACACCTACTAAACCTACCCAAAACCCTTGAAATTACCCAAATTTTTGCAAAATTTCCAAATTACCTAAAATTTTCCAAAATCAATCCCAAACATCTCCAAATCACTCAAATTGATCATCTATATCCAAAAATACCAAAAATTCCAAAAATACCCCCCAATACCCTCCAAATAACCCAAAATACCCTTCTTGGCCTAAAAATCCAAAAATTCAAAAAATTCCCAGAAAATTCCAGAAAATCCCAAATATTCCCAATTTCATTTTGTCCAACTACACCATGGGCCAATTTTGTCAATTTACCCTACTTTTGTCAAAACCCCCAAATTGACCCATTTTAACCCAAAGTGGACCCAATGTCAAACCAAACCTACCCAATTGACCCCAATTTTGGTCCAATTCAATTATAAACTTCAATTCAACATTCCCAATACCAATTTAGACCAAATCCAAGTCCAATTGGATTGACATTTGGATCCAATTTCACTTTGGGCCTTAAAGCCCAAATTTGGACCCATGACCCAAACTTAGCCCAAACTAACCCAATTCAACTCCAATTAACCCCAAATCTTTTCTAAACCTTCCTTAACATCCTCATAAACAAAACACTAACATGATTTGCCCAAGATTTTGACCCAAACCCCACTCAAATTCAACCCAAAATCAAAAAGCCCAATTTTGACCTAAACCCAAATCTAACCCAAATAGGCCCAAACCTCAAAATTAAAACCCAACCAAAGCCAAAACCTCTTTGAAACACTCCCATAAACATTTCTTAACATTTATTTTACATCAATTTCAACCCTAGCCCAACATTGGCCCAAGTAAGCCCAATTTTGACCTAAACCCGAAATAAACCCAAATTCGACCCAATTCAAACCCAAACCACCTTAAATCTATTTCAAATTATTCATGAAACATCCCTAAACCAAAACCAACAACTATTTGGCCCAAACTTCTACAAAAATTCCCATCCATGAACACATCCTTAAACTTAAAAGCCCACTTCCCTTAAACCTTCTTAAAAGCCCATTTCCTTGAAAATTCAAAAGCCCAAATCTACCCTAAAGCCCACATGACATCTCCATTTGTCATCCATTTAATTAAATCCATTACCTAAGTCCTAAAATCATCATTGAATTATCCCAAATGAAGCTTCATCCAAATTCCCATCAAATTACCAAAAAATTTCTTAAAACCCTTTTCATGAAACAAATCGACCTTTTCCCAAGCCAAATGAAGCCATGAACAAGCCATTCTCGAAGCCACATGAAGCCATGAGGGCTTTGACTTGTCATTAGTCCATTTATGGCAAGAAGAGGGGGTTCTTTCTTAAACCTCCTTTAACCCTTTTTACCTTAATCATGTCGCACACTAAACCATGTTTAGCCACCTCATCATGGATGGAGACTTCACCACTCCTTCTAAGCCGACCTAAATGATTCCCTCGGCTCAAAATCGAGCTTGGAAGGATGCACCAAGCCCAAAATGGTGGGTTGACCCAAACCAAGCCAAAGTGAGCCTTCTCCCATTCCATTTAAATCAAACTCCTTTACACATGTCAAACCTCGATTGCCTACACTAAACCCCGGCCACGACCCACCTGACCAAGATGGTGACCATTGCTCGGCCGGCCGGCCACCGGGCCGCCGGAAAACACCATGGCCGAGAGCTCGCATGTGAGCCAACATTGAAATTCTCACTTGCCGAGCTGCCCCATGCCTAGTGGTCACCATGGCCGATCTTCTCCTCACCGAGGCAGCCGATCCCGAGCCCTAACTCCCTCCGAGAGGCCTTCCACCCTCTCCTATTTAAACTCCACCCCTCTCGGCCATGAGAGGTGCTGAAACAAAACCTTAAGGAAACTCTGCCAAAATCACTCCAGATCACTCTCTACACATAGAGCACTTGATCCCCAGTGAGATCCCCCTGCCATTTCTCCTCTGTAAGCTCAATTTCAGAGTTGAAATTCCACCCAAAACCGGGACACTTCTCCACGGTGAGCCAATTCCCAAATTGATTGGCTCTACACCTTCACTCGGACCGAGGGAAGGTGTCCACCATCAAAAGCCCCATCTCCGGGCCACCCGGTTGCTCCAGCCTCCAAGCTTTGTGATCGGGCTTGGTCGAAATCATATCCGGACAATTCACTGGACCGGGAGACTTCATCGCGGAGCTTCTTGGGACCCGATCGAAGGTGCGACAACTCTCGGATTGAAGCCACACTTCTCCGAGCCAAGGTATGAGCTAACTCTTCATCCCGAGCTTCGAAGATTCTCTATTTCAAATGCCTTAGTTCCAATGCATGTTAGCCGTATAGATGTGTTCGTCTCTTCGAGACGAATCCATAGAGTATAAGAACATGAAAATCCATTGAGTATCGAGTGAGATATTAGGGATTTAGTGTGGACGGCTATCGGGTGAGAACACTTGGGGACGATGAACGGATGCCGTCCATTCAATACACGCGCGGACGAACGGCTCAGATGGCGTCGGACCAGGAAACGGTGCGAGAACCGCGGGGCCCGGGCTGCCGACTCGAGTGGCGGCGTCGAATGGGAGCGCGCGCGTGGCGCTTTCGGAGTCGCCGAGGATGCGGCGGCGCCGCGTGGATAAATAGAAAATTAGGGTATTTTTTTTATTTATTTAATTCCCTAAACTTCAAAAATCCATATCTTTGTGTAGAAAAATCACAAAAATAAAATAAAAATACCCTCTTTCTCAGTGAACAGAGGAGAATAATGTGAAAAAGAAATCACTTAATTTCATTAAGTATTTTATTTTTTATGATTTATTTACTCTCTGCATACATTTAATTCTCCATGCATGTATACAATTCACCATGGCATGAGACCATGAGGAGCTTTGAAGCCTCCGAACTTGGGAACATTCCCCGAATTTTCCAAGGTCGGAGGCCATCTCTGTGAAAAGTTATTTATTTTTCAAATGCATGTTGCTGTTTTGAGTGTTTTAATTCCAAAAATTAGCATGTTGTGAAATAAATTCTAGAAATATTTGGTGATGTTCCTTATGACCAGAGAACTCTAGGAAAAATAGGACTTGAGTTAATTCACTCAGATTAACCCTAATTGGCTTAAACACCCAAAATAGGTCTTTAATTAATTAGAGTTAACCAGGTATCAAATTGACTTGAAATCAATTCTCCACTGACCTTTAGGATCAGAGGAATCCACCATAAAAATTTGAGGTCAATTGGACTTGGTTAACCCCACTAATTGGGTTAATTAAGCCACTTAACCGATTTTAAACTTTAAAAATTCATAACTTTTAAAATACTTTTCAAAAAATTCACCAAATTGGTTTTGGAGCCTCTCTGATATCAGGGGAACCTAAGAAAATTAAAATGTCAATTTTCTAAAAAAGTTGATTTTTAATAATATTTTAATATTTTTAATAATTAAAAAATAATAAAAATCACAAAAATAATAAAATTCACCAAAATGTCACATTTTGAATTTTAATCACTTAGGAGCAAATCCCACATTTTTCCTAGGTCTATTTAGTGAGATATTGAATTTTAAAGCCCTAGGGTAATTTTAAAATTAAAAAAATGTATTTTCTAGCATTTTCACTAAAATAATTATAATAAATCATAGAAAAATCAGAAAATTGCAAAATTTGATTCTCTGGTTTCCTTGATATCAGAGAGATATTTGAAAAATATAAAATTCATTTTTCAACATTTATTTTATTTTTAAATTAATTAACACTCCAAAACTCAAAATAATTATAATAAAAATAATATAATTCAAAAAATCACCAAAATTGGTCCAAATGCTTCTCTGGTCATTAGGAATGTCCCCTAATTTTCTTAAGGACAGAAACTTTCCCTTGGTCATGTTATCAAATTTTCCTTGAAAATCTCTATTTTCCACCAAAAATAATTATATAAATAAATTAAATACAGAAAAATCACATTTTCTCCTCTCATGTCTTTATTGACATATGAGTGAAGTTACATAAAAATTTCAAATTCATTTAAGTTTAATTTAGTGAGTTATGAAATTATTAAGCTTAAAGGGTAAAGTGGTAATTAAACTTTCAACCCTTAATTAAAACTTTAGGTTTAATAAAAATTAACAAGTAAAATATTTGATCTTAATCTAATTTGGATGATTGAAATTAAAATAATTAAAGGGTAGAAACCCATTAAATAATTTTAAAATGATTAAACTTTAATTAAATAATGGATTAAATTTGGAAGAATAATAAAATTGGAATCATTAAAATAAGGGATATTTAATAGGAAGAGATTTATTCTTTAATTTAAAAATCCCTAAATTAATCATCTCATTAATATTCAACTCTTAATTAAAATGATAATTCAAATTCAAAATATTAAAAGACTTAATCATTAAACTAAAAGTCAAATTATTAAACTCTTTCAAAAATTTCAATTAAAATTAAAAATAAAGTAAATTAAAGATAAATTAAATTAAAATTAAATTAAATTTAATAATTAAATTAAATTAAGACAAATTAAATTAAATTAAATTAAATTAAAATTAAATTAAATTAAATTAAACAATTAAATTAAATTAAATTAAAATTAAATTAAATCGAATTAAATTAAATTAAATTAAATTAAATTAAATTAAATAATTAAATTAAATTAAATTAAATTAAATTAAATTAAATTAAATTAAATAATTAAATTAAATTAAATCAAATCAAATTAATTAAACATCAAATCAAATTAAATTAAATTAAACTAAATATAAAACGAACTTGAACACTATTCAAATTTAAACCCTTTAACTTAAATCAAATCATTTGAATACTAATTTACCCTTGAAAGCTTTGATTATTATAACTCCTAAATGGAACATCAAATGAAGTGTTATCTCACTCATAGGATATTCAAATGTCCTAGTTCGACTGAGCAAGTTAACAAGACTTGAAAACCTCGGACGATCGATTCATTTATATAATTAAATTCATTTGGACTTAAAACAATCCTAGAAATATTGAAAAGATGTTTAAGATTCTTCTTAAGCACTTCCTCGATATGATAGGATACTTATAAGAACGATTGGATTTAATTGTCCTTTGATGATGAAAATCGTCTTCAAACAAAAACAAAAACACAAAGGACCTAGACGTCATAGGAAATGACTAGCTATAGGATTAGGAATTTGGTAGAAAACCATAACCTTTCCCTTAGCTTTACCTAGGAACTTGTTTAAAATATTCTAATTGAGTTTTAAGTGCAGCTTGGAATGACGGGAAGACCCTCCAGGTACGCTTTTATTTTATTTTATTGCAATTTACTTTCTTGCAATTTACTTTATCATAGCTCGCGTTTATTTTTCTTGCATGATAAAACAAGCTGTTGCATGAAAACCCACACCTTTAGGATAGACCTAAAGCTGAAACCAAAACTAAGTTAAAAGTCATTGCAAGATAAAATTCACCGCCACAACATTTCAAAATATAAAACAACTCAAAATTTAATCACAAACAGAACACAAAACTACAATTACAACTAAATTAAAACGTCTGTTGGATGATCGGGAATACCTCGGATGATGTAACCTACGTGTTGCTAACGGGATTTCCCACGGTCTAAATGAAAGTGTGGAACTCATTCGATTGAGTTTAGCAAATTCATCCGGACTAAGTGAATCCGATAAAAATAATGATGCGGAAGGATGGAACCGTGGGATCTTAACCGGTGTCGTTATAATCAACTTTAAGATTTGTTTTAAATAAAACATAAAAAACACACTGGAAATTAAGATTTTCTCTAAACCAAAACACTTTTCTCAACTCCGATTTATGATTTCTAAAACTAAACCTCTGCAACAACAAGGAGCTCGGAGCATGGTGGGCGGCACGACCATCGTCATCGAGCAAAACACGAGTCTACTTCGAGCAAAACTTTCCTAGAATTAAAACAACCGAGCCATAGGACTTCGAGGTAGCTTGCACTAGTGCAACATAAATCCTCGACTCTTCGTTAGGCATTTGCATTGCAAATTAAGCCCTAACCGGTCTTAGGATTCCGAGGTAGTCGTCCGATACGACAATAAACCCTCACATCTTCTAGAGCTATTTGTTTGATTTTATCATACAAATATAAGCCCTAATTAATTGAAATTGGCAAGATTGAAATATCGAATAAACATTAGGACTTTCCTAAATTCGAAGCCGAACGATAGGATAGTCGGGAAATTATCGAAGTTCACTTCGAATCGGTGATTTCTCCTACCTTTCTTCCTTTGGATTCACAAAACAAAATGTTCCAAAAATTTGATCCATTCCACTATTGAAACTCCAAAGTTCAATCTTTGAAAACCTTAAACTTTGAAATTCTTGAGAGCGAGAATCATTGATTATTATCGAGAGTTTTCTTAGGTGATTCCCGTCACTTAAGATGTAATTAACTATAGGGGCTTGCCCTTATAGGGAATTTTAAAGAACCCGAGTAATATAAACCACTGTTTAATGTTTTCATATTAAGCGAGGGAAACTTGTTCGGCTTATAAAATTGGTTCGCGGACCAAACGGATGTCACTAATCTTCTAGTTTATTTAATCGAGCCCCACCATCGAGCGATGTGTCTATCCTTAGGGATAGATACACGGTTTGTGGTGCGGTGCTCGTTTATATAAACTATTTGGGATGTGAGGTCGGTTTAATCTCATATCTTAAAACTTTCAAATTTAAAAATTATTTTCAAAATCAAATACTACTTTTCAAATTATTTATTTTAATTAAATTAAAAATTCGCCGACAGATTTCTGTTAGGCGACCCCTCTTCAAAATAAAACACGACCTAAAAATATGCCGACAAGATCATATGACATGAACTCAAACAGAGGAAGATCAAAATCAAAGTCTGGTCAGCAGGCAACCTGTCGGAATTGTGGCAAGGCTGGCCACATAAATGGGAACTGCATAAATTCTAAGGAGAAGCAAAATGATGGTGTTAATGTTGTAACTGAAGAAATACATGATGCACTATTGCTGACAATTCACAGTTTTGTTGATGATTGGATACTGGATTCAGGGGCTTCCTTCCATACATCTTCCCACTGGGAGTTGATGTGAAATTATGTTACAGGAGACTTTGGGAAGATATATCTGGCTAATGGAAAAGCTCTGGATGTGATGGGGATGGGAGACGTTAATATTGCACTCCCTAACAAGAGCAAATATACTTTGCAAAAGGTTAGACATATTCCTGAGTCGAAGAAAAACCTCATCTCTGTTGTGCAGCTCAATGAGGGTGGTCATTCGGCAGTGTTCTCAGATAGCACCTGAAAGGTTACCAAATGAGCATTAGTACTGACTCGGGGTACGAAAAATGACACATTATATATGACTACTGATTTACTCAACATTGTTGTTATTACAGTTGCAGAGAGCACGAGAGATCTAAGACATTGCAGGCTTGGATGCATGAGTCAGAGATGCATTATAGGAAAGCAAAAGGACAATTTCTTGAAAAGTGATAGAACGCCAACGACAGAAAAACTGGACCTTGTACTGACAAATGGTAAAGAACCGTAGAGCTATGAATAAATCTTGTAAGATGAGAATTCAAGCAAGTGGGAGCTGACCATGAAAGAGGAGATGGATTCACTATTAGGGAATCAGACTTGGGAATAAATAGAACTTCCACCAATGAAGAAGGCATTGCACAATAAGTGGGCGTGTCGAGTGAAGACTGCGCTTGTTGGCAATAAGAGGTACAAGGCTGGACTTGTTGAAAAGGGCTTTCAGCAGGGGCAGGATAGTGCTATTGCAGTGGGAGTTGTAAGCAGATACAAGAGTAACCCAGGGAAGAGCTTGGTGGAACAAGGCTACATTGACGGTGATATGTCAACTGAGGGTGTTAGTCGTGAGGAGCTGAAGTTGAGCTCGACTTCAACTTTGTCTTCTGGCATAAAGACACTGGCTTTGAGTTTAAGGGGTGAAAGATATCAAGTTTGAGGAAAAAGATTGGTACAGTCAGTAGATGATGCATCCAGTATGTGATGCAGTCAGTGTCTCAGTCTCCAAGTAGGAGAATTGTTGGGTAATGTGGACACCTGATCTACCGCAATTTAATTAGCATCCTAATTAAAAATCCCACTTATCGCTCGCTTACCTTCTCATCTACAGCTCACCTACCACATCTCACCTACTGCTCACCTAACTCCCACCTACCGCTCTCTTGGTTTCTATAAATAGCCTCATTTGGTTAAAAAAAAGTCAAGCCAAGTGAAGAGCCAAGCCAAAGCCAAGTGAAGAGTCAATCAAATACCAAGCAAGGGCCAAGCCAAGTCCTCTAAGAGAGAAAACGAGGAAGAGAGAAAAAGAGGAATGAAGAAATGAAAATAGAGATTTTCTTGTAAACGTCGAGGAGTTTGACGGTGTATTTCCATGAATAAATAAAATCTTCTGCAGCTCAGTGGACGTATGCAAATTTGTTGAATCACGTAAATTTGTATGTTGCTCTGGTGTTTATTTTTTCTGCGTGCAATTTTTCTCATCTCATTTTTCACTTTATTATCGTCGTTTTTCACAACAGGAGAAGGGAGATGGCTCGTGCTTGAAGTTAGGTTTTATGTGTGAATGATAAGAACTAAATAACTTGGGTAATTAATGTTTTATGATGTAAATTTGATTAAATTGAAATTATTATTTTATTTACTAAAATTTAATGACACGTTTATATTAATCAGATATTAAAAAGTAGATGATAAGAGACCGAATCAAATAAAGTTGTAAGAGAAAAATAAAATTTATGTGCGATGAAGCAAATTAAACACTTAAGGTAAGAAATTGTATAATCACTTATGTCTCGTTTATATATATATATATATATATACATATATAAAAGAATATAATTCTTATCAAATGATATTCTTATTCTTTTAATATAGATGGTTGTCCAAGAAAGTTAGTGGAGGGTTGTTGACCTCATTTTTGATGAGGTCTTCTCTTCTCTCTTTAGTACTTAGGATCTAGCCTTAGGCTTTTCCTTTGACTATCTTAAAGGACTAGAGATGGAACCTACCCCTTTAGAAACTCAACCACTTCTTAACTCCCTACAAACTCCACAAACTTGATTGTAGGCCCCTAATCACCTAGAGGGTTCAAATCAAATGTGGAAGTTTAAAGGATGCGTTCCTATAGGACTCTTTGGCCTTGGGGCCCTGCCCAGGTGGCCCTGGTCCAGTGAGGGCTGACTTACACACACACTACACTTATACACTACACTTTCACACATCTCCTAAAACCACACCCATACCCAACTTGACCTCCGACTCATGAAGGTGATTCACATGGATGGTCCTTAACCCCTAAGCCCTTGCTAAGAGGGTTAGGAACAACATAATGAATACACAAAATGAGTCCTCTCATGGCTCATATGGGCTTAATATGGCTTCATGGCTCAACCTAAACGATTCCATGTCACTTAAATTTGATTAATCTTCATTTTTTCAAAATTTTAGTTTTTGGCCCCCGGGACCTGGACCCTCCTAACCTACCAAAAGCCCTAAATAGCTCAAAATCTCCAAAATTCTTAAATCACCCAAAATTCCTCAAAATTGATCTTAAACATTTCCATACCACTCAAATTGATCATTTACAGCAAAAAATACAAAAAATTCCAAAAATACCCCCAATACCCTCCAAATTACCAAAATGCCCCTCTTGACCCAAAAATTCAAAAAAATTCCAAAAATTCCCAGAAAATTTAAGAAAATCCCAAATATTCCCAATTTCATTTTGTTCAACTACATCATGGGCTGATTTTGTCAATTTACCCCACTTTTACCAAAACTCCCAATTTAACCCATTTTAAACCCAGTGAACCCAATGTCGAACCAAACCTACCCAATTGACCCCAATTTTGGTCCAATTCAATTCTACACTTCAATTCAACATCCCAAAGGTCAATCTGGACCAAATTCAAGCCCAATTTTATTGACATTTGAATCCAATTTCACTTTTGACCTTAAAGACCAATTTTGACCCATGACCCAAACCTAACCCAAACTCACCCAATTCAACTCCAATTAACCCCAAATCTTTTCTAAATCCTCCTTAGCATCCCCACAAGCAAAACACTAACATGATTTGCCCAAAATTTGGACCCAAATCCCACTCAAATTCAACCCAAAGCTAAAAGGCCCAATTTTGACCTAAACCCAAACCTAACCCAAATGAGCCCAAACCCCAAAATCAAAGCCCAACCAAAGTTAAAACCTCTTTGAAACACTCCCATAAACATTTCTCACCATTGATTTTACATCAATTTCAACCCTAGCCCAACATTGGCCCAACTTGGCCCACTTGGACCTATATTGGCCCATTCACCAAAAGAGCTCAAATTCAACCCAATTCAAACCCAAATCACCCCCAATTTGCTTCAAGTCACTCATGACACATCCATGAGCTAAACCCAACAATTATTTAGCCCAAGCCTTTACCAAAATTTCATCCCAAAATCCATTTTAAAATTCAAAAGCCCATTTCCCTTAAACTTTCCTAAAAGCCCACTCCCTTCAAATTCAAAAGCCCAAATTCATCCAAAGCCCACATGACACTTCCTTTCATCATCCATTTAATCAAAATTGTCCCTAAGTTCCAAAATCATCAATCAAATAATTCCAAATCAAGCCACATGCCAAATCACCCCAAAATATCCAAAATTCTTAAAACCCATTTTTATGAAATTGACCCAACCTTTTCCCAAGCCAAATGGAGCCATGGAGCCATGCACAAGCCATATGCAAGCCATGAGAGCCTCTTTACATGTCACCATGCCATTTTGGGCAAAAGGAGGAGACTCTTTCCTTAATTCCTAAAGGTGATTAACCACTCCCATGATTCCCCTTAACCATGCTTATGCCTAATTGTGCTTGGATGGTGACTTGACCCTACTGATTATGCTCGAGCCAAATCACTTTTCCCTCAGCCAAAACCAGGCCTCGGGTGGTGCACCTAGCCCAAATGGGTGGGTTGACCCATTTAGGTTCAAATTTAGCCATGCCCCCATTCCATCTAAATCAAACCCTTTACACATGGCCAATGCTAATTGATTGCACTAAGCCCCGACCACGACCTCCACGACCAAGATGGTGACCAATGCCAGCCGGCCGGCCACCGAGGCCGCCGGAAAACACCGGAGAGCTCACATGTGAGCCAACATTGAAATTCTCACTTGCCGAGCTGCCCCATGCCTAGTGGTCACCATGGTCGTTCTTCTCCTCACTCGCAGCAGTCGATCCCATGCCTCAACTCCCCCTGGGAGGCCCTCCACCCCTCTCGGCCATGGAAGAGAGCTAAGCACAAACCTTGCCAAAACTCTGCCAAAATTGTTCCAGACTCCTCCCCATACACAGAGCACTTGATCCCCAGGTGAGATCCCCTGCCATTTCTCCTCTCGCGAGCTCGATTTCGAGTTGAAATTCCACCCAAAACCGGGACACTTCTCCACGATGAGCCAATTCCCAAATTGATTGGTTCTACACCTTCACTGGACCAAGGGAAGGTGTCCACCAGCAAAAGCCCCATCTCCGAGTCCACCCGGTTGCTCCGGCCTCCAAGCTTTGTGATCGGGCTTGGTCGAAATCACATCCGGACAATTCACTGGACCAGAAGACTTCATCCGGAGCTTGCCGGGACCCGATCGAAGGTGCAACAACTCTCGGATTGAAGCCACACTTCTCCGAGCAAAGGTATGAGCTAATTCTTTATCCCGAGCTTCACGGAGATTCTCCATTTCAAATGCCTTAATTTCAATGCATGTTAACCGTATAGATGTGTTCGTCTCTTCGAGACGAATCCATAGAAGCATAAGAACATGAAAATCCATTGAGTATCGAGTGAGATCTTAGGGGTTTAGTGTGGACGGCTCTCGGGTGAGGACGCTCGGGGACGATGAACGGATGTCGTCCATTCAATACACGCGCGGACGAACGGCTCAGATGGCGTCGGACCGAGGAGACGGTACGAGAACCGCGGGGCCCGGCTGCCGACTCGGGTGAAGGCGTCGAATGGGAGCGCGACGCGTGTGCGTTCGGAGGCTGCCGAGGTTGACGCGGCGCCGCGTGGATAAATAGAAAATTAGGGTATTTTTCTATTTATTTAATTCCCTAAACTTCAAAAATTCATATCTCTCGTGTAGAAAAATTAGAAAAATAAAATAAAAATACCCTCTTGCTCGAGTGAACGGAGGAGAATAATGTGGAAAAGAAATCATTTAATTTCATCTAGTATTTTATTTTTTATAATTTATTTACTCTCTGCATTATTTTAATTCTCCATGCATGTATACAATTCACCATGGCATGAGACCATAGGGCTTTTGAAGCCTCTGAATTTGGGAACATTCCCTGAATTTTCCAAAGTCAGAGGTCATCCCTATGAAGAGTTATTGATTTTTCAAGTTCATGTTACTGTTTTGAATATTTTAATTTCTTTTAAATAGCATGTTGTGAAATAAATTCTAGGAAAATTTGGTGGTGTCCCTTATGACCAGAGAACCCTAGGAAAAATAGGTTTTGACTTAGTTCATTTAAAACAACCCTAATTGGCTTAAACACCCAAAATAGGTCTCTAATTAATTAGAGTTAACCATGCATCAAATTGACTTGAAATCAATTCTCCACTGACCTCTAGGATCGAGAGGAATCCACCATAAAAGTTTGAGGTCAATTGGACTTGGTTAGCTTCACTAATTGGGTTGATTAAGTCACTTAGCCATTTTAAACTTTAAAAATTCATAACTTTTAAAATACCTTTCAAAAATTCACCAAATTGGTTTTGGAGCCTCTCTGATATCAGGGGAACCTAAGAAAATTAAAATTTCAATTTTCTAAAAAAGTTGATTTTTAATAATATTTTAATATTTTTAATAATTAAAAAATAATAAAAATCACAAAAATAATGAAATTCACCAAAATGTCACATTTTGAATTTTAATCACATAGGAACAAATCCCACATTTTTCTTAGGTCTATTTAGTGAGATATTAAATTTTAAAGCTTTAAGGTATTTTAAAATTAAAAAAATGTATTTTCTAGCATTTTCACTAAAATAATTATAATAAATCATAGAAAATTCAGAAAATTACAAAATTTGCTTCTCTGGTTTCCTTGATATCAGAGAGATTTTTGAAAATTATAAAATCCATTTTTCAACCTTTATTTTATTTTTAAATTGATTAACACTCCAAAATTTAAAAAAATTATAATAAAAATAATATAATTCAAAAAATCACCAAAATTAGTCCAAGTGGTTCTCTAGTCATTAGGAATGTCCCCTAATTTTCTTAAGGATAGAAACTTTCCCTTGGTCATGTTATTAAATTTTTCTTGAAAATCTCTATTTTTCACCAAAAATAATTATATAAATAAATTAAATACAGAAAAATCACATTTTCTCCTCTCTTGTCTTTTTTGACATATGAGTGAAGTCACATAAAAATTTCAAGTTCATTTGAGTTCAATTTAGTGAGTTATGAAATCATTAAGCTTAAAGGGTAAAATGGTAATTAAAATTTTAACCCTTAATTAAAACTTTAGGTTTAATAAAAAATTAACAAGTAAAATATTTGATCCTAATCTGATTTGGATGATTGAAATTTAAATAATTAAAGGGTAGAAACCCATTAAACAATTTTAAAATGATTAAACTTTAATTAAATAATTGATTAAATTTGGAAGAATAATAAAATTGGAATTATTAAAATAGGGATATTATTAGGAAGAGATTTATTCTTTAATTTAAAATCCCTAAATTAATTATCTCATTAATATTCAATTCTTAATTAAAATGATAACTCAAACTTAAAATATATTAAAAGACTTAATCATTAAACTAAAATTAAATTATTAAACTCTTTTAAAAATTTCAATTAAAATTAAAATAAAATTAAATTAAAATTAAATTAAATTAAATAAATAAAATTAAATTAAATTAAATTAAATTAAATTAAATTAAATCAAATCAAATTAAATTAAATTAAATTAAATTAAATTAAATTAAATTAAATTGAATTAAATTAAATTAAATTAAATTAAATTATATTAAATTAAATCAAATTAAATCAAATTAAATTAAATTAAATTAAATTAAATTAAATCAAATTAAATTAAAATTAAATCAAATCAAATTAATTAAACATCAAATCAAATTAAATTGAACTATATTGAATTAAATTAAATTAAAACTCAATTAAATTAAATTAAATTAAATTAAATTAAATTAAATTAATTTAACATCACCAAAGACATAAAGAATTCAAAATAAATCTAAAATAACTTGAACACTATTCCAAATTTAAAATCATTAATGGAGATTAAACTAAATCACAAATCATTTGAATACTAATTTACCCTTGAAAGTTTTAGTTATCATAACTCCTAAACGAACATTAAATGAAACGTTACTTCACTTATAGGATATTCAAATGTCCTAGTTCATCTGAAGCAAGATAACAACAAAACTTGAATTCTCGGACGATTAATTCATTTATATAATTAAATCCATTTGGACTTAAAACAATCCTAGAAATATTGAAAAGATGTTTAAGATTATTCTTAAGCACTTCCTCGATATGATAGGACATTTATAAGAACAATTGGATTTAATTGTTTTTGATGAAGAAAATCATCCTTAAACTAAAATACAAAGACACTAGACGTCATAGGAAATGACTAGCTATAGGATTAGGAATTTGGTAGAAAACCATAACCCTTCCTTTAGCTTTACCTAGGAACTTGCTTAAATATTCTAATTGTGTTTTAAGTGTAGCTTGGGATGACGGGAAGACCCTCCGAGTACGCTTTTATTTTATTGCAATCTACTTTCTTGCAATTTACATTATTGCAATTTACTTTATTGCAAATGCACTTTACTTTTCTTGCATGATAAGACAATTGTTGCATGAAAACTCACACCTTTAGGATAGCCCCTAAAACTGAAACCAAAACTAAGTTAAAAGTCATTGCAAGATAAAATTCACCACCACAACATTTCAAAATATAAAAAAACAACTCAAAATTTAATCACAAACAGAACACAAAACTACAATTGCAACTAAATTAAAACGTCCTGTTGGATGATCGGGAATACCTCGGATGATGTAACCTACGTGTTGCTAACGGGATTTCCCACTGGTCTAAATGAAAGTGTGGAACTCATTTAGTTGAGTTTAGCAAATTCATCCGGACTAAGTGAATCCGATAAAAATAATGATGCCGGAAGGATGGAGCACGTGGGATCTTAACCGGTGTCGTTATAATCAACTTTAAGATTTGTTTTAATTAAAACGTAAAAAAAAAACACTTGGAAATTAAGATTTTCTCTAAACCAAAACACTTTTCTCATCTCCTGATTTATGATTTCTAAAACTAAACCTCTGCAACAACAAGAAGCTCGGAGCATGGTGGGCAGCACGGCCATCGTCGTCAGCAAAACTTGAACCTACTTCGACAAAACTTTCCTAGAATTAAATAACAAAGCCATAGGACTTCGAGGTAGTTTGCCTAGTGCAACATAAATCCTCAATTCTTCGTTAGGCGCTTGCCTTGCAAATTAAGCCCTAACCGGACTTAGGATTCCGAGGTAGTCGTCTGATACGATATAAACCCTCACATCTTCGAGGTTATTTGTTTGATTTTATCATACAAATATAAGCCCTAATTAATTAAAATTGGCAGAATCAAAACATTTAAATAAACATTAGGACTTTCCTAAACTCAAGCCAAACAATAGGATAGTCGGGAAATTACCGAAGTTCGCTTCGAATCTGTGATTTCTCCTACTTTTCTTCCCTTGGATTCTCAAAATAAAATTTTCCAAATTTGATCCATTCCCTATCGAAATTCCAAAATTCAATCCCTTGAAAACTTAAACTTTGAAATTCTTGAGAGCGGAATTATTGATTCTTATCGAGAGTTTTCTTAGGTGATTCCCATCACTTAAGATGTAATTAACTATAGGGGCTTGCCCTTATAGGGAATTTTGAAGAACCTGGGTAATATAAACCCCGTTTAATGTTTTCATATTAAGCGAGGGAATTTTGTCGGCTTATAAAATTGGTTCGCAGACCAAACGGATGTCACAAATCTTCTAGTTTATTTAATCGAGCCCCACCGTCAAGCGGTTTGTCTATCCTTAGGGATAGATACACGGTTTGTGGTGCGGTGCTCGTTTATATAAACTATTTGGGACGTGAGATCGGTTTGTTCTCATATCTTAAAACCTTCAAATTTAAAATTATTTTCAAAATCAAATACTCCTTTTCAAATTATTTATTTTAATTAAATTAAAAATTCGCCGACAGATTTCTGTTAGGCGACCCCTCTTCAAAACAAAACACAACCTAAAAATTTGCCGACAAGGGTAAAACTATTTCAAAGATGTCATGAAATAAGAGATGAGTGATTATTTTTTTCTATGCATTAAATTAATATTTTATTAAATGGTTTAAAATAAGCTTTTCAGTTATACTTTACTAAAATGTCATAAGATATGGGTGAAAAAAAATTACTTATAAACGTATATTTTAAAGAATTTTAATTGATATTAATGAAACATAAATGTTTAAGTCATACAAGATTACCCCCATAACGTACTACAGGGAATGCAATGTATTTGTGCACATTAAAGGAAATGGTAAAGGTGTACATTCGAGTACAATTTGAGGGTACATTCAGGTACATTTCGAGTAAACATTTTGTTATGACCATAATCTTGTTATGACTTTTAAAAATATTAAAAATAATAAATACTTAAAGTGGAATGTATTTAGTTAAATTTAAAGATTTATTGAAAGGAACTGCATTTTTTTTATTATTATTTTTTCATAGGATAAATATCATAATTTAATGCATATCAAATTTTAATTAGCCACAAAGTCATATGTGCAGTTGCAATTAATATTTTCTGTCATATGAAATAAAATTTTAGTTTGATATGTCTGGTGGGAAGAACTTAATTTTCAGAAGAATGAATGCAACTGATAAGTATTAGTATGATATATTGGTAATCTTTTTGTATTGTTTCTTCTGTATAGACATATATGGTTGTGTGAGATTTTACTTGCAGATTTTCTGTTACCTTTTGATGATTTAAATTTGTTTGTTTACCTATGGATTATTAGTTTCACGTTTATGTGTATTAAAAGGTTTAAAAATATGGATAGTTATTAATGCACTCCGACCATAATACCCTCATTAGTTAATTCTAGGCACCGGGTCATGTCGTAACAAAAGTGGTATCAGAGTAATTATACTTGATCTTGATCTAAAAGAGTTGTTAGGATGATTGTTTTAATTCATAAGTAATATTGATAAAGAATTTAATTATATCTAATTATAATATCTCTTTTGTTATTTAAAAAAAATAGAAAATTGGAGCACGAAGCTAAAGATGATATTATAGAATTTTAAAAATTGGTTACTGTGAATAATGATCTATTTACTGAGATGATGACTATAGTAATGCAGTTGATTAAGAACTCTTAGACTCAAACCATTTCCAATAGAGTAGATCACATAGATAAGTATTTGAAATTATTTCAGTTTATAAGACCACCACTATTTTCAGGAGGAGGTGATCCGGTGGATGTTGAAAATTGGTTTGTGATGGCGGAGAAAAATGTGTTGTCATTTTCTTCATAGAGGATGGTTGCACTTGTTATATTTGCATTAGTGGGAGAAGCTGAGAGATGGTTGCGTGGATAGTTGTAAAGAGAAATTTAGTGGTAGATTCAGTCACTTAATGAGGCGAGTTCGTGAGCACCTTAAGAGACTGGTTTGTATTAATGTCCGTCGGGAGAAAGGTGCATGGCAACTTTATCAAGTTGGTACAAGGTGATTGCTCGATTGTGCGGTATGAAGCTAAATTTACTGTACTCTCAAGGTATGTGCCTCGGTTGATTCCTAGTGCAGAGGAGAAATACCGCCAATTTTTGTCTAAGCTTGGAGATGTGATTAGACGGTCATTTAATCCTCTTGAAATCAAAGATTATTATGTTTACATGGAGAGAGCTAGGAGGATTGAGATGGATCTGGACGCTACTCGGAGGAGGATGGATTTTTAGAAAAGAAGAAATTCAGAGAAATATAGGTTTCCTTAGGGTTCTCATAGAATCCTTCCAGTGAAACAATACAAGTGTTAAGAAGGCTGGATCCAACAACCTTAACACTCAGTTTGAAGTAAATAAATGTGACAAGTGTGGAGCGTCTCACAATGGTGAGCATCCATCTCGATTCAACACTTACTATTGGTGCCACCAGTCGGGACACATGGTGAAGAATCGCCCTAAATTGGGTTAAAGGGCTCCAACATATTTGAGAGGCAGTGTTGCACCATTTCAAAGGAGCTATGGCATGCCAAGGGCAGTTGGAATATTCAGAGTCAGTGACAAATACAGATTGGATTTAGCTGAATGTTTGGCCCAAAATATATGCTAATTCACAACAAGAAGTTAAGGACTCTCCTGATGTCATCACATGTATGCTTCTCTTAGAGATTTAAACCAATGCACTTTAAGCATCATGGGATTCATGTCACATGATACATAAAACAATAAATCAAATATTAATAAGGTTAAATCTAAATGTTTAATGTGATGATTTCAATGATATGCATTACATATCTTCAAAGAAGACCAATAAAGTGACATTTGATTCGGGAGCATCACACTCATTGGTAACTTAAGAATTGACTAAATTGATGCAATTAAACATCCTTTCAGTGCATGTGAAACTATTTGTTAGAATGCGAAATGGTTCTTTTATGAAAGTTAATAAATCATGTGAGATGGAGCTTATGATTGGTGGAAAGGATTTAATGCACAACTTATCGTATTGTCTTTAGTGGAATTTGATATGATTTTAGGCATGAATTGAATGCCTGAAAACTTTATCACTATTAATTGCTATAAGAAGACTGTTAAAATAAATGTAACTGGGGAAGTAAAAGATATTTCTTTCGGTGACAATGGATTGACATACATGATAATCACCTGTTTGAAAGCTTGCAAATTGTTGAATCTTGGTAATCAGGGCTTTCTTGCACAGGCAGCAGATCCTTCCAAGGAGGTATAGTCTTTGAGTGATATTTCAGTAGTAAGAGAACATCCAGAGGTGTTCCTTAATGATTTAACTGAGCCACCACCAGTGCAAGAGATTGATTTTGGTACTGAGTTTTTACCAGGTTCTGAGCCTGTATCGAGAGCACCCTACAGAATGACAATTAAGGAGCTGTAGGAGTTGAAAATTAGATTGCATGAATTATTAGATGAGGGGTTTATCAAACCATGCATCTCAACTTGGGGAGCTCCAACGTTATTTGTGAATAAGGATGAGAGCTTCAGGATGTGTATTGACTACAAAAAGTTGAATAGGCTCAGAATTAAAAATAAGTATTTGCTTTCACCAATTGAAGACTAAAAAAGAAGGCATAGAGAAGTGCTTTCAGGACCATATATGAGCAATATGATTTGTGGTGATGTTATTTGGACTATCAAATGCTCTAGCAGCTTTCATGGATATGATGAACAGGGTATTCAGACAGTTTTAAATACCTGTGAGATGATCTTTTAGATGATATCCTGGCATATTCAATGAATGAAGCAAGTCATGCAGATCATCTACATGTTGTGCTACTATTTTTGAAAGAGAATACACTATGACAATTTTTTTAAATGTAATTTTTTGCTTAAAAGTGTGTCTTTTCTTGGTCACATTATAAGTGGAGATGACACGTCTATAGATCAAACAAAAGTTAAGGTGATTGCAGATTGTGCAGATTGACCAAGACCTGCTAATGTCACCTAGGTCAATAGTTTTCTAGGTCAAACTGATTATTACAGGAGGTTTGTTGAGGGGTTCTCATAGATCGCTATCTTGTTGCCATGGTTGACTCATAAGGCAGTGAAGTTTAACTGGTCCGATCGTTGTGAAGAGGCTTTCATAAGCTAAAGAATTGTCTAATGTCTACTACAGTATTATCATTCCTTTGTGTTTTGATCAATTTTTTATTTCTAACAATGCATCTTTGAGGGGTTTGGGTTGTGTACTAATGCAGCATGGTAGGGTCATTACTTACGGATTACATCAATTGAAAATCATGAAAAGAACTATCCCACACGTGACTTGGAGCTTGTTGCAATTGTATCTTCACTCAAGATATGAAGGCATTATCTGTATGGAGTTAGATGTGAAGTTTTGGTGACCACGAGTGTTTGAAGTATATCTTAGGGCTGATGAGATGACTAGAATTTATTAAAGATTTTGATTTAGATATTTAGTTTCATCCTTGAAAGGCAAATGGCAGAGGCATTAAGTAGAAAAGCTTCTGGTAATTTAAATTATTTATTTACTCAGCATGAGTGGTTAATTAAATATCTGAAGAGGATGAAGCTATCTACAGTTGATTCTAGAGAAGATAGTAGGGTTCAATTATATTAGTTAACGATGCAATCAACTTTGAAGGGTGGAATTAAAGATTTTTTTGGCTAGAGATAACAATATTCAGAAAGTTTTGGTGCAGGTTAAGATGGGTTGTTTAGAGAAATATGAGCTAGATTATGATAGTCTATTTCTAGATCTTGACGATTTGAGACGAGAAATTTTGGAGGAGACGCATTTATCTGGCTACATTATTCGCCAGAAGAGTAATAAAATGTATCAAGATCTCAAAGAAGCATTTTGTTGTCAGAAATGAAGATGCATGTGACAGAATTTGTAGCTAAGTCTCATTCATGTCAGCTAATGAAGGCAAAGCATTAGTTTCTTGGAGGTCAGTTGGAACTTTGACCAATTCCATTGGTAGAGGAGATTACAATGGATTTTATTATTAGTTTAACGAGATCGCATCATGGTAATGATGTTATTTGGCTAATTATCAAAAGAATGAACAAGTCTGCCCATTTCATGCCTATTAAATAAACATATTTAGTGGAGAAGCTAGCAAATTATATGTAAATCAAGTTGTGATGTTGCATGAGGTGTCAAAGTCTATCGCCGCCGAATTTCTTCTCTATGCAGGGATTGTGGGAGGCGAACTCACCTAAACATGGAGTTCGAACGAGATAAAATAACGAATTTTTCCGTTCTTTTTTATGTAAGCTTAAAGTTTGATGTTCCATGCATGTAAAAGCCCCAAGATCAAAATGAAAACAAAAATAGAAAATGGAAGGAGAATTAAAAGATCAACATATGATTGGTGGAGCCAAACATGTTTGCAGATTTCCCCTTCCACGTTGACAGACGACGTATATGAGTATCTGTATTAGAAGCAAGGTAAGATAATGCGAGTGTTAATAAGTAAATAATTCTTGGGGGTTTATTAATTGGATGCCGGAGAGAACGCCGGATTGAGGCAATGGGGGGGAGGGGGGGGGAGGGTTATGTCTAGATCCTAAACCATCCATGCTAATGGCGTCATTTTGAAAAAATATATATATTATAATTGCATACAAAGATAAATATGTTTAAGAAATATTTTAATTGAATTTTATCTTCAATGAATCGAGTGTCTGTTAGTCAAAAAAGTTGGTTCAGAAAATGTAGCAATTTGATTAATTAACACCAATCCATATCTCTTTTAAAGGTGTCATCTGACATTGACATTTAGTGTCATCTCTTAAGCATCGAGGATGGATATTTTACCAATAGTGTCTGTCATTAGCCAACATTGTCTCACACGTATTGCACTGGTCAGAGTGAAGTTAACAATATAGTATGTGATATCATACTACAATAATTTATATTATTTTATATCTTATGTATAAAGGACGAACAAAAGAAAAGTGTGCCCCCCTCCCTCTTAACTCTGTTCCCGAAAGACCGTGAATCTCTCTCTCTCTCACTCCCTCTCCCTCTCTACGTGATCTCTCTTGCCGAAAGTCTTTAAATTGAAGAAACCTCTAACAAATTGCTTTCCTCCGATATATCGGAGGTCAAATTTTGAGATTATCCTTATGGTTCCATCCAAGAATCTGTTCAATCTTTCTCCCTTCTTATAGCACTATTCTTACAAAGCAATATTATTTATCATTCACCGAGTACCTACAAATAATACAGGGTCTCTCATCCTAACATGATTCAACAATAATATATATATATATATATATATATATATATATATATATATATATATATATATGTTATATTGAATTGTATGGCATTTTAAATATAAAAATATAAAGATATATTTTATCTTATATAAATGTATTTTAATAATATTTTTAATTTAATTTGAAATTTAATGTTATATAAGTAAATGAGTAAATTGCCAAATAAAAGTTACGGGCTATTTATATGGGATCATTTTGGTTCTAGAGCATATAAAAGGATTAATTTAGTCATCATATTTCTATGATCCTCACTAATTACAGTCCCTATTAAAATAGTATTGGTAATTTGGCATTTCGACAAACTTTATAACTAAAAGGAGTCTCCAAAAAAATAAAATAAAATAAAATTAGGGGAATATTAACTCTTTTCCCATAAGTAAATATACAATTTTGTATACGAAAAATATTAATGTTTAACTTTTCAATGGTCTTATTGAATCCACAACTGTCTGAGAATCACATCCAAGAAATAGAACGTTAGTAACGAAAATAGTAATAACTAATAATTTCTTTATGAAATACTTTCCCTATTTATAGAAAATGCAATACAATAGTGATATTACATTTTTACCCCCAATTTGAAAAGTGTCGATCCTAGGATATTTTTGGCATTTTACAGTTGATGGCTTATGGTCCAGTTGCCATCAGGCTCGACCGACTAAGCTCAATTGACTTGGCTTAATTAGGTCAACTCGGTACAGTGAGCTCGACAAGTAGGATTAAGTTAGCTTGTCCAGTCTCATTGACCATCTTCAATCCATGACAAGGAGTTTGGATCTATGTTAGATGGTCGAGGATACTTCGTGGAACTGGCTCTTCCATCGTGTCGTATCCACCACCGGATAGGATACTACATCAACATCGAGTTGTTTTTCTTGCAGTTGATAATTCAGGCACTCTCTTATCTCATTTCCACTTGAATGGCTCGCACTTTGATCTCTCGGTCTTCTTCTTGTCTGCATTTTGGCTCGTTTGATTTTGGCCTAGTTGACTTTTCTCGCATGCCTTAGCTCATCCAGTTAGCTGGGCCTCGTGTTCTCTTTGCATTGAATCAAGCTTCATTTTATTCTTCAGTTTTGAACCATTAGATGTCTATAAGATCAGTGCAGACACATTTTTGATGCGCTGGTATGTAAGTAAATTTTCAAGAAAATTATATTTCTAATTTTATAATGCCAATAATGGAGTCCGTCCTCTAATCCTATTTTTTAATTATTATAAAAAAAATCAATTTGTTATACCACACATTAATTTTAGAAAATTATAATAAAAATACTTATTATGCATCATGCATTTGATATAAAAATCTTAAAATATTTATTTAATCTTTAAGATTAATGGAACATCCTTAATTTCTTACATAATTTCAAGCTAGTAACACATTATTATTATTATTATTATTATTTTAATTTCCTATTTACATTCACAAATAAATTCAATAGGATGTGATAATATGCCATGGAATACATTCAATTTTTTAATGATTTATTTTGTGTCAAGTTAAAGTAACAAAAATGATATGGAAAACTTAAAAATACACAACAAACAATCTTATTCATGAACAATATTAAATGAGTTGGTCGTGTTTGATTTTTATTCATTCACCCTTTAAGTAAAAAATGATTAAAATTTGTTTATTTACTGATCTGGACAAACATGTTCAAGTTTTAATCGAGTCGAGTTTGAGCTATTCATCGAGTGCATAGGTTCATTTAAATCCCGATGCAAGATGATCCGCCATGAATTTGTTGATTATCTCGCTCATGTGGTGAACTCTCACAAATCTATTGTTATTTTGGGTCAACGTAATTTGGGAGTTTGGTGATGATTGTGAAATCGAGTTTACTATATCGATCTGCTTTCGGATATTGCTTTTGTATCTATTTCAGAAGCTCAAAATTCAATTATTGGAATTGTTCTGTAAAGAATTTATCTACAGTGTTTCATCGCGAGGAACACCAGACAAATTTGTTAATTAGAAAAATAGGAGCATGAGATTCTGCAACGACTATAGGGAACTGAATAAGGTGACTATGAATTTCAAGAATCCATTATCTTAAATAAGCGATGTATTCGACCAATTACAAGGTTATCTTATATTCTTTAATGTTGACCTCTCATCTATGCATTATAAGTTAAAAATTAAGAATGAAAATTTTCACAATAGATTTTTATTGGGATATGGTCATTATAAGTTTTTAGTTATTTCATTCAGGATGAGTAGAGACCTTACTGTTTTTATGGACTTGATGAAAATTTTTCCATGAGGACTCCGCACATACCTCTACGTGCGGAGTCCAATTACAGGACGTCGCGTGGCATCCTGCCACGTATGATGCCACGTGGCGCCTGTGGGTCCCGCTCAGAAGAGAAGACATCCGATTAAATGAGAAAATTTACGACCCGGACCGAAACCCGGACCGAAATATTTCCCGCCTGTTCCGTTCCGTCAAAATAATTTGCCGCGAAATGGAAGATAATCTTGTTGGATTGCGAGTGAATTTTTTTTTTTTAGCTCGGAGTTCTTCTATTTGCACCTTAGTGTCCAGGGATTCGAAAAAATTTTGCTCTCCATGGACGGTGAAATGCCTGAGGATTTAAACCCTCATCATTCTCCCTTAATTTCGAAGCAACTAAAGTGAGTACTTACTTGTTATTTTTTTGTTTTACTTTACGTTAGTTGGTTTATGGCTTTGATATAGGTTTAGGGAATTTTCTCTAGGGTTTACATTGAAGAAGATGAATTAATATGTTGGTGTTATTACGGAAGTTACGTTTGTATTATTGTGGTGTTATTTTGGTGTTATTTTAGTGTTATTTTATGTAAGTTGAATAAAATATTGTGTTTAAGGTGTTACTAAGGTGCTGCTGTGATGTTTAGTTTGTTTATGGCTTTGATATAGGTTTAGGGATTTTTCTATAGGGTTTACTTTGAAGAAGATGAATTAATATGTTGGTGTTATTACGGTAGTTACGTTTATATTATTGTGGTGTTATTACAGTGTTATTTTAGTGTTATTTTATGTAAGTTGAATAAAATTTTGTGTTTAAGGTGTTACCGAGGTCTTCTTGTGATTTTTAGTTGGTCTATGACTTTGATATAGGTTTAGGGATTTTTCTATAGGGTTTACTTTGAAGAAGATGAATTAATATGTTGGTGTTATTACAGAAGTTACGTTTGTATTCTGGTGGTGTTATTATGGTGTGGGAGTGTTGTTATGCTGGTCCTATTACGGTGATATTGTAGTATTATTCTAGTATTACAGTAGTGTGGGTGTGAGCTTATTATGACATTATTGAAGTATTATTCTGGTGTTATCATGGCTTTTTGATGCTCTTTTGACAATGTCTAACGTTGTATAAATATATTCATCAAATATGCAGTCAGGTGAGGCTACAGAACCTTACAATCCAGCAATTACAGAGATGTTTTTGAGAAGCAACGTCTGCAATGAGGGAGAAGCTTATGAAAGCTATCGTATCTATGCACATCACGTAGGGTTCACTATTCGGAAGGACCACACTAGCTACTAGCTCAACTCCAGGAAACTGAAGAGCAAAGATTATATATGCGGGAAAGCCGGCTACAAGAAAGAGCCTAACAACACGGAGAGCGTTAAGTACAAAAAATCGGACACGAGGACCGGTTGTAAGGTCATGGTTCGATTTGTTGTTGACCTTGAGGGCAACTGGACAGTGGCAAAATTCATTGAAAATCACAACCATCATTTGGCTGAAAGTGGTGATAAACATCTTCTTCGTTAGAGCAGAAGGATAAGTGAGTTGAATGCATATGTCTTAAGATCCATGACAGGTGTGGGAATCAGAGCAACATATGCATACAATTTCATTGCTTTGGAGGTTGGTGGTGTAGAGAATTTGGAATGCACCAAGACAGATGCACATAATTTAATTCAAAGAGAAAGAAGACAAAAAATTGAGCAGGGAGATGTCAATGCACTAATACAGCTGTTCATGGAAAGGCAGGCTGGTGATAGCATGTTTGCTTGGGATTTCCAAACAGATAAGTCTGGAAGGCTAACAAATATTTTCTGGAGTGATGGATTGTCCAGGTTGGATTATGATTGTTTTGGGGATGTGATAATATTTGACACAAGCTACGGATTAAATAAATATAACTTATGTCTGCGCTCCATTTGTGGGGGTTAACCACCACCGGTAGAACGTACTATTTGGAGTTGGATTTCTGTCCGATGAGACCACCGATTCATTCGTGTGGCTTTTCAAATCGTTTGCTCGAATAATGGGAGAGAAGCACCCAGTAATAATATTTACCGATCAGGACCAAGCAATGGTAAGAGCCATTACAGAGTGCTTCCCTCAGAAACGTCACAGATTATGTCAATGACATATCCATAAAAAACTTCCTTCAAAGGTGAATTGTGGAGTTCGTACTAAGAGCATCTGTGGTCTTTTTTATAAATGCATGAGTAAGTGTGACACCTAGGCAGATTTCGAAGAAACTTGGTCATTAATGATTGAAGTTGGGGAACTTCAGAATAATACGTGGTTGGCTGAAATGTATCGTCACAGGCACAGATGGTCAACAACATTTAATAAGGATGTATTAGGTATGAGAATCTTATCGACATAGAGGAGTGAGTCAACCAATAATATGTCATAATGTTACAAACCAACTAGCTCTCTAACGAATTGTTTCATTGGACTTGAAACCATCATGAAATCTTGGCGTCACAACGAGAAAGATGAAGATTTCAAATGCGGTCAGTCCGTCACAAAGCCCATGGTTAAAATCAATCCCGTCTTGAGGCAAGCAGCTGCATTCTATACAAGGAAGCTTTATTTAATGTTTGAAGAAGAGCTAATGAATGGATTATGTGGGCTTACGAATTGAATTATCGCGGATAGTGAGGGTAGATACAACGTAATGAGTTTGGATGAGGAGGGGACAATGCGGTCGTGGATTGTATTAGTCGACAAAGTTAGTGCTTGAGGTTACATGTACTTGCAAAAAATTGAGATGATGGGACTCGTTGTGCTCCCATGCTCTATTCGCGCTCAATGTTGTGAAAATAAAGGTGATTCCGGATAAGTATTTCTTATTACAGCTGGTCTAAAAATGCTAAAAGGGATATCTACAATAGGCATGGATGTAGAGATATGAGAAATTCGAATGTGAACAATGTTTCATCAAGTGCATTGTTATTCAAGTCTAGTTTTGAGAAATTTGCTTATCAACTCATAAATATGACACAATGACATGATGCAACGGAGGAGTTGTTGTGGACGACCTTTAAAAAACTATATGTTGGCCTTGGTGACGTTCTGGCAGGGAGGAAATCTGAACCTACTACAACGACGAAGAAGAAAAGAATTCCAAAACTAGGACTTTCTGTCGACGACCCCGCAAAGATGCGGCCGAAAGGGGTCTCAACATCGAGATTGAAAGGATATTGGGAAAAAACTAAGAAATGCAAAAGTAAGAAGTCGTTGTTTCAGTGATGTTTTCTTTCTAAGTATGTTGAGTTTTGTTCTCTTCTGGTAAATAATTTTCGGCTTTGCTTTCAGGAAAGGAACAACATGGGTCATCTAGCCGTGAAGCTGTTAATATATTCGAGGAAATGTTGACGGATTGTCTTACACGAGTGTGTTCAATTTATTCAATTCGGTTGGTTCTTCGATAGGATTATGCAATTCATGTTTAACCGTTTTTGATATTGTATTGCAGAAATACTATGAAACACAACCAGTTGGTACATACACTGGAATGCTAATGAATTCCATAAGTTAGTGATATGTTGTTTGGGTTTCTGTATGATATAGATGTATTTATTGTTGTTTAGGTCCCAGTTTGTTATAGATGTATTTATATTTGACAAGTTCTTTAGTTTATTGTTTGTTAGAGAAATAATTCAGTCCCTGTTTTGCTTAGTTTATGAATTTATTCTGTAAGCTAGCAACTAATAATACCAGAATAATACAACTATAGTTTTCTGATAAATAATACAAGGATAACCACAAATAACATGTAAATAATACATGAATAAACTCAAATAACACGTAAATAATACGTAAATAATACACAAGTAATACGTTAATAACAGGTCAGCCCAGGATAACACGTAAATAATACGTCTATAATACGTTAATAACACCAAAATAACAGAAACATGAATGTCTGATAAATAATATCTGAATAACACCCAATAACACGTAAATAATACGCAAATATTACGCCAATAACACCGGAATAATACAACGATATTTTTCTGGTAAGTAATACCACGTCAACCCCAGATAATACGTAAATAATACGTCTATAACACCAGTATAATAGAAACATGAACGTCTGATAAATAATACAAGTGTAACCACAATATAAGTAATACACCAAAAATAATACAAGGATAATTTTCTGATAAATAATACAAGGATAACCACAAATAACACGTAAGTAATACCTGTATAACACCCAATAATAAGTAAATAATACGCAAATATTACGCCAATAACACCGGAATAATACAACGATATTTTTCTGGTAAGTAATACCACGTCAACCCCGGATAACATGTAAATAATACGTTAATAACACCAAAATAACAGAAACATGAATGTCTGATAAATAATGCTAGGGTAACCCCAATATAAGTAATACGCCAAAAATAATACAAAGATAATTTTCTGATAAATAATACAAGGATAACCACAAATAACACGTAAATAATACCTGAATAACACGCAATAACACGTAAATAATACGTCTATAATACGTCTAATAACACCAGTATAATAGAATGATAAATATATGATAACTAATACCTGAATAACCCATAATAACACGTAAATAATGCGTGAGTACAACATATAGGATCATACTCGTGTTACCGCGCATTCGACTCTCATAACAGCCCGTGTTACCGCGGCTTTTACTCGGCAAATAATCGTGTTACTATGGAATATTCTGGCTACAAATCGGCAATTAATCGTGTTACTGCCGCAAAAAAATCGTAAAAAAATCGTGTTAGTGTGATAAAAAACGCATTATTCTAATATAATATATATCTTATTAGAGATATTTATAGTATACAAATATAATGTTCTGTACTTCCAGAAAGAAACATACAAATACAAATATTTACAGCATACAAATATATATTTTTTAGAAATATTTATAGCATACAAATAGAAATATTTTTTAGAAACATTTATATTTTGAGTTTTTTTAATTTCCAAAATAAAAGTAATATTTAATAGAATCAAATAATTTAAACTCTAATATTTTAATTTAAGATATATTGTTTTTATTTGTAGATTTAACTATTTTTCATACAGTTGCAGATTTAACCAAATTCTATTTACATATGTACCACCCAAAATCTATATACATTTTCTATACATTTGCAGATTTAACCCTTTATCTATACATTTTAAGTTCTCACCATGTTGCAAATATCACAAGCAAATTCTATCCTGAATCTTAACATTTCCAACTGCCATTTTAAATGTTGTTTCCAATCGGGTTCTTGGGTCAGCACGACTGTTTCCATGAACTTGCACACGAACATCCCACAGTCAACGCTATTTGATTGTGTTGGTGCAGCAGATACTATTGCATGAGGCCAATTGACGATTCTTGCCTTGAAAAGATGTCCACAATGTGCTGCGAACAATTGAATCCGCTCGAACGATTAGAATAGTAAATTGTAACATGTGTGTTATTATGAGTTGTTATGAAATAATATTTCGAATAACTTGAAATAATATTTGAAATAATAAATCCGATTTTGAAATAATATTTGAAAGAGTTGTTTTAACTTACAACTTGTTGAGCATAGGCGCTTATGAGTCGGCTTCGGAAGGGAGTCATAAATTCTTTATCTAAACTTATTGATTTCGTGCACCAACAAAATCCAGTGATCGTTATGTACAATTGGAAACAATATAGTCTTCGTGTCATGTAAAGTCTCGGCAGTTATGTGATTAACAAATTGTTCGTTGTTGCCGTATTTCTTGTGCATCTGAATAACATAATTAGTTTAAGTTTAGCAATATTTTTAAAAAAATTCATGCAAATTATACTGTCTCAAAATATTACCAGATATTGTGGTGAAACATATAGGTAAGGCCGGTATAGATCGAGTCTTCTCGGTGTTCGTTCCTGCATAGCGTGGCAAAAAGATCAATGTGCTCATTCCCGATAGACTTATGCAGCAGGAGATCTGATAGGGCTATTTTATCAATCATAATGCCTCCTCGATACAACACAATATCGCTTCTGCATTGATAACCAGACGTCTACGTTAACTCACATTAAGTTTAAAAACAAGTGCACCAATTGAAATTAAATGTTCACATTAACTTACGGATTTGGGTGTCTTGCAATGCAATCATCGATGACTTCCTGCATTTCATGTGGTATTAAAGATTTGTCAGGATAATCAATAGGTCCAGTTGGAGGACGGCTCTGCATAAAGACATGGACTAGATATTTCAATGTTTTCTTAAAGAAATGGATAATACATAAATTCTACTTAAACCTTTATTATGTATTTACAGCTTCGGCGCGTTGGATCTCACCCGAACTCGGACTAGATATTTCAATGCTTTCTTCCACTTCTTTGCTGCCTTGCCCATCACCCTCTTGGGCATCAATTTGTTTACCTGATGCCACAAGATGAGTCTGCAATACAAAATATGTTTTTAGCAAACATACAAGGAAGGTAGATCGCACTGTTCAAATAAAATCATGTAGTACTCACCGATATGGAAACCAACATACTCTTTATTGCTCTGTCGACTTCATCGGGGTCTTCCTCTTGGTCGACTTTTGGAGGATCAATATGAGCACTGCCCTCTTGGGCCACTACCGGATCACCACTATGCAAATAAGCCTCTTTGGCCACTATCGGATCCTCATGATGCACATGGGCCTCTCGGGCCACTGCGGGAGCATCAACCTGAAGATCAGCCGCTTGGGCCACTGCGGGAGCATTGATCTGAAGATCAGCCTCTATGGCCACTGCGGGATCCTCAGTATGCACATCGACCTCTTCGGCGACTGTCGAATCCTGAAGATGCACATGGGCCTCTTGGGCCACTACAGTAGCATCAACCTGCAAATCAGGCGCTTGGGCCACTTTGGGATCATCCGTCTGCAAATCAGCCTCAGCGGTATGTAGTATAGTATCTGTATCTCTGTCAGGTAATGTCGGAGAGGGATCATCAAATGTACAGTATCCTTTACATCAGCTACCCTAGGTCTTCGTCTAAACTGGTACTGAGTGACCGGCGGCTCAAAAGTCCTCTTTCGGGAACTGCTACTAGACTGCTCCTTCTCAACCTCCTTATCAGCTATGTTCTCAACCAACCTATTTACAAGGACTGTGAGATTGGTAACGGCATCAAATATGGTATGCAGCTGTATGTCATGTGAGTCCAATCTGTCCTGAATATTTAAGGTCACTTGGTGGTTATGTCTCATCAGCTCATACATAGCTTCATTATCAGCAGGACCACCAGTTCGACCAATCACCGGGGTCATCTCACTCGACACTAGAGTACCTGCTCTAGGTGAGGATGGTACTGCCTCGATCTCGTGCTGTGGGCGAGGCCTTGGAGGAGTACGTGGTCTCTGATCCGGATTTGAGAGCAGATGTATTTCGTCATCCCTCAAATTCAAGAATGCATCATTGATCTGCAATGAAATTAAATGTCATTGTATAACCATTTACAATTAATTTAATGCAATGAATTACGAACCTGTGAAGGATGAAGACCCCTAAATGCTTCATGAATGCGCTCGCGATCCGTCCATGACTTGTGGGCCATCTCGGCATGCGTGGTCGAGCCTCGGGGCGGCGGGAGTCACCAGTGATGTTATCTCGTAAAATCATACGCGAAGACGTCATACACAATAACCATTAATGTAAGAGAAAAAATAATAAAACTAAAACTCATAATGAAATGTTTTAAAGAATTACATACCGTAAGCAGAAACACGAAACCTTGGATATATCCCAATGATTTATTATCCTTTAATTTTGTGTGCGCTGTGGTGACTTGTTCCAATAGCATTTCACATATGGCAGCAGACCAATTAAAGTAGGGAAAAGCCTGTGCATCATCAGCAAATGCAGCAAGCTCTGCGTGCACATGAAAATTGCTAGAAGGAAAGAATAGGTTAGTTAACAGAAATTTTATATACAGCTGCTCAAAAGGAGGGGTAGATGCTCCCTCTGCAAAGAAATCTGCCAATTGTTCCTTTATTGCTTTGGCATCCTCCGCAGCCTAGTCCACTTCTCTTCCATGCAACCCGCTCTCCTCCGTTCGGCATGCCAAGCAACAAGGCCACGTGGTCGGCTTCTAGCCTCACCTCTTTCCCACCAAATCTGAAAACCCTCCTCCTGTTATCCCAACATCTCAAAATATGCAAAGTGAGAACGTTGTCTTGAGGATAGGGGGCATGTCAAAAAAATTATAGATCCTCATTTCCCTTAAGTTATTTACAGTCTGCTCGGAAATACGATCCCTGAGTCCATCCAGTACAGCCCTCACTGCAGATGGACGACATCTGCAGTTGAAGGTCCTTGCGCTCATTATCCTGCAAAATGAACAAAATTATGCATAAATAACACACATATGACTCATGAAAATTGTATAACACATCAAAATAAATCAACTTAAAACAATAATACGTGAATAACACAACCAGACAACAGAAATACATCGATATTTATAGAACAATAATACATGAATAACACAAAAATAATACAGGAATAACACAGAAATAACACATTAAAAAAAATAACAATAACCTCAACACTAAAGAATAACACATGAACAAAGGATAACACATCAAAATAAATCAGACTAAAACATGGCTACATGAATAACACAACCATACAACATAAATACATTAATAACACAGGAATAACACAGAAATAGCACAAGAATAACACAATAATAGCACAGGAATAACACATGAATAGCACATGAATAACACAGGAATAACACAGGAATAACACAGGAATAGCACTGGAATAATACGAATAACACAGGAATACCACATGAATAATACATGAATAATACATGAATAACACAGGAGTAACACAAGAATAACACATGAATAACACAGGAATAACACATCAAACAACACCTAAGAATAACAGGTGAAAACATGACCAACATACATCAACTAAAGTAACACATTAATAAAACATTAATCACACATGAATTACACACTAATAATACGAGAATAACAACGTTATAATACTAAAATAACACAATAATAATAAGCAGAAATCGATATCCTAAAGACATACGAATAACACATGAATACAATGAAGCACATCAACTAATGTAACACATTAATAATACTTGAATTGCACAGCCCTAGAACATGAATAATACATTAATAACACGGTAATAACACGATAATAATACAACAAAAACACATATAAAACAATATTTAATTAATGTTATTGCTTTATTTAGGATGCCGGTTATTGACTAAGAAAATTATTACATAGAGTAATACAACAAAAACACGAAAAAAATATATATTTTACTCGGTTATTGCAACCCTTTTGGTGTGTTACTTGTGTATTATTGTTGTGTTATTCATGCTTTATAGTAATTCATGATTCAAATTTTACTTTTTTGAATGCCCTAAATAATATGACTTAGTATTCTTGAGGTTTAATAATATCTCAGACTTGTTTTAGGAATTCTTTAAACCCTAAACCCTAAAAAATTCTCCATACCTTGACTTAACCGACCGCTCGGATGCCATTGTCTTCTCCTTCGCTAGCGCTAGCACCGTTCCTGTGTCTCGTGTGGTCGCCGGTGATAATGGGTAGCGTAATGGTCGTCAAAATTCTAAAGAAGATGCAAGATGTAAATGGTGGAAGGCGTTACGGTTCGGGAGAGACGAAGCGTTTTTTTTGAACGACAGACAGTCCGGGTTTCGGGCCGGGTCGTAAATTTCTCATTTAATCGGACGTTTTCTCTTCTGAGCGGGACCCACGGACGCCATGTGGCATCATACGTGGCAGGATGCCACGCGGCGTCCTGTAATTGGACTCCGCAGGAGGTACGTGCGGAGTCCTGATGGAAAAATTTTCCCTCATCTAGGTATTATATAGGATGAATTTTCATGTATGAAAGCCCACCACACAAAATTTCATGAAAAAAAAAACTGTCTGATAATATTTAAAATTTATTTCAAGCTATTCATACATAAATAATGAACTAAATATAACTCATAATGTTAAATTTCATGCACTACAATTAAACCCTAGGTAAGGAGAAGGCCAAAACCTGCATAACAAAAAGTTGTAACCCTGCATCCTGCACTGCAAATCCGACAAACTCAGCTCGTTGCCGCCACCTCGGGTTGTTGTTGCTTCTTGTCGCAGCCGCCTCGAGCCACCACCACTTCTTGCTGTTGCTAACTTCGACCAACTCCAGTCGTTGTTGCCTTGTGCCGTTGAAACTTTCGGTAGATGTTGCTTCTAATAGCCACCACTTTTGGTCGTCGCCTCTTTCGTCCACCTCCTTCAACCAAGTCCACCAGCTGTTGTCGCTTTCGGCCAAAGCTATCTATTATTGACCTTCTACACAGGAAGTGGCCAACAACCATCAACCATCGTCGGTTTCACGTTCTTGTAGTCGTTGAAAAATGTCTCCAATCCAACTCCGACCATTGTCACAATTCAACACTATGACCTATGTAGTTCACAGCTCGTGCAACTCTTGACTTTTGTTCTCATAGCCTACAAACGTCATCTGAGCTCATCATTAAGGCCTACATTACCAACTACGACATACATTGTTCACAGCTCGTGCAGCTCTAGAATCCGGCCCTCGCGGCCTTCAGACATCATCTCAACTCACTACTACGACCTATGTGACCAAATATGTCCTATATGTCGCAACTCATGCAGTTTCCGACTATGGTCACCATGGTATATGAACATTGCCGCCACATCTTACCATTACGACCTACGAGACAACTTACAACCTACGTGGTCTATGACTCATACAACTCCCGACTCAAGCCCCTGCGACTTACTTACATCGCCAAAACTAAACATTACGGCTTGTGTGCCCAACTAAGGTAGCTCCCGACTCCGGTAACTACGGCTTACAAATGTCTGCACAGCTCATCACTACGACCTATGTGGTTCAAAACTTGTGCAACTTCCGGCTCTGACATTCACAACCTACAAATCTCGCCACAACTCATCACTACGTCATACGTGACCAACTACGATATGTGTGGTTAACGACTCGTGCAGCTCCCGATTCAGGCCCCTGCGGCCTACAGACGTCGCCATAGCTCACCACTACGACCTGCATGACCAACTATGACCTACATGGTTCACAACTCATGTATCTCCCACTTTGGCAACATCACTGCTTACCACTACGACCTACGCTACCCACTACAACCTACGTGATTCACAACTAGTGCAGTTCTCGACTTCGGCCCCCTCGACCTACAACATCCACATTGCTCATCACTGCAGTCCACGTGGTTCATAACACTTGCAACTTTCAACTTCGGCCATCGTGGCCTACAAATGTAGTCACATCTTACCACTAGTATTTAAAAATCTATTAAGTCCTAATAACATGAGACATACAAAATTTAATATTTTGAACTGCCTAACAACTAATAAAATGATCAAACTAACCACAGGTAAAAAAAAAAAACAACTAGATCGAAAAAAAGAAAAAAATAATTAACTAAACTAAAAATATCACAACTGAAAAGAAAAGAAAAAAAAAAATCAGCTTGATAAGCATCTACGATTTGCATCATTCTGTATACAGGGAGAGGGAGCGCGACATAAGAACAGTTTAATCATTACCCAATATGATTTTCAGATCGTTTGAGATTGCGTGAGAAAGCCAAAACCAGATTTTCCAAATCTTAAGACAGCAATCTTTCGGCATTCTCGGCTCGGACATCGGAAACCCCCCCAGCGGCCCTACAATGCGTCTAATGATCTCTCTATAAACAGCGACAACATTGTTACAGATATTCGCGTCAGACAGTCTCTATCCGTTCCCGTAAAAAGCCCTTGAATTTTAAAAGCTCGTCGCTTTCCGACAATGGAGTCCGATTGAGGGAGATCTGAGCCTTCGAGAGGAAGTTTCTGTTTGATAAAGACGTCATCTTGGAGGTCAAATGTGCTTTCATTTTGCTGATGCAAGCCAGTTTACTTGGAATAAATAGCTTATTATTTCTGCATCTTAGAGGAAGTAAGCGATGACTTTGGCGCTGAAGGGGCTGTTTCTGAGCACAGAGTCGGCGAGCGATTGAGGGAGATAGTGATGAGAGTTATAGCGTAAGGTTTTGAAATTTTGAGCAGAAGATTATATGTTTGATGAAGCTGTGATCTTGAAGGTCAAAGGAGTTATTTTTCTGAGGTAAATCATTTTAATGGGTTATGAAGAAAGATAAATAGTTGCCCAGCAACCATTTGCTTGTGATAATTAGCTTATAACTCATAAATTTTCTGTTTCGGAGGAAGTGAAAGAGATGGATTTGGAGGGGCTGATTCTAAACACAAAGGTGCATGTGAAATCTGATTATTATTATGTTGCATCTATAACCCTCTTTGTTGCTCTTCTCTGTGCGTGTATTGTTATTGGTCACCTGCTGGAGGAGAATCGCTGGATGAATGAATCAATAACAGCTCTCTTCTTTGTGAGTATTTTTGTAATGGATATCTTTCTTTGTGCTGTTTTGTGTCTCAGAGAATTTAGATTTGAGTCGGTTGTTGCTGTTGATGGCAGGGGCTAATAAGTGGAGCAATTATTCTTCTTACTACTAAAGGGAAAAGCTCACATATTCTGGTTTTTAGTGAGGATCTATTCTTCATATATGTGCTTCCTCCGATTATATTTAATGCAGGGTAAGCATTCTGCTGTGAACATGTTTTTAAGGCCAGTTACATGCTTTTGTGCTGTTTTCAGTTTATGTGCTGGTAGATTGGTTCAAGGATATGCTCTTTTTCTTTACCATTCACCCCCTGTATATATTAATATTGTGATATAATTATTGAAGATAAATTTTCAATGATATCAGATGGTTCTGTGATGAAGTAGGACATGTTACTTTCTTCGTCGTTGTGTGATATAAAGGATTCTGCATCTTATGTTTAATTTGAATATTCATGGGTTTTGTGGCTGATTGAAGCTTTTCTACATGTTTAGCTGTCGTTTAACTACTTCGAGAAATCTAATCATTTAGTTTAAGTTGCTCCGTTTCTTTTTGAACTAAAAAAGAAGCATATGCGTTGCAGTGATTATTAGCTCATATTTTGTAAAATAATTGAAAAGATTGTTTTAATGGATTATGCATATATAAAAGGGAATTAAGCATGTTTCTTAGACATGCTATGCTTCACTTGGTTAAGTTGTGAAGCCCTTTCTTTGGCCTACAAAGATAACATTTTATATAGATTTAGTCACCTGTTTTGGGAATTTAATTATAAATTTTGAGTGACAAAGTTGCTTGTTCTGCTTTCTTGGTGCATCACTTAGTTTTGGTTAGTAGTTGATCCTTTGGAGAGATTCCAGGAGATCTTAGAAAATTGATTTAAAAGCTTAAATTTTGAGAATTTCCTCGTTCATTTGTTAGCATCCTGTTGCAAACGTTCAAACTTATATCTTAGGTGTACTTGGTTCGACTGGTTTCTATGGTAATGTCTCCTCTTTTGAGCTTGTCAAAATTAATGAGAGGCTTATTTCTCTTTTTATCTCTTAATACAATTGGCAAGGGGGGAACTCTTCAAGCTTCTCCTTTAATAATGGAATCTTCTCCACTTTTGGTAGTTGTTGCTTCATAGCTTTTTAAAAAGGCAGGCTTTTCTTCCTTTTAGATATCATTGGTTTACTAAATGTATGCTATTGTGCTCTTATATATGATTTTGATCGCCACTTGACTGACTTCACTTTCAAGTCAATCTTGACTATCATTTGGTAACTTTGTCTTTAATTAAATTGCTCACGGTTCATCTTCTTGACATATGCCTTCAGGGAAATCTAGGGCCCGTTTAGGGCAGCTTATAAGTGCAGACGACGCCGCCTCACCTTTTGAAAAATACATTTTGACAGCTTATCCGAAAATGCAGTTGAGTTTTTACACTAAACGCAGACTACGAGTCAAACCTCGCGGTCGACCCGCGGGCCGCGTTTCAGGATAAGTTGTTTATTCTGAAACACACAAGCTACCTCAAACGAGCCCTTAATGTTCGAAAACATGCTATGAAGTTTTGATACATTATCATCTTAATGCATAATGTTGAAAGGTCCTAAACTTGTGCTAACATCAAAGAATGCTTCTTTGGAGATAATCACACTTGATGCATGATGCTTCTTTGAAGTTCATCAAATCGTTTGTGCATTGTTTTTAAGAATATTCTCTTAAATGTGCTCTTAAAATTAAAAATTGCTCGATATCTGCTCTTTTTTCTTTTCGCAATGAACTCCATGTTATTTGTTTTTCAATTGTTCAACGTGATAATCTGATGCTTCATTAATGATTCTGATTCCGAACTTGTCCTAACCAACTACTAACTCAAAATTCAGTTCATTTGCTCATAGTTCATTTTTGGAAATAGTCCTTTTGGATACTTGAATATTTGGTAAATATGCTATGATTTTTTTATAAATCCCTTCTCTATTCAGATTATTGAAGGACCCTAAACTTATGCAATCATAGGGTGCTTCTTTAGAGAACATCACACATTATGTATGACCATTGCATGCTTCATTAATGAATTTCATAATTTTTCTATGAACTTTCCATTCAATATCCTATAAATGCAATTTATGCTAATAAACGTTGACATATTTCTGCTTTCTTTTGGAAATGATGGAGTTTGTGTAGCAATAGAAATGGTTGTGGATTAACCTGAATGTTCTCATCAATAAAAGTGTTGCATTCATGTTTAACATTATGCTCTTATTCTTACAAAGAATATTCAGAGTGAGGTAGCTTGGCATATGCTTTTTTTTTTTAATTATGATATACTCACTATAGTTTCTAAAGTTAAACCTTGGTGGTTAACAATGAAGAAGCGTTTTAAGAGTGTTATGCAATTAAATAATATTTTGAAAATTTAAAGGTAAATTTATAAAATTGTAATTAGGCCAATTATGCTACATGGTTTTAAGTGTTTGGTGGTAAAACAATAATTGTTTAGCTGATTGTAATAGAAATAAGAATGTTGAGATTTATTTTGACAAACCAAGAATTATATAGTAAAAAATGATTATATCAGAGATATGTTATGAGTAGCATCTATTGAAAAAATAAGATTTAAAAAAATTGAATTAGTTTGTGCCTTTATGGAAAAATTAAAGGACAAATGAAAAATTATAGTGACAAAAAATGTTTAAAAAGATTTTCTTAAAATGGATTCAACATCAATACAGTACTTAGTAGAAAGAAATGGAGAACGGGGGTTCACAAGATTGATCCCAAACAGCAAAGATATGCTAATATGATGACCATATCTAGTTGATGTCTCATCCACATTTCATCTTAGATCATCAGAAATGATAGAGCTACTTATTCTACATAATGACTTCTTTTCTCATCTTGTTTTGTGTTTTTTTTTCCCTTGACAGTTTCCAAGTAAAAAAGAAACAATTCTTTCGCAACTTCTTGACAATTATGATGTTCGGTGTAGCTGGGACCTTGATATCTTTTACCATAATTTCATTCGGTGAGTCTAAATTCTTATCTTTGGCATATGCCTTCAAACATATCTAGAAAAAATTATAATGGAGAATTAAGCCTTGCAAATTTTGTTGTCTTGAGGCATACGACCAACTACAATACCTCATAAGTAATAGTAGAATGCACTTTTTTTTCTTTAAGAGGAAGTCTTTTTAAATGAGTTTTGATTTTACTTATTCAAATTGGCTTTCATAGCTCGAGTAGTCTAGTTTTACGTATTTTATTAGTTTACGTTTTGTATATGCATATTGCACTTAGGGGTCAAGAGATTAGATAAATGATAATTGTTGATTAAAATAATGAAGTAAAATATTGATGCTGATACTAATTGTGCAAAGCTTTGGCCTGTGGACATTTTGAATGAACTGCATTATTTAGATATGTTATTCAAAAGCAGTTTAGCATTTTTTTTTTTTTTGTTAATAAATGGCATGATATTAGATAAATTGAGTACTTTAGAGAAGCTACTACGTTCTTTTTAATCCTATATGTAATTGCTATCATTTGTCAATCTAAGAACAAATGTTCTTATTTAAAGATAAGTAAAATGATAACAAAAAAAGGTAATGGAAATGGTTGTTCTATTGACGGTGATCTAGATATATAGAGTTTATTTATGTATTTATAGATTAAATTTATTATGAATTAGCAAATTTTTATATTATCCTACAATAAGCCTAAGGCGTAGCCTGGACTTTATGTTGTGAAGCAATTTTTATACAATCTTTTATTCTTTGTAAAAATCATGTTTTAATGAATTAATGAAAATTTATTGTAACTATTATTTTTTACTCTCTAGTATTCTTACATTGAATAGTTAGTAACCTGATCTTTTAAGGATTCAACATCAATAACTTTTTTGTCTTTAAGATTAATTGTGTTTCTTTTTCTTTCATTCATTTTTCTCTTGTTTAATTTCCAAATCCCCATTTTTTATTATTTTGTCACATACTCTACCTTAATTTAAAATTGTAGCAAAATTCTTATTATTTTTAACAATTAGCTACAATTTTGTACCCCTTGCATCCAAGTTTTGCATTTTTCTATCCTCATTCACTGCCTCATCTCCTCTAGAATATTTTTCTCTATCTGCTTCAATGCATGGCCTAATAAAGAAATTTCTTGCTTTGGCCCTGCTGCTTTTAGCTAAATCCTATTCAAATTTCTTCTTACTTAGATCCAAACCAGAAATATTTTTCGCCTATTCTCTGCCCATTATTTCTCAATTGAATGGTAATGTGATCATTAATTGGTAATTCTAACCTTTATACAATCCCATTTTAATACAAAAACAAAAGGAATATTAGGTTGCTTAAAATCATAGAATAAAAAAAATAAAAAAGAAAACATAAACTGAATAACTAGAGATGCATTTCTTTTTCTTTTAAATGGTGGACATATCTTTGAAGATTTGCTACATGTATTTTTAAAAGACATAGCATCATGATTGAAATTTGATTGTGCACTATCAAGGTATAATTATCTCTATACTTATAGTATTTTTCCTTTGTTAATTAGCAAGTCTAGTGTCTTGTATAGTTCGTTGTTTTAGGGAACTCCAATTTATGATTAACTTAATATCAAGTTGAACATATGTGTTAGTCCGAACTTTTATTTTCTTGAAGGAGAATCCTAGATTCTGCAATTGATACACAAATTAGTTAAGATGCGATAGGATAATCTCTATTTTTGCTTTGTGCTGAATTTGTTTCTTGATATCAAATTATTATATACAATTTAAATTCTAAACCAACAACTAATCATCCTTTGTATATAGGAACATCCTATTAGTTGTAATGTATACATCAATTTTTCTTGCTTTTGTGTTGTCACATTACCACAAAATTTTGACACATTAAGAGGTGAATATGGAAGGCTTTTTAAACATGCGGAGCAACTTGAGCATAGGGTAGCTAATGTAGAAATCATAATGACTCGAGTGAAAAGAACTCTAAAAATTTATAAGATAATTTTGATATAGTAATGGGTAGATTAGCAAAAAAATATTTCCAAATAAAAAATATAAGGTTTCAAACGAATCGGTTTTGAAGTATGGTTGAAGCAATCTCTCTTAGTATTCTTTAATTTATTCAATGACCACATTGGGTTGGTGACCTTCATGTTCAATTAATACCTTAATTGATTTGATATAAGAGCATGATGTTATGGTTCTTAGGACATATAATTGTAAACCTTATATTTGATTTTATGAGTTTGTGCTGATATAAAAATTGAAATAAGAAACAAATACATATTTGTATTAAAATTCTAGAATAATTGAACGGTTGATAAATATAAGGCATTGCAATCAAATTATTAATAAATGCTTGAACCAGTTTGCGTAACTGAATTTTAGCAGTTATCTACGGCCTAAAATTAAGACAAAAGTATGACCTCGGGAACTTTGGCTAAAGATGAAGCTTATTAGGAAACATTGAGACCATGAGAGGAGGCTTCGTTTTTCCTATATAACATACTAATTAGTTTGCCACCACTGACATAGTTCCACCTTGGTCTGTTGATTTCGTTCTCTATACTACAATTTAGACTACAACTATAACTTTTTTAAAATTTTATTATTAAAGATGATCATTCCATTGGTCTACAAACCACCTAGGCTGTCAAAGATAGGCGTCAATAAAAAAGCTTAGATAGGCTCCTGCTACGCTCATGAAGTTATCTATTGTGCAATAGTTGGATGAATTATAGATATTGAATCAGTGTCTAAATGGTCTATGCTATATTTTTTTTATGGATGAATCTAAATTTGAAACCAAAAAATGAATTGGAATTTGGCTCTAACATATAAAAATTACTCTTAAGGTCTTTATGAATTTATCTTCACTTTATGATTTATCCATTACACAACATGTTGATGACCTAAAAATTTATGCCTCAAAATTGGCATTGGAGTAAGCCATGTATGGATCAGTCGGACCTGATTTACAATCCTGAGAACATCAATGATTTCAGAGGGATGTCATGACCCATATTATAGATCTTTTGTAGCAATCTTGTGTAGGGAAAACTGGTGAAAAGAATAGTTTTATAGTAAAACCAACTCTAATTCTGTAATGCATGAAGACTTCCTCTTGGTCGATGACATCGAAATAAAAACCAGTAACAATGAGCGTATATGTCGGCGTTGTTTTGCGCGTGAAGTGCTCGTAAGAAGCTGTCGGTCGCCGGAATCGGAATCCCGTCGCCCGCTTCGGAAGGATCCTTCAACGAAAAGAAAGGAAGTCAAACTGACCTCATATTTTTCATAGTTTGAATGAAAGAGCCTACTACCTCAGTCGTACGACTTATCCCGAAAGACAAACACAAGACTTAAGGGTGAGGCTCGATCAAATAAACTAAGAAATATATGACGTCCGTTTGGTCTGCGAAACCATTTTATTCGTTGATAAATTCCCTATTTAATATAAGGAATTAAATAGGGTTTATTTTAAATCTGGGTTCGGAAATGCTTCTATAAAGGCAAACCCCTATAGTTAATTACATCTTAAATGACCGAAATCGCTTAGAAAACTCTCGATAAAAATCGGAAGTATTATCTTCAGGAGGTCGAAAGGATAGGACTTTTCAACGTAATCGGACGAAGAGGTGTGAAAGGGATTGGCTCAAAATTGGAATATTTTATTGTAGAATCCAAATGAGGAAGAAGCTAGGGGATGTCGAAGATCCAGGAGGCGAACCCCAGTGACTTCCAGCTATCCTATGATTTGGCTTTGATTTAGGAGATATTATTTAAAGGTTTCATCCCGCAAATTTATTTAATTAGGAGCTTACATTCGTGTGAAACGATCACACGAATAGCACTGAAGATGTGAGGATTTAGGTCGTAACGAACGACAACCTCAGAATCCTAAAACGAGTCGGGACTTATATTATACAACAGTAGCTATACAAAGGCCCAACAAGAGGTTGAGGATTTATGTCGCACTAGGCGAACAACCTCGAAATCCTATGGATTGTTGTTTAATCACTAAGGAGTGGTTTAGTTGTTGTAGACGTGTTTTGCTGTTGAAGATGGCCGTGCTGCCCACCGCTAGCCCCAAGCTCCTTGCCGTGAAGAGGTTGAGTTTTCTAGAATGACAAGTCAAAATGTTCAATCAGGTGGCCCTATGGTCGAGTTCTCCTAAACATCCTATCAAGTATGTTTAAGTGTTGTACAGTTTACAGCAGGATATGTATATAGCACAGGAGTAGCAGTAAAGACATGCAACAGTATATAATGTAACGTGCTAAAACGAGAACAACATACGATAAGCAGTATGAGTACAAAAGTGATCAATTAAACGATATAACACGCGATAGCAAGTATAAAAAGTGATGATTAAACAAGATATAGACGTACGATGGCAAGTATAAAGAAGGTAACACGCTACAAATGTAAACAAACTCGTATACTCAGGAGGCCGTTATTTTCTTTCGTCTAGCCAGAGTAAGTGTGTCACATAAAAGCCAAACAAGCAAAATAAAAGGTCGTGGAAAAACTCAAGAAAACAAAGTGATCGACCCATAACTAGGAAAGCTCGAGAAAAGTAGTAAAAGTCACCAAAACTCCGAGAAAATCCTAAAAAGGACCACGAGTGCTCTATCAAAAATCAAATGAAAATCCAGAAGAAACCGCAAGCACTCGGGCGGGGCTGAGCTCGGAACCGCGTGAGATCGCTCAAAGGGTCGTCGAAGTGCTACTCGATCACACGAGTGTATAAAGCCCGCTACTCGACGAAGGCGGTGTCCAACTAAACCCGACTCGGGAGAGTGTTCCCTACCGAGGCCCGATAATCAACGAGCGGACAATATAGTTTTGAAATTTATATTTTAGCATGCACATGGATTTCAGACATACAAAAGAAAGTTTTATCAATTTTTAATTGTGGTGAAAATATATATTTTTTTTGTTGTGAGATGTAGTATCGTATTTTTATCAGATTTTTTTAAAAAATATAATTGTCCACTAGTCGATCATTTCGTAGGGTAAAGGATCGCTAACAATCCTAAGAAGGTACGGGTGCCCCGCTTGCCTTGTAGCGGTGAATGATACCGTCATCCTACGGTTCACCGGGGCCCTGGAGCGAGTCACGATGTCGTAGGATGGGATATCATTCTACTCTATCATCTGGCGTGCGCTTTCGCATCATCGCCGTCATCGCCCCAAAACAAAACAAAACCAAAACGGACTCCGAGTGAAGCGGGAAAACGTGTCGAGCAACGAAAAGGGAAAGGAAAATTAACTCACCCCCGAACTTGGAGGGGTAGGATGACAGGTGAGTTAATTTAAAATTCTCCTAACACATGTAATGACAAGGCTTTTAGAAACGAAATCCGAGTTCCCAGAATCGACCCCGAGGGTGTCATTTTCTCGCTCAAGCACAATTATATCAAAAGGAAACTTTAAAAGCAAAATTGTGGAGAGAAAACGATCAAAGCCTTTTAAAATCAAGTAAAAAGAGAAAAAAGGCTCGAGACAAACACCGGTTGCGAACATTTCCAAACCCCTAAGAAAGTGAATGGACGAGCTTCCGAGAACATCAATTTAACTCCAATTCATCAAATGAGGCACCTAAGAAGTGGCCCAAGCACAATGCTCAATATCTCCCTTCAAACGAGCAAGGAGCAACTATAGGTTCATCTTTATCGATTCCCAATTCAGCCATAGCGATAAACAAGGCCGCCAACACATTAATTACTAGCATAAGGCTCTCGGCCAGGGCCAAAACAAAAGGGTAGTAAAGCCTCCAACTCCAAAATTCACAACTCAACAACAAAAGGCCACCACCATAGTAATCCCCTGCATAAGGCTCTCGGCCAAGCTAGAACAAAGGGGCAGCCAAAGGTAAAGCCCTCCCTAAATTCCAAATCATCATAATGAGGCTCACGGCCAATCCTCAATGAGAGGACAAGCCTTTCAAAATCAATTTAACTCCAAGCTCGCAACAAAGTGCATGAAGGTATTCATCAAATAACCATAGGATTGAGTTCACATAAAGCCACAACCGAGCCAAAACAAGGCATAAACTCGAACCACCCTATGGCTGAAAATCAGCCGGCTCCAAGCTAAAACAGCCTCAACACCAAGCCAAAGCAAAAGGGTGCTAAAGGAGCCAACCCTGCACCATATAAAACCGAAACCGAGCCACGAGTAAAGCTGGAAATAAATTCGACTCCGAGTTACAACAATTCCAACGTAAAACCAAATCGAAATATCAAAAGAGTCAAAACCGAGCCACGACGAAGGTTGAAAACGAACCCGGATTTGAATTAAAACAATCCCCACATAAGGCTAAAACCAGAAGTGTCAAAAGAGCCAAAACCCAGCCACAGCAAGGCTGAAACAAGCTCAGCTCCAAATCACAACAGCCCCAACATGAAGCTCAAGCCCGAGAAAGCCAAAGAAGCCAACCCAAACCATAGCTAAGTCGGAGCAAATCCGACTTTGAATTAAAACGAGGAAAACAACAAGTTTAACAGAAAGCCGAGCCACATAAGGCTAAAAACCAAATCCCGAATTGAGCTTAAAACAAAGAATACAGCAGAACTTTAACAAAACCGAGCCATATGAGGCTAAAACCAAGTCCCAAGTTGAGCTTAAAATAAAGAATACAGCAGGACTTTAACAAAACCGAGCCATATGAGGCTAAAACCAAGTCCCAAATTAAGCTTAAAACAAAAACACAACAGGACTCAACAAAACTGAGCCACATGAGGCTAAAACCAAACCCAGCCACAATTAAATCCAAGCCCAACACAAGGCCACGACAAACATTTCTGAGAACTTTATCAAATGAAGCATGTATATATATATATATATTTGAACATAGCCTTGACTTAAGATTGAAAGAGAAGCTAAACTTGCATTACAATAACACTTCCATGCTCTTATACATCAAATTCATGAAGCTATCACATATTTGCCAACAAAAAAAAACAAACTAAGAAAACTTTCCATATCCATTTAATATGCTTTGTAAAGAACTAAAATGCAATAAGCCTAATAATCAAGCTTCCATGCATTTAAAACATAGAGCCACCATATGCTTCATATAAGAACAAGCATGAAATTTCTCAAGTTTAAACTAAGCTCCTTCCTAACATGCTCTTTTGATAAAGAAAGCACTAAAAGGGGCAAGAAATGAATCTCATGTGCTCATGAGAGAACACAGAATGAGCTCCCCTACTATTCTTTAACAAACAAGAATGAATAAAAAGCTCCAAGCTACACATCTCAATATTTTTGCAAGAAGGGCTAGCATGAACCTAAAGCCACATTTTTAACATTTTATACCTGCTTTGAACATAAAATAAAGAGGGAGATATTAGCATGCCATCGAAACCCAAACTTTCCATATGCTTACACTCCTATCTTTCACATGCTTCACATAATAACACTCTTCAAACTTTTGCATAAACACATGCTAGCATGATACTAAAGAGGGGGAGTGAATAATCAGCTTTTACACAACAAGACAAAACACTCCTCAACATATACATGCCCAGCCGAAATGTTAAACAGGGGAAGCTAAGCCAACAACATGTGTTACGGCTTCCCTGGGCCAAACCGAAAGATAAATAGGGGAGATAAGGGGTACCAGTTAGTGTAGAATACACAAAGGAAGCAGGAAGTCCAAGCCTCAAACCAGCGAGCACTTCCCTTCTCCAAGAAGAAATTCGGCCGGCCCTAGATTCACCTCCAAACAGGGGTTTATATAGGCGAGAGGAGGAGAAGAAGTGCTGCTCCCTACCTGTGGAGTCGAGTAGGATCGAGGGAGGTACGGGGTATGGAGGAAAATGCCGCAAAGATGAGCAGCAGAGGCTCGGCCACTTGCGCACGCGGGAAAAGCCGTAGGGATGCACACGCAGGAAACGCCGCAAGGAGCAACTTGCTCTCGCAGGGATAAGAGATGGGTATCTGCGGCTCGAGGAGGAGACGACAGGAGATGGGGCGAGAGGCGTGCGGCTCGAGCGCGTGAGAAGGCTCGAGGAAGTTCCCATGGAGCTCATGCGAGGGAGACGACATTACCCGAGTCGAGCGGGGTAGGCGAGTCGAGCGTGAGAGGGGTTTAGGGCTTAAGATTGGTTTAAATAGATTTATTATTATTTTATTAAAAATTAAACCCTAAATCACAACTTTCGCTCCCGACAAGCTATCGTCGCAAACTTAACGTCGTTTCTAAGTGAAATTGATGTTTCGGACGCATCGGCGCAGTCCGTTTCGTCGTCCGAGGTCGTCTGGGCAACCTCGTCGACGAGCGCGTCAAAATTACGTCGAATTTTGGTATCGTCGCAAAATTTTGACGCGAGCGCGATCGAAAGCGAGGTCAACAAAAGGACCCCCAATAGGTGTGTAAGACGTGCACGAGGCTGTCCTAATGTCCAGGGTCCTATAGGGACTCAATTTGAACTCCTGATATCAATTTCGACCGGCTATAGACTAGCGGTACGGAATCTCGTACAGGATTTCAAAGAGTAACGAAGTGGCTTCCAGACACTCTAAAACGAGGTGGGTCCCATCGCTAGGAATCTAGGATCGTCGGGGAAGCTCTTGAGGCTAGAATCCTAAATCTAGGAGGAATACTAAACCTCGACAAAAAGTGAGGTCAACAGTATACAATGGTTCTTAAGAAGTCAAAAGTAATAAAAATGGTGAAAAATGGAGTTACAATTTAGAAAGTGGCATCTCTATTTTTATCTTCAACTTTGAATGAAGAAAAATCCTTAAGAAACTCCTCTTTTTGAAAAATAGTGTAATCTTTGATCTTTTTACAGTCTTCAAAGTGGTTGGATCTCACCGCATAAACTCTTGTGTTTTGTATTTGTGATCTCTAGTGTGTTTGTTCTCTCGTCTTCATTTGTTTAAGCTCTAAATCCCATTATCAACCTAACATTTGGCTCCAACTTTTTTCTTATCAATTTAACTTCTATAGTTCATTATATCAATAAAAACATATGAAACTCTTCAACTGTAATTCACTAGAATTCAACAGGAATCGACCTCCATCTTTTACGGTTTTAAATTTTTTACAAGAAAAAATGTCATGCCTATAAACATGGAGAATCCTTTGCTTAAAATGAGTTTACTCTTGCTCCTAGATATAGGATAAATTTACCATCACTGATTTATTACTGCTCAACAATTCTGCATCTTTTCTTTGTGCCTTTAATATTGTCTGCAACCTAAGAGACTGTTTGAGATCACTTTTGTTTTATGTTTTTATTTGTTCTTTTTATTTTATTTTATTTATGTTTTAATTTGCAACAAAACATATTTTACATGTTTGAATAAGATACGATTGTTTTTAAAACACTCAAAACACCTAAAAGAAGTTTTGAGTATTTTAAAAAACAGTTTAATTTATTTTAGAAATAAAAAATTAAATCATGTAAAAAAGCGTACTAAACAAACATATTTAAAAAAAAGAAAAAGAACAGCTAAAAAAAATGATCTCAAACAAGCAGTAAGATTTTGGCCCTTTTAAATCCTCGTGGATGTGTTTTACTGACAAAATTTTATCTTGTAGGAGCCATTGGATTATTTAGTAGACTGAATATAGGTTCACTGGATATTGGTGATTATCTTGGTAAAGCTTCTCATCATTTTCTATGTTCTTCTATATTCACAATTCTATTTTCTCTTGATACCTTTTTTGGGACAAAGTCTGTCATTCATTCTCATTTTTATCTCGTATTTTACAGCAATTGGCGCAATCTTTTCTGCAACGGATTCTGTTTGCACCTTACAGGTACTATTTTCTCAAAACCTTAAAGCTTGTTTGGAATCAATTAATTATTATTATTATTTTTGTTCTCTCTTTTCATTTATTTTTAAAAATATGTTTGTTTAGTATGTTTTTTTTTTACATAGTTTAAGTTTTACTTATAAAAATAAATTAACAAGTTTTTGAAAACATTCAAAATATTTTTTAGGTGTTTTGACTTTTTTTAAAAACAAAGCTATTTTGTTTTTAAAAGCAAAAAATAAAAAATACAAGAAATGCTAATCAAACATTTTTTAAAAATAAGAGCAAAAACAAAAAACAAAAATAAAAAACAAAATGATCCCAAGGAAACCCAAGCAAACTTCTGGCCAAGTTAATATAAATTCTCCTCATTGAATAATTAATTTTTTTATACAGGTGCTCAGTCAGGATGAGACACCGCTGCTTTATAGCTTGGTCTTTGGTGAGGGTGTTGTCAATGATGCAACATCAGTAGTGCTCTTCAATGCCATCCAAAAGTTTGATCTTGTTCACTTGGATGCTGTCATTGTGCTTCAGCTTATTGGAAATTTCTTCTATCTATTTTTGACCAGCACCATCCTTGGAGCTCTGGTAAATTTTCTCATTGATTCTATTTTCTAAAACAATTCTATGGCTCATGCATTTTTTTGGTTTTGCAGGCAGGTCTGCTAAGTGCTTATATCATAAAAAAGTTGTATTTTGGCAGGTTTGTAAAGGAAGAAAGTTGGTTATTACTATTTTTTTCTTGTTTATAAATAGAAAAATAATTTAAGTTTTGTATTAACTCAGTTTCTTCTTAAAATACTGTCTTTGTTATTCTATGTTTCTCCTATGAGAAATGTGTCAAAATGGTCTCCTTGTTCTTTACAGAGGGTCATTTGAATACCGTTGTTTATAAAAGTGTCAATTTAGTGCCCTGAACTTTTTTTATTTGGGCTAAATTAGTCCCCAATTCCTTAAAACGGAGGACCTTTTCAACTTTCCAATAAATAAGTATGAGGACTAATTTGACACTTTTATAGACTCAAGGACTAAACTAGCTCATATAAATAATAATGTTGTAATATCTACAATAAGCGCATAATCTAACATAAACCAATAATTTTTCTATACTTGAAATTTTCTTCAACTGCAGGCATTCTACTGATCGTGAAGTTTCGCTTATGATGCTCATGGCATATCTTTCTTACATGATAGCTCAAGTGAGATTTTACCATCGTCCCCACCAATTTAAATCTATTGTGCCAATTTTTTTTAATGAATATTATCCCACATAAGGTAACTTCAATATTTGTTGCAGCTCTTGGATCTGAGCAGTATCCTCACAGTATTTTTTTGTGGAATAGTAATGTCACACTATACTTGGCACAATGTGACAGAAAGTTCTAGGATTACTACAAAGTATGTTCTCTATGTGATTTGAAGCAACAAAAGAGCTTCATTGATGACAATTCTGGTTTTTTTTTGTAATGTTTTTTTTTCAGTTTCGTCATCTCATTGATTTATTTGATGTGTTTTGCCATTATGTATATAGGCATGCTTTTGCAACATTGTCGTTTATTTCAGAGATTTTTCTCTTTCTGTATGTTGGCATGGATGCTCTGGACATTGAGAAGTGGAAATTTGTTAGTGACAGGTGAAGAACGAATTATTCTCTTGGAAATATTTAAATTTTTTATTTTCATGCATTTATCTTACATATTTGAATGTGATGTTTGAGTTTGGACAGTTATTTCTTTTATAAAAAACTGAGCATATATTTAGAAGATTTTCATCATCATTCGGATTATTCTTTTCCATTGATGTTATATATGGCACTGACTTGCTTCATATAATATTTTGAGTGCCTTAAATTCTTACACTTAGTATCATAACTCCCGTAAATCAAACCTTTCTGGTTTTATGCATAAAAACCATCATATTCGGTGAAATTTCTTCGACCGTCTTTCCATTTTTCGATTATCGATTCTGTCTTTGCTTTTTTTTTTCTTTTTTTTTTTTTTTGGCCTTTTCTTCTAAATATAAGATATTAGAAAAAAAAAATAGTTGAGGATATTCTAATACAAATTTGATCAATCATCAAATTTGCTTCAAGCTATGGAACAATAACAGCAACAAGCCTTTATCCCACTAAGTGGGGTCGGCCACATGAATCATTTTCCTCCATTGTGTCCTATTGAGTGTCAGATTTTCATTTAATTCTAATAATTTAAGACCATTAGTTTATACAACATGCCCAAGTCTTTTTAGGTCTATCTCTACTTTCTTAACATAAGTCGAATCTAAAGCATCTACTCTCCTAACTAGATCATCAAGTGGTCGAGGTTTAATCCACCCGAACCATCTAAGACAACTCTTTCTAATCTTCTCTGCCACTAGAACTACGCTAACCCTTTCACAAGTACATTCATTTCACATTTTGTCTCTAAGTGTCAAGCCACTCATCCACCTAATCATTCTCATGTCAGCAACACTTGGTTTTATGCTTCTCTTTTAAAGGCCAACATTATGCTCCATAAAGCATTCCAGGTCTCAGCACCATCTTATAAAATTTTCCTTCAAGTTTAGGCGATACTTCTCTATCACACAATAGGCCCGATGCAATCCTCCACTTCAACCATCCAACTTGAATTCTACTAGTAACATCCCCATCTATATCACCATCACTTTGAACAAAAAACCTGAGATATTTAAAACGTTTACACTTTTTAATGATTTGATCACTTAATGTTACAATTCTGCCACTAGATCCACTACTACTAAAATTACATTCCTCCACTTCAAGCCATGAATAATTAATCAAATTTTTTATTGCACTAACTTCAAAATAAATTTAATGGTTATAAAATCCATGTTGACCAAATTTAAGTCGTGATATCAAACCCAAAGTTTCTCATACAATGAGTGATATAATTATGATCATGCTCGTGCCTTTTTTCTAAAACTCACTTTTATTTCTGCCAATCATTTGAGGTTTATCAGGAAATTTTATTTTATTTTTTAAATAAAGGGTCTATGAAAATTCACAAGTCTCAATAGATGAGTGGAATTTCACTAATTGTCTACTTTTGACGCAAATTACTGATTTCATCATATTAAATTGTTTGTTAAAGCCGCCTTGACTTGCGGTTAAAGGTTTAGGAGCTACGAAGCTCCTTTAATAGTCGGAACGTGCATTATCGTCTACTGGCATGTATTGACTGGGTATGTATGTAAATCATTCAATAAATAATAGGCTATCTAGTGCCACTAGGTGCCAACTGATAGCTCGACTCTTGCAGCCTTATCTCTATACTACAATTTAATCCTCCCTTTTTTTTAAAAAAAAATTATGTTTCTATACATACATGTCACCTTTATCTATGCATGAAAATGATCGTATTCGATGAAATTTCTTTCGCCTGTCTTTCCATTTCTTTTCTTTCTTTTAGTTTGATTACCGCTCTGCTTTTTTTTTTGCCATTTCATTTAAATATAAGGTATTAGAAAAAAAAAAAACTCAGTTGAGGATATTCTAATACAAATTTGATCAATCATCAAATATGCTTCAAGCTATGAAACAATAACAACAATAAACCTTTATCCCACTAAGTGAAGTCGCCTACATGAATCATTTTTCTCCATTGTGTCCTATTGAGTTTGATATTTTCATTTAATTCTAATAAATTAAGACCATTATTTTATACAACATGCCCGGGTATTTTTATGTCTACCTCTACTTTCTTAACAAAAGTTAAATCTAAAGCATATACCCTCCTAACTAGAGCATCTGGTGGTCGAGGTTTAATGTTCTTGAACCATCTAAGACGACTCTCTCTAATTTTTTCTGCCACTGGAGCTACACTAACCCTATCACGGATACATTCATTTTGCGTTTTGTCTCTAAGTGTCAAGCCACTCATCCACCTAATCATTCTCAGCTCAGCAACACTTGGTTTTATGTTTCTCTTTTAAAGGCCAACATTGCAGGTCTCAGCACCATCTTATAAAATTTTCCTTTAAGTTTAGGCGATACTTCTGTATCACACAATAGGCCTGATGCAATCCTCCACTTCAACCATCCAACTTGAATTCTACTAGTAACATTCCCATCTATATCACCATCACTTTGAACAAAAAACCTGAGATATTTAAAACGTTTACACTTATTAATGATTTGATCACCTAATGTTACAATTCCGCCACTAGATTTACTACTACTAAAATTACATTCCTCCACTTCAAGCCATGAATAATTAATCAAATTTTTTATTGCACTAACTTCAAAATAAATTTAATGGTTATAAAATCCATGTTGACCAAATTTAAGTCATATCAAACCCAAAGTTTCTCCTACAATGAGGGATATAATTATGATCATGCTTGTGCCTTTTTTCTAAAATTTACTTTTATTTCTGCCAATCATTTGAGGTTTATCAGGAATTTTTATTTTATTTTTTAAATAAAGGGTCTATGAAAATTCACAAGTCTCAATAGATGAGTGGAATTTCACTAATTTTCTACTTTTGACGCAAATTATTGATTTCATCATATTAAATTGTTTGTTAAAGCAAAATAACTAGTTTTAACTAGTCGAATTTTGTTAATTTTGAGAGAGTTATTAATTGTTCTTTCTCTGTTCTCAAATGCAGCCCTCTGAAACAAGTTAGTCTGAGCTCATTGCTTTTAGGTCTGGTTTTAGTGGGAAGAGCTGCTTTTGTTTTCCCACTCTCATTTTTATTGAATTTGGCAAAGAAGTCTTCGACCGAAAAAATCAACTTCAGACAGCAAGTGAGCAGTCCTAATTTTGGTTGTTTAGTTCTTCCCAAATCAATAATAATTCAGCTGATAATCTTTTGAGGCATTTACATTCACATATCTAACACTTAATTTTTACCATATACATTTATACTACTCAAATATTTCATATCATATAAAAAATATCACCATTTAAACTTTATAAAAGTAAAATACACCTTTTTCATGCATAGGTAAGGTGGCATGTATGAAAAAAATGGAGTTTAGATGTTAGATATGTCAATACATAGGAATTTGAGTGGTATGTATGTAAATTTTCCTAATCTTCTCTGATTTAACAGGTTATAATATGGTGGGCTGGACTTATGAGAGGTGCTGTTTCTATTGCACTGGCATATAATCAGGTAAGTTAGCCATGCTTATTAACTAATGTCTTTGAAATTAAAGGGCCTTTGCTCTTGCCCAATAATATCATTTTGAAATTGGTATCTTTTATGTAGTTGAATTTCTGTAGAAATTATTATAAACTTTTATGTTTCTATGCTTATGTCATTTTCCTTTTAAGTAGCCAGTCAAGTTTGTCATCATATTTTAATGATTCAGTAAATTATCAAAATAATCCTTACATTTTTTAGGTGTGTTTGGAATCCTAGTTTTTTTTTTCTAAGAATTCAATTTAATCTCTTGACCGCCAAATCTAAGTTAATTTTATCGTTTATTTGGACGAAAACTAGTGGATAGAATTATGAGAATATTTTTCAAATATTAGAGTGTCCAAATACTCCTCTTGACTGTTTAAATGGGGCTAATTTTAGTCTCGGGGTCTATAGAAGTGTCAAATTTGCCCATATACTCTTTAAATTGGGGCTGAAATAGTCCTGAAGTAGTCCTTCATGAGCACTATTTCAGTCGATATTAAAAGAGTTTGGGACATTTTTATAAACTTTGAGAATAAAATGGCTCTCTGCAAAGAATCTGGAGAGTATTTTGATATTAAAAATTTTATTGTCAATCTCGTTAGTTTGAGCTGAGATTAACTCTAAAATGTCCAAAATGTTCTTCTGAAAAGTTTCCATTCCGCCATTGCCATCCAAATAAATAGCAAAGTCAAAACTAGGATAAGATTGGTTCAATTTCGTTGATTTGAGAAATTACATTGAATATAAACCTACTTAACACCTAAACTAGTATATGCTTGTTTTGACTTTTACCGACTCTTACAATCAAGTTATAAATAATCTAATTAGTAAAAGTCAAGATGATCTGAATAGACTTTTTTTTTTTTCACTAATTTGATCCTCATTAGTAAAATTTACGATCGTTATTGGTCAAACATGCATGTGATTAGATTGTCCATCTCTACTACACCTCACGCTTGCTCAAAATGATTTGTGATAGAAATCTATATCAGGGCGAGGTTGGAATCGTAAATTACGACGGAAGTATAATTGGATTTAGAAATAAAATGTAGTTACATTCTGTGATGATCTAGACATAGTTAATGTATGTTTCTTCAATTCTAATCAGTAAAAGTTGAGATATAGATGATTAACTTACACTAATAATGTATTTTTAAATTGCATTCAACTTCTTATCTTATATTGATAAAATATCTTTACATTGCAGTTTACTAGAGCAGGGCACACACAGCTGAGAAGTAATGCAATAATGATCACCAGTACTATCACAGTTGTTCTGTTTAGCACTGTGGTAAGAGCTTTAGCTTGATCTACTTTCAGCTGTTATTTATCATAGAAACTTATTTCATCTCTATTAATGCAAAATGAATTAATGAATAAAAAGGGGCATTTACATGCATTCCACCCAATTCCTATAAACTTACTTTTTGCATTTATACCACCAAAAATCTTTCATATCACATAAAAAATACCACCATTTTAACCTTAAAAAGTGAAATGCACATTTATTACTGGGTATGTATTCAATAAATGATAGGCTATCTAGTACCACTAGGTGCCAACTGATTGCTTGACTCTTGCAGCCTTATCTCTATATTACAATTTAGTCCTTTTTTTATAAGTTTATGTTTCCATACATATATGTCACCTTATCTGTGCATGAAAATGTGTATTTCACTTTCTAAAAGTTAAAATAGTGATCTTTTTAATATGATATGAAAGATTTTGATGATATAAATATAAAAAAGTATAATTTTGATCTTAACTTGTAATTTTATGTAAGCCGCCTTGACTTGCGGTTCAAGTTTTAGGAGCTGCGAAGCTCCTTTAATAGCCGTGGCGGAACGTGCATTATCGTCTACATTTTTCAAAACGAGAAAAATCATCGTTCTCTTGAAATAATTTTGAGAGACGACGTTATTTTATCAAACAAAATATAAATTTACATGTCAGCGTTCACTCAACGGAACGGAACTCGACTGTGTTCTCAAACAAACCCGTGTTATTGAGAGCTTTGTGTTTAAATTGAGAGGTCTTGAGTTCAATGACTTGCATATGTCTATAAAAGTAAAAAAAAATTTAGTCCGGAGTTCCGAGCCACACGATGGCCAACCGCCGGGCGCCACGTCGCCTTTCATCACTGACGTGTATGACGATGTGGCGCCTGATAGTTGGTCGTCCGAATGTACAGGCCGTAAAATTTTGCTCCCATGATTTCACAAAACATCATAAACAAATTACCTTACCGCAACTCCACTATTTCTCAACCCCGCGCAGGTGTTCGGCTTACTAACAAAGCCGCTAATCAGTCTTCTTCTTCCTCACGCTCCGAAGCATCTGAGCAGCATGTCCTCAGATCCCCTGACTCCAAAATCCTTCCTTTCTCGTCTCCTCCTCGAAAACGGCCAGGGATCCGAGGTCGAAGCTGCAGGGGACAATATCATCGGCCTGCCGAACCTTCGGATGCTCCTCACCAAACCCTACGCATCGGTTCATCACCATTGGCGCAGATTTGATGATTCCTTCATGCGCCCAGTCTTTGGGGGCAGAGGATTTGTGCCTTTTGTTCCTGGTTCGCCTGCCGAGAGAAAGGGATTGGCTGAAACAAGCATTATTGAAGAGTAATGAACAGGAAGCTGAGGAACTTGACTGCAGTCTTTTAATTTTTTTTTTATTTTATATTTTTTAAATTTGTTTGAATATTACAGGAATTTTTTTTTTATTTGTAATTGTTTTATTATATATGGGGATAATAATGAACTGTTTGTAAGAATTAATTAATTGTTTGGGAGTATTTTTTTTTATTTTAATTTTATTTTGTTTATATTTTTATTGGAAAGAAAATATGTTTGTACTTCATGAAAATTACTTTTGATAAACATTTTGATTCAAATAAATATTTTTATGTATTTATTTTTTTATTTTTTAAATAGCCATAACCTAAACAAAGAACATAAGCTCATTTAAGGGCTTTTCCTAAGCTCTTAGAAGAAAAAAAAAATATTATTTTGAATAATAATAATACTTATTAATTTTATTATTTTATTAGATATATGTAAACATTAAGTTTAAGTTTAAATGTGAAAATTGTCCTCGAAATGTTGTTAATATTTAATAGTAAAAAATTTTAATGTCATATTAAAAATAAATTAAAATAAAATTCTAATTATTTTAACTTTGATTTTTACTTGGTATTTTTATTTTATTTTATTGATTCTTCCTTGATGGGATATAAATTTTAGAAGTTATTATGCATTTACCCGAATTTCCTACTTAACCACGTCAGCGCTGCATCATGCTCGGACCCGTCGAAGCCTCACGAGTCGGCCGCTGATTCGCTGTACTTTACATCTCAGCCGCTGACTCGGCCCACCCCGCGGTGTTATGATATGAACCATAGCAATATTTGGCTCTATTCACGTCGTTCGTTCTGAAAACACAGAAATAGACGACATCTGTTTATCGTCCCCGTGGGACTATCAACCGAGAACCACACATATTCTAGCCTTAAGATCTCGCTCGATTCTTAACCAAATCACATGAGGTTTGTTTCTACACTTTCATCTAAGTGCGACAAACCTATTTATACGACTAGATGGGCATGAATTGTTGAGTCTCTTCACGAAGGCCCAAATCGAGACAAATTTTGGAGTTATAAGTTTGTACCTTAGTCCAAGAAGTGAGGCCACAAATGGACTAGTTGAGAAGCTTCGCCTTGATGTCACACACCTCCTCCTTGCTTTGATTTGAGCTGTGGATGAGCCTAAGCATAAACTTGTCAAAAGGGTGGATCGGGTTGGTCTAGCTTTAGGTTAGAGGCCGTTGAAAGGGTGGATTTTTATTGGGAAAGTAATTTTCGGCTCTGAAGAAGCTTTTGGAAGGTTCAAAAAGAAGTTTTGGTGAAGTTGATTTCAAGATCGAAGATGCCCTGGGTTTCAAAAGCAAAACTAGGGTTTTGGTGATGGTATGAAGGCTTGGGAATGATGAGGATGAGCTTCACAAGACTATCAGAAGAGTTTGGAATCAATTTGACAGGGCTTCACCAAGGTTTATGTACTTCTCTATTTTTTGGTCGTGGGTGCCCTATTCATAAACTCAACCATGGGAGAGGAGCAGAGCTCTAATATCTTGGTTTAAGGGTTTAGGTGGTTGCTTATGTGGACTTCTAGCAAGGGAGGAAGACCAATGGGAATGACCCACCAAGGATGGGTTTAATTTTGGGTTTTCTCCCCATGGGTCGCTCTCGGGTTTGGCTTCACCGCCGACCATAGTAGAGGTGAGAGCCTTGGGTGGTTACCATCATGCTGTGGGAAGTCAGTGGTGCAGAATGGTGAAGCCAATGGGCATGGATTATGGGTGGATGTGCTTGATTTAAGTGGACAAATCTTGACTTGATTTTGGGTAGGCTTTGGGTTCAAGTCATGTAAATGGGTTTGGCTCACCCATCATGAAGGCTAGACCTGATGTTTTGCAAGGGGGCTTGGGTTGATAATTCTCAATCTTTGGGTTAATCTTTGGGCTTAGGTGAGTCATTAGAGTGGTTAAGTGCTTTTTGGGGAATCTTAAAAGTGCGGTCTCCTTTAGCCACTTAAGGAGTGGTGCCTTGCATGAAGTCCATGCATGGTTCATTGGCTTGCACATGGCTTGGGTGAAGCCAGGTGGCTTGCCTATGGCTTAGGCATGACTTAGTATTGCGTGAAAGAGGTGTTGATGGATTTTTTGGATTTTTAAATCCACTTGTCATGCACCCAAATTTGGTTATTTCAATCATGTGACACCCCTTTTAGGTTTGATTTAATTTTAATTTTGATGAGTGGATTCAATTTTATGTCATGAGGGCTTTTAGATTTATTTTAATTTTGGACTAGGGCTTAGTTTTAGTGGGCTTTTGAAATTGGTTATGGTGGATTAACTTTGGGCTTTTAAAATTCATGGTGGTGGGCATGAGTTTAATTAATGAGCAATTTAATTTAAACTTGTGAGTGGGGTGAATTAATGTGGAATGTTAATTATGATAGGTGGAGGTGTCAAATTTTGTTGTTTGGATTTGACTCATTTGGCTTTAAGGATTGGTTCATGCGGGGAATTTAATTTTGAAAATTGGTTTTGGCCTCCATTTAGTAGTGGTGTGTGTGTGAGTGTGAGTATGGGTGATGTTAATTGTGGTGGTGATAAGCATGTGTATTGTGTAAGGATATGGGGTGTTTTAAAGAAATGAAACCCTAGGTCACAAATGTCTTCTTATGACATCACCCAACACTATGGCGATCTTATCTTAAGTTTCAATGTGTTGGTCTTTAATTATCTAAATCAAGCGTGAAGGATTTAAGATCACACACATGAGGCTATAAAGAGTCAAGAAGTGGTTTGAATTTATAATTTGTGGGATCCCATCACTAGTACTCTAGGAAAGTCAATAACAAAATCCTAAGGCTTGCTCCTAGGTTCTAGAGAGGGAAATATGCCTCACAAAAAATTAGGTCAACAACATGATCAAGCAATGGACAACCTTCGCTCGACGATCAAAACTAAAAAAGATGATCATTAAACTAAACTTTCCATAGACTTAAACAACATAAACCCTTAGGATATCAAGTTTGTTCATCTAGCACGACGTAAATCCTCACACTATCTTTTAGGCTTTTCACATGAATGTATGTTGTGTGATTTAAGCCCTAACTCATTTTTAGGATTTTGAGGTTGTTCATTCGACACGACGTAAATCCACCTATTTTCCCAGGCATTTTGCATCTATCGTATGCCGCACAATGTAAGTTCTGGATTTAAAATAAAATTGCAGGAGTAAAACATTAAATAACATTACTTCTAAAATGTAAAAACCAAATGATAGGATTGTTTGGAACTCATTGAGGTTCCCTTCAGAATCTATGATGTCCCATACCTTTTGCTCTTTTTGTTTCCAAAATAATTGTTCCACATTGAGTTATTCCCGCTTGATTTCCTATGAAAATTCATGAAAACTAAACTTTGAATTATTAAAGACGAAATCTCAATCTTAATCGATAGTTTTTTCTGTGACTCTGGTCGCTTAAGATGTAATTAACAATAGGGCTTTCGCCCCTATAAGAGAATTAATAACCCAGATAATCTATACCCCATTTAATCTTCGAATTAGGTAGGGGAATGATTTGTTGAACATTTCACAACCAAATAAACATCATAAATTTCTTAGCTCGGATAATCGAGCCTATTATCGAGTAATATTCTTATCTATCGAGATGAAGCATCGCTTGTAATAGTGTGCTTGATCATTCAAACTGTTAAATATATGAGATCTGCTCGGTCTTTTTTTCAAAATAAAAAAAATTATTTATTTTTAAATAAAAATATATCTAAATTAAATTAAATTATTAAAAAAAAACAACACTACTATTCGAAAATATGCGGTTGTTCATGACGTTGTTCAACAGGTGGTGGGTGCTGCTTTACGATTTTGTCTGCTGGTTACGTGGGATAGTCACCCACTTGGTGCTATTAAAGTTATTATAGATAGTAGCATTAACTCTTTAAATGCAGGTGAGGTTCTTAGAAATCATTTTGAACAGGTTTTGTGTACATTTTATACATTTTATGTTCCCTGTGATTGTGTTAACACATCTTATTTTTAAATATTTGTTGTCATTTACTATTTACTTATTGCGAAAGAGATGAAATTTTGGAATTTGCTCTCTGAAATGAATTCCTTTACGTATTTTGATGCTGCATTGGGCGAGATATGTGCAATTGGCAGAACTCGATCATTTGGGCTAAGATTAGAAAGCTTTTACACTATTTCACTATTAAACCGAATCACATTTTATGTGGAGCTAACAAACCTGCAGATCACTTGACGTTGTTAATGTGGGTATTGAATCGAATGCTCAATTTTGTTTGCTTATAAGTGGATATAATTTAGATTTAGTATACATCATAATTGATCACATATAATTTTTTAGTATAACATCCTTTAGGTTTTAATTTGCGTTTTGTATTTTGAATTAGTTGGAATCTCCAGCAGGTGTTTGTAATCTTTTTTTTTTAATTATTAAAATTTTATTATCAATCTAAGGAAGTTGAGCAAAATGAAGCAATTGCAAATAGTATGTTTGATTAAAAACTTTAAAGATAACTACAATGGTGGGGTCTAAAAACAATGATGCCCTAAGTAAAAAAACCTCATGATTTTCTTTCATATGCCTCACTTAAAGTTTTGGAGAGCGATGTTAGACTTTTTATACTTCTCCTTTTGGCATATAGAAGTTGAAAATTTTTTATCCATTATCTTTTTAATATTAGAAATGCTAATATCAATGACATGATACAAATAAGCAGGGTCACCAATATCTCTAATAATAGGATGATCAACAGGGACAAAACCCTCTGATGGATTTGGATCAATGGTGTGTGGTGCCAATCACTGTCATTAGGTTAATTTTCCAGGGAATACATTGAATCCAATATAGAATCCATCATTGATTTATAGTTATGTATAAACCAAATTAGAAGTAGTCAGAACTATCACCATGATATTAAAAATTTATTTTTTCCCAGTTGAATGCTCCCTGGGGTTTTAATTTCTTAGAGGTTTATGAGAATCAGCCTTGAATCATCTCGTGAAGTTTAAAAAAATTGCTTGAATGTTAGCATGAAGGAATGCTTTTAAATTCTATCTTTTTGCCAATAGTTACGAGCAGTGAAATTAATCCAAATCTCCTTCAAGGAGATAGTAATGTATATTTCAACAAGAACCCCCATCACAGATGGCCTGAAAAGCTTAGTAGTAATAGCATCTACCTTAAATGATTTTGCAAAAATTGCACAGAGAGAGTTCAAATTGGAGAGGTTGAGATGGAGAATATGGAGATGAAAGACATTCAAACAATAATAACATGAGTTTTCTCGGAAATAGGTTATTGGGATCGTCAATCTTGTACAATTTAGGATAGATTAGCATTAAAAGAATAGACCGTGATAAAAAACTATAGTGCACACATACTTTTTTGGTTGATCTATAAGCCTACTTGCCTGAAAGAGACAATTGGTTGCTGATTGGACATTCATTTTGACAATGTTTGTCTATTTAATTTGGTTGTTTCCATGAAGATATATGTATTATCAATTTGTTCAGTTCATAATGTGATGATGATATTTCGCCATCACAATTTATGAGCTAAGATCATATGAGCATTCAATTAACCAACTTGATATGAAAGTAATAATTACAAAAATTCTAGGAGTAATAATTACAACAATTTTACTTAAAAAAATTTGAAGTAATCAACCAACTTGATGTCGGAGTCAAGCGAAATATATGATAGGAGAGTAAATTTTATTATTCAAAATAACGTGTTACATTCAAGATGAAAACGGGAGCAATAAAAGAACACAATAACGATCAATTCCCTGCTAGGGCCGGTGGGGGTTGCTGTTGACAGGGGTGAGAGTGGCTTGGATTAAGGTAGGGAAGACGAGTGCGCTGGTGGTGTGAGGGGAAATGTGGCGCGGGCGATCTGAAATGGCTTAAAAGAAGGGGGGGACCTACGACCTAGAGGAGAGGCAATAGGTTGTGAAGTGGGGTTGTTCGACAGGAAGTTGGAAGGATGTGGTGGGGTTTGATGCAGTACAACAGGCTGGAAGGCAACGGGCCTGCTACTGCAAGCATGAAACTAAGGATGAGCCGGTGTCTAGGTCAGTGGGCAAGAGGGGGAGGTGGATGGTGGCTTGGAGCAGGGAGACAGAAAACGTGGAGGGAGCCGAAGAAGTAAACACCATCTCAGAACAGGATACAACTGGAGCACCACCTGTACTTAAATACAACCCTAGTAAGGGAAGATGCTTAAGTAGAAGGCTAAAACCAAACTAGAATAAACCCTAGACTCAACAAACACACATATTTATGCTACAAATATAGGTGAGAAACTGCAAAAGGAAGGTGGGAATTATGGCGGTAATTCCCGCTCATTGGAAGAGGGAGAGGGGAGAGTACAGCCTTCTATTGGATCAAGATTTTTTCCCCTGCTAAACCCATTGGTCGATTCAAACAAGGCCCGTCAGTCTCTTAGAATTTGAAGAACTTCGTCTTCATCCATCAAAGTTTTTAAATCTTTGTAATAGGACGTCAAGTATGTGACATTGAACGTGGCTGAAACATTGTAGTCTCCTCACAAGTTGATCTTATATGCATTATCATTCAACTTCCAAAGTAGTCTAAAAGTTCTGCTGCTCATAGCTTGAGTTTTTTGAATGTGCCTACTGAAATTTTCTCTTTCTTCCGTCGGATCCATACTAGATCTCGTTCTTTTGAACTCAACTGTTTCCTTGTCTTGTTCGCTCGTGCTAGGTAGTTGCAATTATGCTTAGTGATTTTTTTCCCAATGTCCTCGTGGAGTTTCTCAATCTTGTGCAATCGTTCCTCAGCATCCTCACTAATCTTTGGTGTCGGCTGAAGCAGTATCAATGCAGTGGAGTGAGCTCAAATGGGGTGCAACCTTGTGGTTTGGCTTAAGGATCAGTTGTAGGCAAACTTGTCCTCAACGAGAGTCAAATTCCACTGCTTGATGTTCTTTCCAACAAAGCATCACAACAAATCTTAAAGGCTCCTTGTACTACCTCTATGTGACCGCCCGTATGAAGGTGTGTTGTGGAATTGAATTGAAGCATAGTGCATAACTTTCCTCACAGTTCTCCAAAAGTGACTTAGAAACTTCTCAGTCTTAGGGACGGTCCTAGGTTTCCTGTGCAGTCTCACAACCTCCTTGAGATATAAGTCGGTGACATGCGATGCATCCAGTGTGGTGGCATGGTACGAATCGTGCCATCTTCGAGAATCGATCCACCATAACCATGACCAAATCCTTGTTCCCCTGTCCTTGAAAGTATGCTAATGTCCACCCACGACGCGTATGGTACTGATAATAATGTGTATAATTCGACATTTTGTCCCTTGGTCTTGGCTATGTGTCAAGTCTGACATTGTTCAACATGTCACTCCACATCTCTCGTTAGGCAGGGCTAAAAGAAGTGCTCTCTCACAAGTGAGAGAGTCTTCTCCTTGACAAAATGTCTTGCCAGTCCTCCAATGTGGAGCTTCTAAGAAAACACAACTTACTTTGGTAGAACAAGTAACTATCAACTCGGTTGTATGGTCTGGTAGGCCTCTTCTAACTCTGTTTCCAGATTTTTCTGAAATCCTCGTCTATCTTGTATAGCTTTTTTACCAACCCAGAACCCACGACTTGAACCTGCATCGTAGTGATTAGCAAGTGACGGTGGCTCAGCTCCTCTACTACCTAGTTCTGACTCACTGCCTTGTGCTTAAGCACGAATAGGAATGATGCTAAGAACTCCACCTAAGTGGTGTATCGACCCTTCAATTTACTCATGTTGTTTAAGAATTTTAAGGCCTTGTATTCGGTGAACAACGTTAATTCGCTTGTTAATAAGTAATGGCTCAAGTGCTGAAGAGCTCTTACAATAACATAAAACTCTTTTTCGTATGTAAAGTATTTCTTTTTGGAATCATTCAACTTCTCATTGAATAAGGCTATGGGTGACCTCCCTGACTCAGCACTGTTCCTATCTCCATGTTGCATGCATTGCAGTCTAGCTTGAACAACTGGTTGAAGTCTGGTAGTCTCGAGACTAGCGCCTGGGTCCTCTTTGAGTGCATTGAAACTATTTTGAGCTGCTTATGTCCACTGAAATTTTCTTCCTTTAAAACATCCGTCTTTGGGGCGGTGATGGTATTGAAGCTCTTGATGAATTGCTTGTAAAATGTTGCTAGTCTTGGAAACAGCCTCAGCTCGGTAAACGATTGTGGTGCGGTCCAACTCACAATGGCCTCGATCTTTATAGGATCCATGTAATGTCTTAAATATACACGATATAGCCCAAAAAGCATACATGGTCTATTATGAAGTGACACTTCTTTGTATATTCATATGATTTCTCTGCTCGTAATATCTGGAATACCTCTCTCAAGTGTTGTAGGTGTTCCTTATCAGATTGGCTCTACACCAGGATTTCGTCAAAGTAGACAACCACAAATTTTCTAATGTGAGCTCGGAACACCTGATTCATCAATCTCATAAAATTGTTGGGCGTGTTTGACAAGTTGAAGGGCCTAATTGTCCACTCGTATAAACCATCTCGTGTCTTGAAAGTAGTCTTCCACTCGTCTCTTGGCTTCATTCGGGTATAGTGATATCCATTGCGTAAGTTGATCTTGAAAAATATGGTGGCACCGTGTAATTGGTCCAATAGGTCGTCCAGGTGAGATGTAGGAAACCGATACTTGATGATAATCTTGTTGATGGCTTCGCTGTAAATGCACATCTACCACAAACCTTTTTTTTTGGGAACCATTAGGGCAGAGACAACACACATACTTATACTATCTATGAACAACCCTCTCGGAATGCTCGGGACTTTTTAAGTTCCTCAGTGGGGATTTGGTTGCTTACATTACTGTTATGCTTTTGATAAAATTAAAGCTGATGCTCTCAATTTTAAATGTAAAACTCCTCTCTCTATTTCTGCTTCTATCGGTGATAATATACATTTTCCTGATGTTAATTGTGGTACAAAGGTATGGAATTCTTTGTTAAAATTATCTCAATCCTTTTTTGCTTGGCGGTTTCACTATTAGTTACTTTCTCTGGGTGATATTCTTAAGCTGAAAGGACTACTTAATATTTTTATTTGCTTATTTTGTCGTAATGAGGAGGAATCTTTATAACATATTTTTTTCAATTGCGATTTGTCTTTGGAAATTTGGGGGTTGCTATCATTTATTTATAAAACTTATTTGTCAGCTTGAAGGTATCGAGATTTGGACGAGTGCCTGTTCAATTGGAGGCGAGATGACTTTGAGCTTCGTTTGCAAAATTTAACCTCTTATATTATTTGTTGGTTTATTTGGATGGAAAGAAATCAAAAGAAGCATTATGAGCTTATGAGCAATGGTAAAGTCATTCTTTCCAATGTTAAATCTTTTATTTCTAAAGTTGTTGCATATACTCCCTATCGGAAATTTGTGGCAGGTCATGACGGTGTTTAGGAGGTGGTGGGTACTACTTTGCAGTTTATTCGGTTGGTTTTGTGGGATAGTCCCCTGATTGGTGCTATTAATGTTAATATAGATGATAGCTTTAACTCTTTCAATGCGGGTGCTGGTAGGGTTTTTATACATTATTTTGGACAGGTTGTGTATATTTTTTATGTTCTATGCGATTATGTTAGCGCATCTTATTCTGAAATGCCCTTTGTCCTTTACTGTTTACTTATTTTGAAAGGAATGAAATTTTAGAATTTGATGTAAAAATGAATTCTCTTTCCAAATTTCGATGTTGCATCGGGTGTGATACGTGTAATTGGCATAACTCGATCTTTTGGGCGTGATACCACTCACAATCTGATTTCATCAACACAAATTTACGTCATAAAAACAAAAGAAATGCCATAAAAAGAGACGAAACACGAAAAATTTTGATTGAGCTAAGTACTATTTATCGTGCCTAAATCTTATTAGACTAAACTACCAAACACCCCCCCCTAAAATTTTATATTTAAATGCTCAAATCCTTAACTTCACTTAGTAATAATTACTTTTACTAACGTTCTAAAAGGGAAAAACTCATTTTATTTAGGGGCTTTTACATACGGAACCCTCAAAACTATATGTATTTTATAAGTCACACCCAAAATATTTCAATGATTTCGATTTCATGGTTAGATCTGTAAATAGTAATATTTCTTATGGCCTACATGTAATTTTTGTATATTTTTTAAAAGTTATCCGTAGATTTATTTTCCTAACCAAAGTTCGCCGGATAGGACGAACGCCGTCTAACGGTCCACCGAACACTCTAGAGACCCTTGACCTTTTTGAAGGGTCAAAATTCACCAATTCTTACCTCCGGTGACTGAATCCATTCACCTAAGACACTCACTTACCAGTCCGCGCCCATTTCACAGTGGAGAGAGGATTCGTCGGTCGCTCCGTGGTTGCTCGCTTCTTTGATTGCTTAGGGGTGGCCTGAGGTAAACCCTAGATCTTCAGTTCCTTCATCTTTTGATTGAGAGGTGGATCTTCCTTTCCTTGTCGTAGATTGCTTTGTCGTTTCACTCTTTCACGTCTGTTCAATGTTCATGCCGGCGGTCAATAGTAATTTTGGTCGTCGTTTTGGGATGGTTTCTTTGTTCTTAATGAATAAATCGATGAAGTTGTTGTTATGAACTGAGTTTAGTTATTTATGGGATAAACATGTTCTGTTTGATGCAAAATTAATATCGATTCTGCATGCGCATGGTTCCGATGACATGATGACATGTGAAGTTATTTTATGACAATCTTGTTATATTTTCTTGTGTCGAAATTATTTTGCAGGGATTTCTGAATGATTTCTAGGCACTGGGTTGTTATATCGGTTTTATGATTATATTTTTTCGACCTTATCTGTGATAGATGTTACGATCGTTACCTTTGTACTGTAATTTTTTATTTTTATTTTTATTTTTTTTCAGTTCGTCCTTTGTACATTTGCCATTAGTCTATGTTGACATTCTAGTATTCATAATTATTTTTTAATTCCAGCTATTTATGAACACAGTGTAAGTTCATTTTATTGGTTCTGATCTGATGATTCGTATGGTTTCAGATGTTGGATTTTGACTTTTTCTAATTTGGTTTTTTTTATAGTCATTTGTTGTAGAACTTTCTCTTATCCTTGGCTTTGGGTAAATAGATCACAGAAAACGATGGTGAAGGCTTTAGCTGTTCTCAGTGGTTCGGAAGATGTGAAGGGAACAATCTTCTTTGAACAGGAAGGAGATGGTAAAGTCAGAAGCCATCAAAAGTTCCATCCAGTGAAGTTTATATTTTATTTGCGGATGTAGCTGATTTCTTTTGCAAGTTTAATGATATTTTGAACTTTCGTCTTCTTCAGGTCCAACTAAAGTTACAGGAGTCATCTCTGGTCTTAAGCCCGGGCTTCATGGCTTCCATGTTCATGCATTTGGTGACACTACAAACGGCTGCTTGTCAACTGGTGCTGTGTTTTCGATAGCTGGGTTTATAATGTTTCGATCATGATTTATCTTGCCAAAAAAATTAATTAACTTTTATTTGATGATTGTCCTTTTTATTTTCCGTGGTAATGCAGGTGCTCATTTTAATCCTAAAGGAAACGAACACGGGGCTCCTGAAGATGAGAACCGCCATGCTGGTGATCTTGGAAATGTGAAAGCCGGAGAGGATGGTATTTTTCTATCCTAGATTTTCCTTTTCATTCAGTTTGTTTTTTGAGTTAATATGATACGAGCATTTCTTTTTTTCTAATTCAAAAGCAGCAGCTAGTTAGATTGGACTGCTTTTGATTCAGGCCTTACAGTTTCGGATTGTCATTATCTTCCATGCAATTCAAGGAGTTTTTGATGTTTAGATTTTATTTAATTGTTAGGCTTTATGTTTGAGGTGTGATTTTTTCATAACCTAAATTATCATACATACAATCCTTCTTATAAGGTTGACTTTCTTTTCTGGTTCAGGGACTGCTAAAGTTGAAGTTTCTGACTTACAGGTAAATTCTTGTCTGTATTTTTGTTTTGAAAGATTTTGACCCTGCACAACCCTCAACTCTGTTTTCTGCTCTTTAAAGTGTTATGTTTTTTATGTGACAGATTCCCCTCAGTGGCCCAAATTCTATCATTGGAAGGGCTGTTGTCGTTCACGCTGATCCCGATGACCTTGGAAAAGGTATAGTTTTCTTTCTTTTGATGTTTTGACTGTTGTTGCTTGTAATTATGTTGACACAAAGAAAGAAAGCAGGTGCAGTGACTAAAGCAGGAAGATTTATATTGGAGTTTTCTTTAATATTTTTTTCATTTTCCATGCTGATATGTACTTTTCAGTATGATGGACATTCTGGTTTAAGCAGCATATATTTGGAAGAACAGTTTACCGATTTTAGTTTTTTCTGAAAACATTGAAACACGTAGAAGTGTATGGGACGAATCAGTAAAATGTAGCTCTAATACGATTGAATCCAACCAAGTATGAAGGCATAGGAAGCTGTTCTTATTGCCTTTGGATAAGAAAATGGTTTATAGTTAGATTTCTGGCTTGTTGACCTCCTTAGCTAATCTATTGAGTTATTTTGAAACAACTAACAGTGCAACATTATAGTTTGCTAATTTCATTTCAGTTGCATCGGGTCGTTTGATTTCTATATCTAACTTGAGGCTTGGTTTTCCTGCCAATTTAATTCACTTGCATTGCTGCATATCTGTAAACGTCATTTTGATGAGTTGATGTTCTGATTCCTTGAATTAGTCATACTCGAATGAAATACACAATAGTTGATAATAATGCCAAGTAGGATATAACGATAAATTTAAACCATGAAGAAGTACATGCTAAAGTATTTCAATCAAGATGGGAGTGGAGATAAAAGCATCTAAATGAAGAGCCACCCTATAACAAAAGAAGAAATTTGATGTCAGCATTGGTGTAAATAAAATCACTGCAATATTAGTTTTCTTGCATTGCAAAATCTCTAATTGTTTTCTTTTCTGTAGTTGATATTTATTTATTGTTAGCATAATCTTACATTTTTTTGCTCTTGTATGCTGGTACTAAAATATTTCTTTAATTTTTTTTTTTTTGGTTTTCAATTTTTTATTCGAGATTGTTGCGAAGCAAACTGCTATAGCATAAATTTTTTTTTAATATAAACTATCCTATCGTTTTTCCTATTCACCTCAATATTTTTCTTCATCAACTCTCTGTTCATTATTATTTCAACTATATTATTATTGGTATTCTTTTCAACAATTTATAAATTCACATATGTTCCTAGTTTTTCACCTTTTTTTTCTGAATAAGTATTATTTATTCTTCTATTATTCGGTTTCAACCAGTTCTCTTATTTTCCTATTTCTTCACATTTTGTATTATAAAACTAATATTTCTTTTGTATTATAAATCTAATATTTCTTTTAAGCACAACCAATCCTTTTATTTTTTTCACCACAATCAAGCTCATTTATGGTGTGTTAGGTAATCTTATATCCAATTTTTTTGTATTTTTTACCCACGATCAGGTTTAGTTGTGATGCTCCATTTAAGTTTTGACATCTTATTAAATTCTTGCTTCTAGGCTCTACAATCTGACTAGTGGCTTGCCCTTTTTTCGAATGTCCTGGCAATAGCAGAATTCAAGTTTGGATTTGTTTCATTAACTTAAATTTTAGTATTGACGGTCTAAAATCCACTTTCATTCCTTGTGATTTGGGCCATGTTTTATCATGTTGAATTTATTATAAAGAAACCTGAAGTCATAAATAAGAATTTTTAAAATTAAGGTTGGGTGGCTAATTTAGATAAGGTGCATTTACATACATACCACAAAATTAACAAAATTATTATATATTTACATATCTAACTCCTAAACTTTCATATTTACATGCATACTGCACAAATTTTTAATATCATGTCAACAATATCACTATTACTAAGTTTTTAAAAGTGAAATACAGATATTCTTGCATGGGTTTATGTCACCAAGTGTTAAAAATGTAAATATAAAACTTTAGGTGTTAGATAAGTAAATACATAAAAATTTGTGGTATGCATGCAAAATTCCCTATTGATAAATACTCATCTTATATCACTATAAATAATTTTTTTTGTATCTTGAATGGATTTTAGTGTTGTGCTTTAAAATTGGTCATAGGGCAGTTTAGCATGCTAATATGGATGCATGTGAACACTACAGTATATAAATTGGTGGAATATTATATTTTAGGGAGGGTGCGAGTGTCGGTGGAGGCAGATTATTGAAGTTTGGATGGTAGAAAATAGATTAATGTGGTTTTGATATGTACGGTAAAGATGGGAATATATGCTTGTAAGTTGATAAAATTAGTGTTGAAAGATTATAATGGAAAATAAGTATTCGCAAGGAAACATATATAGGAGTTCTGAAGTATTTATAAGGTTTAAAATCTCAGGAAACATTCCATAAGAATGATAAAAAAAGAATTTATAAAGTAGACCTCAAATAGGTAGGACTAGACTAGTGATAGCGATGATTTTGAAAATTTTAGTCTTCATTACTAAAGTTTTATAAAAGGTGGATATTTGATTAAGTTTGCTAATCATGCATTATGAAAGTTATTTTGTATTTAGAAAATTAATTAATTTTTTTTGTTGAGACATTTCAAAACTTTTCATTTGTTTTATTTATCATGCACATGTCTTTGTTTTGGTGGGATTAACATTCAATAGGATTTATCAAATCTGATAAATCTTTGCACGGAGATTCCACGAAATTGGAGCTCGTTCACGGCGAAACAAATCCTTTAAATTCGAGTTTTATTTGGATTTATTAAATTTGGATTTACGTCGTAGTAGAGACGGAAAGTGGGAAGCAAGCGATGAAACTTGAAAAAATTAGATTTAACGGAGCTTTGGATTTGAGTTTTATTTTTTTTTGGTGTTTGGTTGGATATAAGTTAAACCCATGCCTAAAACTTTTTAATAATATGCCTACCAAACACCCTTAAGAAAGATACAAGAGAAACAAGATGCACATAATGAAGATAGAGAGAAATATCGTCTATGATTTGACATTATAGTAATGATAAAATATTTAATAAAATGTCAACTGGTCCACTCGATGTTTATACGGGGTTAGTTTATTCCCAAAGTTTATAAAAGTGGTAACTAGTCCTCATTTTTTTAAAATTTGGGTTGAAATAATCATTCATAAGGATTATTCCAACCTTTATTAAAATAGTAGGGGATTAGTTGGCATTTTTTTATAGACGTTGGGACTAAAATGACCTCATGTAAACATCCAGGAGACTATTTTGACACTTTATTCTTAATCTACTAGTCCTCAAGCCTTGCCCAATGTAATTCATTGGAGATATGCACCAGTGATCCTTGATACAACTAATTATTTGATGTATTGGTACATGCTATAAGTGATTTGTTCTTTCAAGAAGATTGTTATTGTCATTTTTAATTTTTGCTTGGTTATCATATCAGAATTAAAAATCATATGATGAATTAGTAAATAACAAATGAAATTATTCTATTGCATTTTGTTCTTTATATTGTTCCTTTAATAAAGGGGATGCACAAGAGTATGCAAATTATAGAGAAATTATGTGAAAAGTGTCCTGCATTAAAATTATGTGAGAGTAATTAAACATATTAAGACGCGATAAAATGATTTCTCACAATTAGTTTGGATTTATCTTTAGCATGTCTACTATGGAAGCTATACATTTATTGAGAGGTTTGATGGAGAAGTACAAAGAGAGTATGGAGGATCTACATATGATTTTCATTGGTTTAGAAATAGCTTGTGATAAGGTGTTCATATGATTTATATTCAATTCATTAAAGATACGAATACTAGATAGTATTCTCTTATTTCAGCTGTGTTACATCAAGGATCGGCTTTAAGCATATAACTTTCTGCTCCATTTATGAATGTTCTTACTGGGAATTTATAGGAGGATGCATCTTTGTGTATGCTTTTTATGATATCCTTTTTGTGTATAATAATAGGAAAAAGTGTTTAGGAAAATTTTGAATGATGTAGGTCAACTTTAAAGTCCAAATGTTTTGTTTGAGTAGGTCTAAAATTGAATGCATGGAATGTAATTTAAGTAGTAGTAGTAGTAGATCTATTGGCAGTGTCGTAACAATGAGTGATCAAGTCATTAAAAGGAGTGGAACGGTTTTGATATCTCTGCTTTATTGTTCAAAGAGATGGTTGTTATTAGTAGAATTGAAGCTGAATTTTTGAAGTAGAGGAATGCAACTGGCCTATTGTGTGATAGAAAAAGTACAGCTTAGACTTGAGAGGAAAAATTTATAAGATGGTGGTGAGATTTTTAATGTTTTTTTATGGTGTAGAATGTTAGCCTATAGAATGGAAGCATAAAATCAAATTAAGTGTTGTTGCGAGCGGCTTTATACTTGAGATAAAAAATGAATATATCCGGGAAAGGGGTGGTGTAGCTCCAGACATTAAACATCGACTATTTGATGACCCAACTATAGAGTGCTGGTGTTTTAGATTCGACTTATGTTAAGACGGGTAGAGGTAGACCTAAAAAGACTAGGGCATGTTATATAAAAAATGATCTTAATTTATTAGTATTAAATGAAAATATAACACTCAATAGGACACAATCGAGAAAAAGGATTCATGTACCCGACCCCACTTAGTGGGATGAGGGCTTGTTGTTGTATTTTTGTTTCATTTAAGGAATGCGGCATAGCATTGTATTCAAATTCAGTGCTAGATCTGGTTGCATTCACATTCTTTATAAATCTAATATTTCTTTTATTCGATATCAAATAAGCATCAATTTTTATATTGTCATGTTCTATAATAGAAATAAAAAAAAAGTGGTGGAAATTGATAAATTAATTTATTCTCAGGTGGTCACGAGCTTAGCAAGTCCACTGGAAATGCCGGCGGAAGACTCGCATGTGGTGCGCTCTTTTTCCCCTCCCTCTTTAAATTCTTCATTTTGATCCTCATTCTGCTCCCCATTTCTTTTCTTCCACCTCTGTAATTCTCCGCTTCTTATATAAATAAGAATATTTTACATACATATCACTTAATTCTTATGCATTTACATATCTAACCCCCTAAACTTCATTTTTTACATTTAGATACGTATAAAATTTATTTGATATTCTTTTTATTTTTTGGTTTCTTCAGGCGTAGTTGGGCTGCAGGCTTGATCTGTCGTGGTGGTGCCTCTTGCTGCGTTCTATTTCAGTTTCTGGTAAATTTGTACTGTTGTGTTTAAATAAGAAGCCATTAGGTTTTGGACAAAATGCTATTGGCATTCACGACTACGTAAAAGTCTGAGCGGAGTCTTTTGGTGCTATATTTGAACTTACTTTGACTTGATATGTTAAGGTGGTCTGTATTATTTTACTGAGATTGATTTACAACTGTTTCATTAATAAATCAGTTTTCTCAACATAAATTACAAAAATTTATTTCCGAATTTTAACGATGTTTGAGTAAATTATAAAACTTCATTGTCTCAACTACATGTCTTAAAAGCTCCCAAAATAGAGGTCGTTGCATAAAATATTTAAGATAATTCTTTTCCTTTCTACGAATGCATAAACATACCAAAAAAAAAAAAAATCTCATCTTAGTTTCTATTGCGCAAATAAATAATTCTAATTTCTAGGATAAAAAATCTCTAATTGTAATTTTTTATTTGAATATGGCTTAAAGTATAATTGATATCTAGATTTTCTGCAATTCCATATGTTTTGACAGTTTTTCCCTGCTGCTGAAACATGTTTTCCCATTTATCTATGTGCGGTGGCCGGTCCGACTTTTAAGAAAAAAGTCTAATAATAGTCACTGTAAACAGCTTATTATTAAGCTACAGCTGCTGCCCCCAAACGCACCTTTAATTTGGAATATAAGCTTAGTAGTAACAAATATGTAGCTTGTTTTTAAATTAAGATCTTGAAACTTATTTTCAATCAATAAAGTATTCAAGGAAAGAAGTATTTTATATTTTTTTGAAAAATTTCTTTATTTATTATTACACATGATAAAAATTTCTACATGCTATCAACACAATTAGGGCGGTAAATGAATGCTTATGATTAACTCAAATTTAATTCAATTAATATTTCATCATCTTTTTTTTCAAATTAATAAATTTGAACAGTTTTTTTTCTTTTAAGTTTAAATGTATCAATTTTTTTTTTAATTTAACTCACTTGTTAATATTCACAAATTATATATATATTAAATAAAATTTGATTATTTAGAACTTATTTAATAATTTATTTAATAGTATTGTATTATATTTTAATATCAATATAAACATAAATTTATAGTAATTTTATTATTATTTTTATATCAATGAAGTGCTTTGTTATTATTTATTTATATTATTTTCTTATAAAAAACTGATAATTTATATTTTTTTTTCATTTATTTGGTATTCACTAGGTAAATACTAACTCCAAATCTATTCAATTGTTTTTTTTTTTAATTTAGATTCATAAGTAATAATTCTTTTAAAAAAATCAAATGCTTATTTTACATTTATAACTTGTCAATTAGTCTTATGTGAAAATTATATACAAATCAAATGTTTAACTTTATATGAAATATTAAGCACTTATTTGAATTTTAATTTTTTAATTAATATGAACAAGTCAAGTATAGATCAAATATAAATATTAAAAAATTTATGCAAGCCAAATATAAACTTATTTTTGATGCTCATTTCAAACTTGGTAGGATATTAACAACTTACGATTTGGCTATTAAGCAAAAGCTAAACAATGACATACTAAACAAGCTGATCTTTAGTGAACGAAACTTGTCTTAGTGTTGACTCTTTTCATTTTTTTTTTTCTATTTTTTTTTTAATTTAAAATTGGGTCCTGTCAGTAATGGCTAGTGAACAATCAATTCATGTTCGACTCAAAAAAATGTTCACGTTCATTGTCACCTCGTGTCCACTCAAAATGACTCATTTAAGTTAATTAAAAAAAATAAATATAGAGTATTAGATTTGAACTTGAATCATTGAAATCCAATAAAAATTACAGATCTACCTGATCACAAGAGATAGTGATTTAAATTAAAATTTAAATATATATAATGCATTATAATTTATATAAATTTTATATATATATATATATATATATATATATATATATATATATTATATAGAGACACACACAGACACACATATATATATATATAATATAATATAATATAATATCCTTATTTAAATCTAAAATCACTAGCAAAGAAAATATTATTCACGAAAAATTGTCAATCACTACGAGGTGGGAGATGGGAATCAGGGGATACCCACCGCCGCCGGTGAGCCTAATGGCCTCACCGCAGCCTCCTCGACTCTTCTTCTTTTCTTTCCCCGTCCGAACGCCGGCCATTAACGTTCCTTCGAGCTTATCATTCTCCCAGTCTCGATTCGCCCTCTTCGATCTGCTCCGCTCCTCGAAACCTCGCCGCAAACGCGCCCATCTCACCGTCTCCGGTATTCCGGAGGAGGAAGGCTCGGAAACCCTAGTTCAAGACATTCAGGTACCAGAAGCTTGGCTTATTCCTTCCAAAGCCCTCCAGGTGAGTATAATTTGTACTTCAGTTACGTTTGATTATAGAAAAGTGTGGCATCTTGAATTGGTTATTTCAGAAGAGAGCAGGAACATGGCAATTGGCATGCTTGATGAGAAAAGAGTATTTACATATATATACCACCTAATTCGTATGTATTTATATATCTAACACTCAATCTTTATTGTTTTTTTTACATCTATACCACTTAAATCTTTCGTATCATTAAAAAAGATCACAGTTTTAAAAGTTTTGGGTTTTAGATATGTATATACATAGGAATTTAGTGGTGTCTATGTTTAAACAAGAAAACGGTAGTGCTGGAATAGGAATAGTTTATTTTTATTGGGATAATTACATGCAGAGCACACGAAATTTTGTTATTTACAAAATTTTCCCCATGTATTTTTTTTTTTTTTTTTCAATATCAAATCTATGCATTTATGAGTGCCACGATCAAATTGAGAGAATTTGAATGAAAATTGATATTTTAAGTGTTTGGTGCAAGCGTGAAATCCTGGATTGTTTGTAAGAACTAGTGGTGAATTTTCTATCTTGAGGATTGTCCGTAATGTCTAAATTAGCATTTTGAAGTTCTAACTGATCACGGTAGATTGGAATGCCATGGTTGGCAGTGCCTAGAAGGTAGTGAAGAAAGTGTTTGAGATATTGGAAGTGATATTTGAGGGATTTATACATATCTTGACACAGATAATTGATAGGAAAGGAGATGTTCGGCATTTTAGTGGCAAGGTATTGGAGACAACCTACTAGGTGGTGGTATGGAGTGGGAATTTTATGCTTAGATTGCAATGTCTCAGCAACAATGGTTTTAGGATGAGTCGGGTTTAGAATGGGCTTGCAGTGCCGCTTTTCGAAGTGTTGTAATAACTTCGATGTATATTTTGATTGGGTGAGATAAGGCCATATGATGTTGGTAATGCTATGAGATCAAGGAGGCGGGATAGACCGCTAAGATATTGCATGTGAAATGAGCTCTTTAGATTTTGTATAAGATCAGAAGTGCCTTCGGTGTTATTGCTAGTGAGAAAAATATCAGCAACATAAGTCAGGATATGGAGACTTGTCAAGTTTCGTTTAATAAATTAGTAAAGAGGTGTTAGCCATGCTAAAAATTTTGAGTTGCTATATATGGCTTGTGAAGATGGCAAACCATTGTTGAGGTGTGCCTGCTTGAGGAAATAGATTTTTTTTTTTTTAGGTGATGCGTGATTAGGATATTTGAGATATTTTAAAAATTCTCGTGGTTGAGCCTTGTAAGTTGTTCTGATGATATGACTATGTAGAAAGGCACCAAATACACCAGTTGGGTTACTGGCCAATCGAGAGTAAGAGCTAAGGTAAGGAAGATGGTAGGCATTTTAGCTAGTAGTCGACATGTTTAGTGTAGTATATGCTATGCCCTTGTTTGCAGCATTGTATGATGAGCCCGGCCTTGTGCCTTGCAATTATGATGTTCGAGTTGTATTTAGGTTTAAATGCTCATTTATTACGTAGGAGATTCTGAGTTGGTTAAGAGTTAGTAGGGTCAACATGCCTGTTTCCTATAAAGTTTGAAGCTCTTCGGATACTGCATTAAATCATTTTTGGTTTTGGACAATGACAGAGGATTAGATGGGTTCATTAGATGTTATATTGTGATGGAGGCTAAGGGTATGGTTTGGCTTGATATTTTCTAATTTGAAGTGGCCTATCATTGGATAGTTAGCTGGGACGGTTGTGCTAGGTTTGGGAGCACTGGACTGAAGTGATGTCTAAGTGCTGGTATAATCAGGTTGGGAGTTTTTGGGGATCTTTGTTGATGGAAGTTGAGTCTGGACTTATGGGGTATGCATGGATGGGGTATAACTGTGGGGTACTATGAAGGATTCTTGTAGCTAATCCACTTAGTTGGATAAAGGCTTGTTGTTGTGGTGGTGGTATCATATTGGTGAGTATTGTGTTAGAAGGCATTTTAGTTGTTTTGAAGAATGATGAAGTTTCAGGCGATTTTAGCACAATTAAGAATAATAAGATTTTTATGTGAAAAACTCCAAGTTGGGAAAAGTACACCAGGATAAATTCTTATTCAAAGATTTGCTATTAGTTAAAAGTTGTCAAGGAAGTATCCCTCCTGGAAGATATATGGATCTCAACACAACATGAATATTAGAAGTTCCTAAAGGCATCATCGAGGGTGTGTGGATTGGCTACAAGCACGATAGAAGCGTACAAAGGCATGGTGGATTACGGTTCCAAATTGCACGATAGTAACATCTCTCAATAGTCTCAACATGTATTAATTTTTGTCTCTTGTTGAAATATTGAACATCATATGGTTTGTGGATTATTGTGACAAGGTAAGCTTCTGCCTCAACTGTTGTGATGAGATCTATGAACAAAGAGCGTAACGGGCAAAATGATTGTTGTTTTTAAAAGAGAGTCGGAGACATGTGTTAGACCGGCGTCTAAGCGCAATTTAATTTTTTATTAGTTATTATTGTGGGTTATAAATAAGGCTTTTTATGTTTAGGTTTATGTTATGCTATAAGATTGTTGTCTTGTGTGTTAGTATTAGCATTTGGGAAAGATCGTCTACCTCTCGAATTGTGGGTGTTAGGGTTAGAGTATGGGAGAGATCGCCTACCTCTTGAATTGTAGGTGCTTATCTTCATGTATTTGAGTTGTGTTTATTGGCATTATTGAAATAAAATATTTAATTTCCTTGATTTTGGTGGAAAAATAATCTTGTTTTCTATTAAATTGATATCAAAGAATTCAATTCTAGGAATAACGCGGGCGAACAAGGCGTTCAGGAATCACGACATACAAGGATCATGAAGTACAAGTTGTCGCGAGAAACAGTCGCGGTTGAGAAGCAAAGACATGATCATGGCGATTCTATGCAAACGAGGGATCGCAGCATACAAGGAGGATTGAAACCGCGATATAGACCTCTATATCATCGTGATTCAAAATGTGGCGTCTAAACCTCACGATACATTCGAATGTGAGCTAGCTAGCTGGGAAGCAAGCGACGAGCCCGTGGAAGCTTTCTAGGATTTGGGAAACAAAAGACGGGATCAAGCGTTCCCTAGTCGCAAAAAGTCACGATACCATTACGATTTGACTCCTACAAGCCACATCAAGATCGCGGCGAGCACTGGAAGCCAACGTTGACCAAAGACGAGTGCCCTAGTTATGATGCAATTGTGATTTGAGGATTGAGAAGCCAATGAAGGGATTACTTGTGATTCGAGCTAACTAGGAAGCCACTATCTACAAGAGTTTTGTTTTCTTAATAAAAATAGACTTGGGAATAAGGGCAACCAAAAAAATGGATGCATTGGAAGAGAAATTGGAGAAAGTGGTGAGCCAATTTTGATTTGGAATAGAGGAGCGTTTTCATCAATGGAGGATCGATTTTCACTAATTGTCCTGAAATAAATGATGAAAAAGATCGTGGAGTTTCATGCAAATCCGTCTCCGACTGTTTTCGAATCAAGCGACGACATCTCGGTGGGGCGAGTGGCATCAATATGAAGGATTTGTGCTACATTAAGACAGTGTTGTTGCCTTAGGCGAATATGGATCCGTGGGATCGAGCGAAGGAATTGAGAGCGAACTTGAGCGAGATCACTTGGAAGGAATAGTTTGAAGATAGCCGGAACAAACAGAAGCAGGTGGGATTGAGCAATGGAGTGAGGAGTAAATTTGAGCAAGATTTGGAGGTAGTTACACATGGAAGTTGGAAAAAGCGGTAGCCAGAAGGACGGGACAACGTGCAAATCAGACCAAGAGAAGATCGATTTGAAGGATTTCGACCATGAATAGGGAATCACGGTGACTGGGACCCCAATGAAGGGTTGCAATCAACCGAGCCAGTGTATTTTGTTGTGGTAGCCTTTTGAGTAGAAGGAGATTCATGAGCCTATTGGGGGGGGGGGTGTGAGGGCGAGCTTATTATTGGGTGAGCCATACTTATGGAAGAAGAGAAATCAATATGAGTCGAGGACGAGAATCTAACCCGCTTCATGGGTGAAATTAGCTTCGGTCGTTAAAATTGGAGTGGAGACTCATACATAAGGAAGTTGAATATGCCGATTTTTTAAAGAGAGAATGTTTATATTTAGGCTTATGGCATGGAAAAGACACATGATTTGAAGTTGGAGGAGATTCTAACACCGATCCAACAGCTACTACAATAATTTGAAAACTTTTTTCAGTTATCACGTGGATTGCCTTATGTTGGAGCTGCAATAATATTATAGGAGCTGTTGGATCAACTTTTCCACCTCAGTTGTCATGAAAAACTATAAGTGACATGAGCATGCAATAACCCTGAGATTAAGGGTTTCTCTCATTAGTGTGTGCCCATACTTCTATCCCTAAATACAAAAGGATGATATCGAGAGATTGATCTGAGAGATGTTAGAGGCCGGAATCATATAACCTAGTGTGAGCCCCTTTTCTAGCCCAACCTTGCTAGTGAAGAAAAAAGGTGGGAGTTTGCATTTATATGTAGATTATCGGGTAGTGTATAAGGACATTGTATTTGACAAATTTCTCACCTCGGTGATTGATGAGCTATGGGATGAGCTGTTTGGGGTTGTGATATTTTCCAAGATTGATTTGAAGTTGGATACCAACAGATTTGGATGCGGCCGAAGGATGTGCACAAGATTGCATTTCTAACTCATGAGGGTCACTGCGAATTTTTATTTAAATGGAAATGATTGTCAGATTATCTGACATTACATGGCAGGCATATGACTTGTCTACTAGCAATTTCCTGTTTTTCACATTGACGGCAATGCGTCCTTTCAGGGGGTGAGTAATATTAGACCGGCTCCTAAGGACAATTTAGTCCTTTATTAGTTATTATTTTGAGGTCTAAATATGGCTTATTATGCTTTGAGTTAAATTATGCTATGAGATTATTGTATCGAGTCTTAAGATTAGGGTGTGGAAGACATCTCTTACCTCTCAAATTATAGGTGTTAGGGTTACACTTCGGGAGAGATCACCTACCTCTCGAATTATTGGTGCTTTTAAGTCACGTTGCTTGGTGTTATTGAAATTAAATATTTGATTGCCCTAATATCGGTTGATAACTCGTTCGATGTTGTGCTTCCAACCATAGGATAGCCATCAGCGGGACAATGAGAGCCTTGTGACTCTCAAATGGTCGTGACAAGCGACATGCACTTCACCAACTCATATATGAAGGTGATCGGTTAACATAGATAACACGAGCTGTCCAATGGAGCATTGTCATATTATTAAATGGCTACAATGGGTGGGATGTTTGTCATTAGTTATTGTGAAGGAGGTTTGTTGTCAAAGAACACATGTATGAAGGAGTGTCGTTTGGCCCCTAGATTGTTAATATTGAGCTTCATATCCATTGCCAACTGTTATGACGAGGTGGTTTCTTGTTTGAGAGTCCGATCGGACACTTGATGGAGTAGTACTAAGTACAAAGAGTGTTGAACTATTGCAGTGAGTGATGCAATCATTGTCATCTTAAGCAAAATCTAAAGCCTCGTGCCAAGCAACACAGTTGTTAACAAGAGCACCATGGCATCGGTGATGATGAGAAATTTGTTTAGAGCTTTTTGAATCATAAAAACAAAAAAAATTGCCAATTGGAATAAGAAGAGATTTTTTTTAGTGGTTTTTTTAGTCTTTATTAGGAATATTTGTTATAATTATCCTTAATAGGCAATGTTTTTTTTTTTAAATTCTATGATTGTTTTGATAAACAATGATTGGTTGGTTTTGTTGGATTGAACGACCACAATAATTATTTCATATGATGGTTGAAATTAGTGATTTAAACATCCGACGTTGTAGGAGGCATCCATGTGTATTAATGATGATAAATATATTTTTAACAAACAAATTGATGGTAATATGTTACAAAGTTGTAATATATATGATAAAAATAATTGATAATATCTCATCATTTTTATACTAATTAATTCCTCTCCCTGATAGGAGCATTTTGAGATGAACAACTTGTGAAATGATGAGATGTAGCACATTGATCAATTTTCTTATTCAGTTCTACTTTTCTGGTTAGCATTGATCTTTCCGCACCTACCAAACTTCTCTCAACCTAACTAAATTAGATAATTGTCTTCCTTTCCAATCTCTAGAACAATAAATTTCTTTATTCTTTACTTCTATCTTATATTGCCCATTGTCCCAACTTCATTGCCAATTAAAACCATGGTAGGAATCTTCCAAATTTACAGGAATCAGAGTGGCTTAGAATAACTCTCCATAAATGGTTGGATGAAGAGTACTGCCCTGAGCCAACCAATTTTAAAATTAGCAAACTCGCTGCTCAATCATACTATGAATCTCTAATAGCGAAGGAGACCGATCTGGGTGAGATTCTACTCAAAATTGTAAGAAGATTGGAGACTATGTCCTTCCAGCAAAGCTTCCATGGGCCTTTCTCATCAGCAAATGCAGCAGTTCATTTGATTACCCAGCGAATAGATTCTACAGCTGAGCAGTAACATTCCATAGATAACACAAAAAATGAGAAGGTAATATGCATTTATTTTTTCTCCAGCGGATAATTATTAAGAATTGATTTCTGAAAACTCTAATTAGTTTTTGGTTTGGAAATTTTAATGAGCACTTGTGATATCTCTGTTTCATATATATATATATGACTATATCAACTGTGTTTATTATGCCAAAAAATAAAATCATTTGTTGGGTTCATTTGATTGTTGATAGATAAAGAAGCATGCTTTAGGAAAAAGATAATATAATTTTTACTCATTTTATGCGAGAAAATAAATCATGGTATCTTAGGAGATTTTGAGAGACTTTTTTGATATTCAAATCCATATAAAGTTCTACCTATGCTTAACCATATGATGAAGCTTATAAATTGATACTTATTTAATGCAACCATATAATGCTTTTTAAGCCAAGTGCACAGAGTATAGATAAATATCCAGTTTTAGGAATTTGTTAAAAAAACTAGACCCTGTAAGGTTTGTGCATGGGAATTCGAACTTCTAAAAATCTTTCAAACAACTAACACGATATTATTTCAATAGTTAATATTTTAAGGTCTTCCCCTCTCCTAATCTTGTACATTAATTCTCTTGACCAAGTCTATATATATTTTTTAAAGCAAAGGCCCAAAATAGTCTTCAGACTATCATCAAGTGATAAATTTAGTCACGGAGTTTTAAAGTGCTCATCTTTAATCACGGGCTATTAAAAATTGACCTAAATTAGCCCTGATATTGAATTTCATTGTTAAACACTACTCATTAACTTTGAGGATATTTTAGAAATAAAAATTTTAGATGAAAATTTATTTTATTATTACTTTATTTTTCATATGTTATAAATTTATTATTAAATTAAATATTTTGTTATTATTCTATTTATTTAAGTATTAATTGTTTTCTATTTTGCTATGTTCAATTGATATATATGTTTTTTTATTTACATTACATGCTTGCCAACTATAAACTTCGATATAAAGAAGAGATAAGCATAAGAAGAAGAAGATACAGGGTGAGAGGTAGAACCAGCAATTCATTTCATATATTTTGGATATAACTTAAGGACCATACAATGGACGCATTACATATACCACTCTTATATTGATAAGTAGAATATAGGAAGCACTGAGGCAATTTTCCCTGCTATGGTTAGTTAGGATACTATACACGTGTCCCTGTAATCAGGAGAGGAAGTGGTGGTCCAACCATACAATTAGCATAAATCAATATTACCCATATAATGGCATAACTGATTCTATAATTACCCCCTTCAAGCTAAGTGATCCCGGCAGTGAGCTGAAGCTTGAAACAGAGGACTTTGAACCATTGCTTATGAAGTGATTTAGTGAAGATATCCGCTGGTTGATCCTGGGTATGGATATAATGAAGTTGTAGAGCCCCGAATTGATTTTGTTCTCGGATAAAGTGGCAGTTAATCTTTATATGCTTCGTGCGGCCATGATAAACCCGGTTGTTGGCGATGGCCATAGCGGAAATGTTGTCACAGGAGAGACATGTCGGTTGTTCCTGTGGAATGCCAAGTTCAACAAGTAAATGAAAAGACCAAATAAGGTCGGCAGTTGCAGCCGCCAATGCCTGGTATTCGGCTTAGGCGGAAGGACGAGCAACCGTAGCTTGTTTCTTGGCTGTCCATGAATTTGATGTGGCACCCAAGAAGGTGCGGAAACCCATGATTGATTTTCGATCTAATGAGTCTCAAGCCCAATCTGCATCAGAATAAGTTTGAAGGATAAGGGGCGCATACGGGATTTTCAAAGCCATACTGATAGAGCCTTTTAAATAGTGTAACGTGTGTTTTGAGGAGTTGGTGGTGATAGACCAGCAGAGCGTGCATGTGTTGGCAAAGGTAATTTGACGGCAAATGCAATATTCAGTCACGTAATTGTAAGGTATTGAAGTGCACTTGTGGTTTTCCTGTATTCAGTCGGATTAGCATATGTTCCGTTATGAGTCTGATTTTCATACTGCTTTGCAGGAAGTGGGGTTGCCACCGGTTTGCAGTCTCTCATTTCTGTAGAATGCGGTGTAGTTATTGGTGCTGGGAGAGACATAGAGTCTTGTGTGTGATGGGCCCAAAAATTTAAAATCTTCACCCAAAGACTTATTTTGGAGCTTAGCTTAGAGCTGCTGGATGAGGCTTTCGATAGCTTTGGTGTTGTCCCCTGTGGTAACCATATCTTCTACATAGATTAATACAAAAAATTTATGTGTGGTTGTTGAGGAGATTAACAGCGATGGGTCTGCATTTGTATCCTTTATGTGTTGGAGAATAACCAAGGAATACACATGGTGTAGAGCGAGGTGTAAGTTTGTGAGGTGTCATATATTTTAGCCAAGGGTAACAATAGCATCCAAAGACCTTTATATGTGAGTAGGTTGGAGGGTGTTTGTATGGTTTTTCGTAGGGGGAGATGAAGTAGTTAGCCTTGTAGGGCATACGATTAATGAGATAGAGGGTTGTTTTGAGGACATCAACCAAAACATTGAAAGGGATAGATTCATTGTGGAGGAGCGTTCTCGTGTTTTTGATAAGGTGGCGATGCTTACGTTTGGCAACACTGTTTTGTTCCAGTGTGTATGGGCAAGAGAATTGGTGGAGAATTTCTTCTTAAGATAAGAAGACTTGGAGAGTGGCATTATTATACTCTCCTCCTCCTTCAGAACTAGAAGGTGAATAGTTGTTTGGAATTGAGTTTTGATCATTTTTATGAAGAGTATACATTTTTTTAGTTTCAGATTTATTTCTCGTTGGAGATAGCCGCCAGAATTTTGAATAATCATCAATGAAAAAAACATAATATTGATATCCTTGATTAAATAAAATTGGGGAAGGTCCTCAAACATCTGAGTGAATAAGTTGCAAAGGTAAACAAAAATGCAAATACATTGAAGGAAAAGGGAGTTTGTGACTCTTGTTACAATGACTCAAATGACAAAGGAGTTGTTGAAATTGTGAGGGATAATTCTTGGAGATACGATGAAGAATGTCCACGTGAGGATGACCCAAACACCTATGCCAGATGAGAGGATTGTTGATGGTTGTAGCAAAGGCTTTGTGGGATAGTTCCAAGTCAGAAGTGGGAGCCATATTGGGGATTGGGTACAACCCTTTCGAACTGTTACCGCAAAGTATTATCCGATTTGTTTGGGGGTCAAAAATATGAAAGCCAGTTGAATTAAAGACAATGGAGAGATTTTTATTGGCAGTTAATCTTTGTACGAAGATGAGTAAGGGTGGAAGAATGACAAATATTGGAGAGTTTAAGCTTATGTTGGGGTGTCATAAGGATACCATCACCATGATGTTGTACCCAGTATGAATTGGCCATTTCTGACGAGTATTATTTTAGCCCCGGGGGCCGGTGTAGCTGTTTGTAGATGGCTGAAATCCGATGTTAAGTGTGTCGTCGCTCCGATATCAAGAAACCATGGTGTGGTAGAAGCTCGGAGAGCATGATTGGATGGTACATACTCAATGTTTGGACGGTGCCAACAGGTTGCGGCGGCATGACCAATTTATGGCAGATTTGACATATAATGGAGGATTTGATTGAGATCATCCACCCTTCATTTGCTGGTTGGATTTGAGTTCTATCTCAACCACAATTAGCATTCCAGTTTTGATCACGTGTAGCCATAAGAGCTAGTTGTGGATTGGCTGCAGGTTCTGCCTTAAGTGTTTCATTCAGTTGATTGATCTCTTCACCACACAGTAGAGAGTAGAATGTATCAAGGCCATTGGTTGCAGTTGAGTCCCTATGGCTGTTTTAAATGATTGGTATTGTGTCGGTAGACCATTAAGTGTATACAGAATCACATCCTCATGTCTAAATGGCCTCCTGTGTTAGTGATGTTGTCAACCACCGTTTTGATCTTTGATTAGATACTCTTGCATGGAGAGATTATTCATCATCATGGTGTGTAGCTCATTTTAAGGTTTGGTTAGCCGAGATCTATTAGTTGGTTGAAGGCGCCTTGATATTGTCTGCCATACACTGCTGTAGTGGGTAGATGAGGTATGCATGGCAGTATAGCTGGTGAACTAATCAAGGAGCAACTGTGAGGTTCTGATCCACAAGTATCCGTGTAGTGTAGGCAGGGTTAAGCATTTGGCTGTTTTTTTCAGAGCCAATGAATCGAGTCGGACAGTGATTGCTGCCATCGAGATACCCCAGGAACCCATTAGCAGAAAAAAATTTTGATAACTTGGGCTTTCCACAGTGGATAGTTATCAGAGGACAGCTAAGTGTGAGTAATATTTTTAATACTACTCATCAGAAACCTGAGGTTAGGTGGAATACCAGTTACTTCGCTTCCCCGCGTCTGTTAAGCCTGTGACGTTGCCATGCCTGAGGCCCTTTAGCTCGATGTGAATGGGAGAAGAAGCTCGCTAGAGCGAGAACTGCTCTAATACCATGTAAACATTGATATAAAGAAGAGATAAGAAGAAGAAGAAGGTAGAACCAGCAATTGACTTCATATATTTTGGATACGATTAAAGGACCATACAACAGACGCATCAACAACTGATTCTGATATTACCAACAACATGACAATGCATGGCATGGCTTATGAATCCATCAACATGAACTTTCATACATGACACATGAACTATTTTATTGATGTCATGCCATTCATAAATTAACACAGCTTTCAATGATATAAGTTCATGTGTACATGTTGATTTATTTCCTAATATAACGTTTTTTGTGTAGGTTTAGTGTGCTTTATTGTGGTATTATTGTAGTATTTTGTTCAACAACAAAAGGCGCAACAAGACGGAAGAGCATACGTTGTTATGTTGAACGTTAATACGTTGATGCGTAAATGACCTCTTTGTAATCATGGCATGTGCATGATTGTTGTTAGTGACACTTTTGGATGTAAATTGTACACTAACTGTAAAAGAAAGCTTATGTTTTTCTGTTTTTTTCTTTTGGGAAATTTACGTATGGATCGCATAATTCTTATGGATTTACATATCTAACAGCTAAAGTTTGATATTTACATTCATAACATCTTGGTGCTATAAACCTCTGCATAAAAGATGCATTTGATGTGATGTTAATGATTTGAATGTTATGAAATGTAAATATTGAAGTTTTAATTGTTTGATATGTAAATATTAAGAATTGTGTGGTGTGTATGTAACTTGATGTAACTTCCTAGCATTTCATATCAGTAAATGCATCACTGTAACTTCTTAGTCTCAAGCTTAAATCTTATATATATAGAATGTGGTAAGGAGCTTTGAAAAATTATCTTTGACATTGCAAATAAACAGATTTGTAAATTTTGATTGTCATTATCCGCATATTAATTTTTTCATCAAATTTCATTATTAGTTGTATATATGTACTTTTATATATTTTTGCAGACTATTTAGTTAAAAATTATTTATTTTTTCATATTTATGTATCAAATATATGTGAAAAATTAATAAAAAAAATGGAGAAGTGTAGGTAATTGTATGGCTAGATACTTGAACGTTGTGTGCATTCAAGTAAAATTATAAAAGATTTTGCATCTATATAATAATTCATCTGTGAGATTGATGTACTTGAATATACTTGAACATGGACAAATAGGAAATATGAATAAACGAATGCATAAAGGGTAAAGAAAAAATTACAAAATAATAAAAAAATAAATAACAGTTTAATAAAATTTTATTTTATTTATGATATCATGTTGCTTGCAGTGTTAGTAATTCTCAATTTCTCGTAACGTTATCATATTTGAAAAACAACATCTGATGTTTTGTCGTGTTATTTTAATTCACTTTCTTCTCGTAGTATTGAAAAATACTGTGAATTTTGAGTAACCTAACGAGTTATGATATTTGTTATTATTTTATTCACTCGTGCTATTCAGGTAAGAGTAATAATGAGGTTGAGTAGGGACTATCGGTTACTATTGAGTGATGATCTGAGATGTGTTACTATTTTAGATATATCTTTAGCTGTAATGGTTAGACATATATTTTGTTAATTAAGAGATGTTTCAATAAATTTTGTGCACTTCCTTTTGTTGTACTTGTTTTACAGTAGTGAAATAATCCAAATAAATTTTGAAGTGATTGCTTTTTGTGAAAAATAATAAATAAATAAATAAAATTATTTACAAATAGATTTTGGGTAATTGTTTAATTGTTGTGACATCAACATGAGATGTCCTATATTGATATGATGGGAGTCAAGTCATTACATCCATTAAATTATATTTTTGTATTATTAATATGGTGTTAAATCCCTTGAATTACATTATGTTGTGTTGTGGATATTATGATATATATTTTGAAATACATTTTGTTTTATTTATCTTGAGATTAAATATGTTATAACCGTTACGAGTATACTGAATATGTTATGACTTTGTAATATGTTGTATTGAAGTTTTTAAAATACACTTTGTTGTATAAGTATGTATATTAGAAATGCGTTAGCACGAGTCTCAAGAAAATCCAACGGACTAAGAGACATACATGGACCACTGAAAGAAGATTAAGAGTCGCGTCAACAAAATACTAAAGGACTCGATTGGTCAATTACAGCTCCTCTGGAACAGCATTTGGAGCTGATCCATTGATGGCAGCCCCTATCAAAGAGATCGGCCCTACTCTAATCCCAACATTGTTAGTCGTCTCACAAGAGTCTTGAGATTCTTTAGGTGTCATAAGATTGTCATCACTAAACACTCCATGAACACTCCAAATAGATCTCCTATCAAGGGTTAGACACTTGTCAAATTACAGTGGCTTTCCATATACCTAATAGCTTAATCTCATCTTAGTGACAAGAGCTTCTTATCTGAAAGTTGACAATCAACATCCAAACCAAAGCAATTGATTGATTCACTCAAGCCAGCTAAGTGAAGTTCGGACGACCGAAAGATAACCAAATTCAATGAAATTGGTTGAACGAAACTTGTTGATCCAAGGACTACAGATCTCAATCGGTCAAGTGATATGGTAGCCGAGCCATAAATCCATTTATTTTTTATACCTAAAATACCCTGCAAAACACCCATAAAAAAGGGATAAACATGTAATTTGTACATTTTATACCCCATTGTCTATACATAAGGGGATCGTTTTTGCAGTAACTGGTTAATCAATCAGTTATCAAACAACTTGTTTTTTTGTTATGTGCTCCACTCTCTCTCTCTCTCTTATCATATGCTTTAATCCTTTGTTGTGATTCACATGACTGATTTAGATTCAACGTCCTAAAAGGTGTGGTGAGTGTGAATTATGCACCAACAAACAAAGAGCACAATAAGGAGAATAAACCTACCAAAGAGACACCATGAACATGGCATGCATTAGTGAGTTTGTACAACAACAGATTTAGGAGTTGAAGGACCAAAATATGGGACTGATGGTGGAGGCTATTAGAGAAGGGTTAACTTAGGGAAGGGATTAGAACCACTAAGAAGAAATTTCATTGCACAATAATTGAAGATGAGCTCAAGGCCCCGAAAGAATAAGAATCTCCCAGTACCATGATGGTGTTAGGTCTGCACTAATGGATAGGCAACGGTTCTGGCAGATGGAGGCCCTTGTCAGCTAAAGAATGTGTTCCCTTGGTAGATTTCAACTATCAAACCCCTCGAGAAGTTAGAGACAATGTCATTCAAATTCTATAAAATATGGACCCATTCAATCGAGTACATCACCTTATATGAGTAGACTGTTTGCCTGCTGAGGATAGTTGATGCTTTGAAGTGTCGACTCTTTTTCACCACAATAAGGAAGGTGACCCTCAGGTGGTTAAATGGACTGTTGGCTGGAGTAATATCCTCCATTGTTGATTTCAAGAGAATGCTCATGGAGCAGTTCTCCAGTGCCCAAAGTTCACAGAAGAGTTTGTAGTCTCTGTTACAGATCAGGCATGGGTCAAATAAAAGTCTTTACTTGTTTGTCACGCTATACCATAAGGAAATGTTGGAGGTGTGGTTTCTAAAATCTGTTGTAGCACACACCGCCTTAGCCAAAGGGCTAAAGAAGGAATCATTATGCTATTCTTTGCGACTTCAATGACAAAGGACCCTAGCCAAATTGTTGGAGACCGATGATGACATTTCAACTAAAGAGTACACCTCTACCTCTGCGTTAGCTAGGGCAGAAGCTGTCACATATTATATGATGAGGAACCCAAGAGACGATGGATGGAGTTTAAGGGAAGATCCACTTCCTTCTACTTGGCCACTTCACTTCCTTCTACTTGGCCATGAAAGAATACAACTGACCACTCCAAAGAAGCTAGGGGAGTCTACGGGAATAATAACAAAAGTGGTCAAGTGAGGTACACTGACTTGTCTTCAGCTTATTACCATGAGCAATTGTCAAATGAACACGAAGCACCAAAGGCCACTCCATTAGGAGTCTCAATAACAAAGTTAGTGAAGGTCATACAAAATAAAGAATACTTCAAAAAGGTGCCTCCAATGAGAGCTGGAGCTCTTCTCTGAAAACACGATTGAATATTGTGCCTATCACATAAATAATGGTAATGATGCAAAGAAAATGCAGACACATTAGAAGCCTGGTTGATGAGTTGGTAAGAGATGCAAAGGCTAAAGAGTTATGGAACCGGAATTTGTGACTCAGAGGCATGGGAAGACCCCTGTGGATGAAATCTCAAATGAGATAGTGTTAGCCATTTTTGGCAGAGAGTTAATCAGAAAAGGCTTTGATAAGGAGAACTTTGTGCAACTCCCATCCAACAATTACATTCACTGATGTGGACCTTCTCTGAAGAGAGAACCTATACAAGAATGTCATCATCATCATCATGATGACTGAAAATTACTAAATAGGATCCATTTTGGTAGACACTTGCAGCTTTGTGAACCTATTTTTCAGGTCTGTGTTCGATAAAATGAACCTTCAATATGAATGGTTGGTGACACCTACTGGCCCACTTTAAAATTTCTCTAGTGAGAGAAATGAGGCCCTAGGAGTGACTGCATTACCAGTCGCTTATGGAGAAGGAAAGAAGCAATTCTCCTACTTTGAAGACTTCCAGGTAGTGGACTCTCCATGAACTTAGAACGAGATCTTTGGTCATCTTTATTAAACAATTACAAATTCATGATCTTTATGTACCGCATTGCAATAAAAATTCTTGGTGGTGGAGAGATCATTACCTTTCAGAAAAACTTGGAGCAATTTAGACCTTATACCTCAGAGCCATCGGGAGTATGGAGCAAGAGTCACCTGAACTCCAAAATAAAATGAAGAGGGTCTCGAGACCAACAAGGGTAGCCTCAAACTACACGAAGCACCAAAGGCCACTCCATTAGGAGTCATGATAACATAGTTAGTAAATGTCTTACAAAATAAAGAATGCTTCAAGAAGGTGCCTCTAATGAGAGCTATAGCTCTTATCTGAGAACACAAAGAAATATTATGTCTATTACATAGATAATGGTAATGATAGGAGGAATGCATGCACCTTCGACGCCTGGTTGATGAGTTAGTAAGAGATGCAAAGGCTAAAGAGTCATAGCACCAGAATCTATGAGCCAAAGACATGGGAAGGCCCCCCTGTGGAAGAAATCCAAGATGAGCCAATGTAGACCAATGTTATCCATATCGATGGGATAGTGTTAGCCATATTTTGAGGAGTTGGAGAATTGTCCTAACGAGTCAATCAGAAAAGGCTTTGAAAAAGAGAACTTTGTGCATCTCCCATCCACCAATTACATTCACTGATATAGACTTTCTTCCAAGAGAGAACCTATACAAGAATTTCATCAACATGACGATGATGATTGACAATTACAAATTAGGATGCATTTCGGTCGACTCTTGCAGCTCTGTGAACATACTTTCCAAGTCTGTGTTCGATAAAATGAACCTTCAATACGAACAGTTGGTGGAACCTACTGGCCCACTTTACGATTTCTCTAGTGAGAGAAATGAAGCCCTAGGAGTGATTGCATTACCAGTCGCTTAGGGAGAAGGAAAGAAGCAATTCTCCTACTTTGAAGACTTTCAGGCAATGGACTCTCCATGAACTTAGAACGAGATCTTTGTTCACCATTGTTGAACGATTACAAATTCATAATCTCTATGTACCGCATTGCACTAAAATTTATTGGTGGTGGAGAGATCATTACCTTTCAGAAAAACCTGGAGCAGTTTAGATCTTATACCTCATAACCATCGGGAGCATGGAGTAAGAGCCACCCGAACTCCAACACAAAATGAAGGGGGTCTCGAGACCAACAAGGTCACCCTTAAACTACACGAAGCACCAAAGGTCATTCCATTAGGAGTCTCGATAACATAGTTACTAAATGTCTTACAAAACAAAGAATGCTTCAAGAAGATGCCTCCAGTGAGAGTTGGAGCTCTTATCTGAGAACAAAAAGAAATATTATGCCTATTACATAGACAATGGTAATGATACGGAGGAATGCATGCACCTTCGACACCTGGTTGATTAATTAGTAAGAGATGCAAAGGCTAAGGAGTCATAGCGTCGGAATCTACGAGCCAGAAACATGGGAAGGCCCCTTTGGAAGAAATCCCATACGAGCCAATGCAGACTAATGTTATCCATATCGATGGGATAGTGTTAGCCATTTTTTGAGGAGTTGGAGAATCGTCCTAACAAGACAATCATAAAGGCTTTGATAAGGAAAACTTTGTGCATCTCCCATCCCCCAATTACATTCACTGATGCAGACTTTCTTCCAAGAGAGAACCTATATAAGAATTTCATCATGATGATGATGATGATGATTGATAATTACCAAATAGGATGCATTCTAGACGACACTTGTAGCTCTGTGAACATACTTTCCAAGTTTGTGTTCGATAAAATAAACCTTTAATATGAATGGTTGGTGGCACCTATTGGCCCACTTTACAATTTCTCTAGTGAGAGAAATGAGGCCCTAGGAGTGATTGCATTACCAGTCGCTTATGGAGAAGGAAAGAAGCAATTCTCCTACTTTGAAGACTTTCAAGACTCTCCATGAAATTAGAACGAGATTTTTGGTCACCTTTGTTGAACGATTACAAATTCATGATCTTTGTGTACCACATTGCAGTAAAATTTCTTGGTGGTGGAGAGATCATTACCTTTTAGAGAAACTTGGAGCAGTTTAGATCTTATACCTCAGAGCCGTCAAGAGCATGGAGCAAGAGCCACCCGAACTCCAAAACAAAATGAAGGGGGTCTCGAGACCAACAAGGACACCCTTAAACTACACGAAGCACCAAAGGCCACTTCATTAGGAGTCTCTATAACATAGTTAGTAAATGTCTTACAAAATAAAGAATGCTTCAAGAAGGTGTCTCCAATTAGAGCTAGAGCTCTTATCTGAGAACACAAAGAAATATTATGCCTATTACATAGACAATGGTAATTATAGGGAGGAATGCATGCACCTTCGAAGCCTGTTTGATGAGTTAGTAAAAGATGCAAAGGCTAAGGAGTCATGACACTGGAATCTATGAGTCAGAGACATGGGAAGGCCCCTGTGGAAGAAATCTCATATGAGCCAATGCAGACCAATGATATCCATATTGATGGGATAGTGTTAGCCATTTTTTGAGGAGTTGGAGAATCCTCCTACGAGTCAATCAAAAAAGGCTTTGATAAGGAGAACTTTGCGCATCTCTCATGCACTAATTACATTCACTGATGCGGACTTTCTTCCAAGAGATAACCTATACAAGAATGTCATAATCAAGACAATGATGATTGACAATTACCAAATAGAATGCATTCTGGTCGACACTTGCAGCACTGTGAACATATTGTTCAAGTTTGTGTTCGATAAAATGAACCTTCAATTCGAACAGTTGGTGGCACTGACTGACCCACTTTACGATTTCTCTAGTGAGAGAAAGGGGGCCCTATGAGTGATTGCACTACCAATTGCTTGGGGAGAATGAAAGTAGCAGTTCTCCTACTTTAAATACTTCTAGGTAGTGGTCACTCCATGAACTTACAATGAGATCTTTGTTTACCCTTAGTTGAACGATTACAAATCCATGATCTCTACGTACCACACTGCAGTAAAATTTCTTGGTGGTGGAGAGATCATTATTTTTCAGTAAAACTTGGAGAAGTCCCGACCTTATACCTCAGAGTCGTTGGGAGCATGGAGTAAGAGCCACCCGAACTCTAAAATAAAATGAAAGGGTCTTGAGACCAACACGGACACCCTCAAAGTACCTGCAGCTGATGGGGAGATCGGCAAATAAGTCAAATGCTGATGCATGGATGAATGATGTGCTGCCCTAAACCCTTGGGGAGCTTCGAGATGTCTTTATATGGTATACAACAAAGATGTCAGTAATTTCACTCGATGTCACTTGCCATCGGCTGAACGTGAATCTGGTGCCCCAGTCAATGAAGTAAAACACTAATTTCTAGTTCATGACTATGGGGAGACCAATTTAGGAGGAGTTCTAGAAGCTGAAGGAGGTGGGCTACATTTGGGAGGTGCACATCCAAAGAGGGTCTCTAATATGGTCATGGTGTAGAAGGCAAATAACAAGTGGATGATGTGTGCGGACCTCAGCAATTTTAATGCTATCTTGCCGAAAGACAACTATCCCCTTGTCAGGATTCAGGTGTTTTTGAAATTGGTAGTTAGCCAGACTGTAATGAGCTTCCTATATATTTTTTTCGGTTATCACCAAATAATGATGCTTCCAGTTGATGTAAAAAAATCAACGCTTATCACTAGTGAGTGTCTGTGTTATTATAGTGTAGTGCCCATTGTGTTTAAAAATGTTGGGGTTACCTATCAATGTCTTATGAATGTGATTTTCTCTAAGCGAAAAGGAAAAAAATATTGAAGTGTGTGTAACCGATATGTTGATTGAAATTCAGTAGAAGAACAACACATAAGACTTAAATAAAATCTTTAAAACCCTTTTGAAATATGATGTGAACTAAAGCCACAAAAATGTACTTTGGAGCATCCACAGTTAAGTTTCTCAGCTACCTCTTGACCCCAAAGGGAATATAAGCTAACCTAGAGAAAGTGTTGGAATTGTTCAACATGTCATCCCCCAAAAACACAAAAGAAGTCCAAGAGTAAACCTATCAGATAGCGAGCCTAAGCTGATTTATTTCAAATTAGGACGAAAAATGCTCATCATTTATCAAGACGCTAAGGAAGCTGAAGAACATTGAATGTTCAATCGAATGTGAGAATGAATTCACGAGAATAAAAGCTAATATAGAGAAAGTACATGAATTTTTTAACTTGTCATCTACCTGAGACACAAAAGTAGTCCAAGATTAAATTGATCAAATAGCAGGCCTCAGCTGGTTGATTTCAAATTTGGACGACAAATGTGCAACATTTATCAAGATGCTTAGGAAGGTGATGAACTTTGAATGTTTGATTGGATGTGAGAATGTATTCATGAAGTTGAAAGTCTCTGATGTCACTGCCACTACTACAATGTTTGAAGCCAAATTAAGAATTCTCTCTATACTTGAGAGTTGTACATGAGATCATTAGCTCAGTAATAGTTCGAAAGGAGTTAGGGAAGTAATGTTTAATCAAGTACACCAGTCGGGTTCTCAGGGGCACCGAACTCTGGTATCTAGTTATAGAGATACTAAGATCTGTTTTGATTGTTTTCGCTCGCATACTTCGACCATACTTATAAACTCATCCCATTTAGGTCAACATTGACCATCAACTAAAGTTCATTCTCAATTGACGGGAGTAGTCCATTAGACTCTTCAAATGGGAGGTGAAGTTAAGTGAGTTTGACATCTCTTATATTCCGCAGACGATAATTGAAGCCCATGCAGTAGCATACTGTTTAGCGGATTTCTCCGAGTCATGCGAGCAGAGCAAAGGAACCATTACCGACAATTAGAACTGGGTCTTGTACATTAATGGTGCCTCCGACCGTATGGAGGGCGGGAATCGAACTTGCTATGAGCAATCTGACCAGTGAATTTGTTGTTACTAACAATCAGGCAGATGTTGACCTCATTATTGTGAGTTCTTTCTTTCGTTCTCTTTAGAACCTATGATCTAGCCATAAAATTTTATTTTGACCATCTTAAAAGCCTGGTGACGTGACTCACCCCACTTAAAAATTCAAGCCACATCTTAGCTCTTATTGGGGTTCTCACATGAGTGGGTTTGGATCACCAGCACTTGGATGGTTATTCTTGTAAGATCATCAAGCCCTAGGGAAACCCTTTATGACTTAGACACTCATGAGCACTATGACTTACACAACACCAAAATTCACACACAACCCACTAAACGACACCAAAATTAAATTCAAACAAATTGAAAACCTTCGTAACATGAAGTTAAGACTATTTAGCATGAACCGAGCGGCTTGCCATCGAGAGCGTCCTGTTAGACATTGGTCATCTCTTAGGCGATGGCCAGCTAACATTTCTCTAGTCGGACGGCTCTGGTTAGATCAACGAGTGTCATTCACTTTTTCGCGAGTGGCATTTACTTAAATTAGCTCGATCACTGACAAACTTGTCTAGGTGCCCTCTGATGATGAAACAGACCGCACGAGTGTGTTTGAAACGTCAAATTTATATATAGAGAACACCCATATTACTATGGTTCCGCACAGGCAAATTGCATGTAAATTGATACAAATAAAATTTTAAACGTTGAAACAACTGATAATGATCTTGCTAAGTGTGGCACTTCATGAACCATGCTTATGATCAAATTCAAGAAAATAACATAATAAAACGTTCAATAACACCATAAACTTCTACAACTCTGCACAAAAGCGTTTGAAAACGCCATAATCCATGGTTAATCACACAATAACACCATAATCCAACAATTAAACACATCAATAACAACATAATCCACCGTTAATTATGCAATACACCATAATACAATCATAAAGCACATCAGTAACACCTTAATCTAATCGCTAAACACGTCGAATAACACAACGACACAAAAAAATCGCCAATACAACCACGAAAACACGAAAAACTCGCACATATACTCGTGCTCTGCCAAAAAATAGCCAATAACACCAATAACATGATTTAATCGCTGATATAACATCACGGATACCACCACTTCACTGCTCAAGCCTAATGAAACCGTAGTACAGCCGAAATACCTCCTTCAATAACACCGTCCGTAGCGAAATCGTAGTAACACTTGAATACTACCGCGATAACACATTGGATAACACAATTTCTATATTTTTTTTCTCTCCAATACATTCTAAACTACCCCGGTAACACTGCAAATAATACCACAGTCGCGAAACACCAATTTTACCGTAATAAACCCATGAATAACACCTCCCCGGTTTCAATATATATATATATATATATATATATATATATATATATATATATATATATATATATATATATATATATATATTATTATTATTATTATTATAGTAATAATAATAATAATAAAAAGAGACGTTTCTTTTTACCAAAAAAAAAAATCATTTGTCGCCTCGAGATCTTCCACCATGATTTCCTTTTCCCTGTGTCCTTGCCAACATTTTTTTTTTTTTTCCCTTTACCCTCTGCTCTGATCGCCCCGTCACCTGCCTCAAATATTTCCCTCTTCCTTGTGCCATCGCTAGCTATTTTTTTCCCTCCCTTCCCTAGCAACTTATCATCACCTCCGAAAAGTTAAGGAAATTTTCCTCCTCTCCCCCAATTATAAAAGGCCCCTGTGGAGGAGAGATGTGGTTGTTGTTGGATTCTCTCTTATTAGTGTTGAGTTTAGTGGAGCCTAGTCCACTGTTATTATTAGAAACTAAGTGTTTCTTAATTAGTTGTTGCCTTTCTTAATCATCGGATGGACTCGGTGGATACCGCTAACTGTGCTTTTTGTAAAAGCACTCCCGCCTCCCTCGAGTTCGCGAATAAGGATTCTTGCTTTAATGGGTCGAATGAATAAGGAAGGAGAACTACGATAAGAACAAAATTGTAAGTTTGCTCTCCTTCCTTCCTCTGGATCACTCTCTTTCAGCTCTTTCCTTTATCGGTTGAAGATGGATGATTTAATGTATGATGAGAGTACATGGCATGTTTGCTCCTTCTCTACTTGCGTTGGCTTCTTCGACGGTTTTGTTCGCGAGCAAAAGAGTCAGGGGTGGCTATGCGGCATACAAAATAAGTAAAGGATCACAAGCTTCAAGTTTTCCCTGGTTTTCTTTCTTCTCGCTTGGTTCACGGATAGAGAGAGAGAGAGGAGAGGGGAGAGAGAGAGTTTTTATTATAAGTCGACGTGATCGACAGTGTAATTCCTCAAAGCTAGTAAAATTCTTTGTAGCTCCGTGAACGTAGGCAATTTGTTGAATCACATAAATTTGTGTATTATGCTTTGTGTCTTTTTGTGAATTTATCATTTAAAAAATTCACTTTATTGCCATCTTTTTTTCACAATAATTGGTATTAAAGAATTTGTTCGGATTTGGGGAAGATTGATGGCGGGAGATGAAGTGAAGGCATCGGGATCAAGAAGTTCGATGACACTGATTTTTGTTACTGAATGATGTAGATAAATGACTATCTCTATATGAAGAAACTTTATCTTCCATTATTGAGAAAACGACCGAATCAATGGATGAGTCTGATTGGAATCTGTTGAATCCCTAGGTTTTGGGGGTTATTGGATTAACCCCTGTCAAGATCTATTGCCCACAATATCATCAAGAAAATGACTACTACATATCTTATGTCAGCTTTACCATATATGTATGAAAAGTCATCGGTGAATAACAAGGTGCACTTGATAAAAAAACTATTTAATTTGAAGATGACGGATGGTACTTCCGTTACACAGCATTTGAATGACTTTAAAATAATCACAAATCAATTTTTGTCCATGGGAATTGAATTTGATGATGAGATGTGTGCACTGATATTGTTGGTATCTTTGTCAAACTGCGGGGAAGCCATGAGGCAGGTAAATCTAAACAGAAGTATGATGATATTCATAACATGGTTTTAGCTGAGGAGGTGCGTTGGAAAAATTTTATCGAGATCTTAAGTTTGAGTTTGGCACTGAATGTTGATTCCAAAGGGAGAGCACATAACATAAACTCAAACTGAGGAAGATCAAAATCAAAGCACATAGGCAAGTGCTAGTCAAAGCCTGATCAACAGACAATCTGCTGAAATTGTGGCAAAGCTGACCACATAAAAGGGAACAACAAGAATCCAAAAAAAAATGGAGAATGAGAGTGCTAATGTTGTAATTGAAGAAGTACAAGATGCACTATTATTAGCAATTCACAATTCTGTTAATGACTGGATACTGGATTCATTAGCTTCTTTCCATATAACTTTCCATGGGGAATTGTGTGGAATTATGTTGCAGGTGACTTTGTGAAAGTATACATGAAAGATGGAGAAGCTCTGAACGTGGTAGGAATGAGAGACATTGCTATTGCACTTCTTAACAAAAACAAATGGACTCTGCAAAAGGTCAGACACATTCCCAAGTTGAAGAAAATCTCATTTTTGTTGGACAGCGCGATGAGGGTAGTCATACAATAGTGTTCTCAGATATCTCCTGGAAGGTTACAAAAAGAGCACTGGTACTAGCTCGAGATAAGAAAACTGACACCTTATATATGACTGCAAGTTTACTCAACACCATTGCTACTACAGTTGTAGAGAGCATGACATATTTGTGGCATTGCAGACTTATTCACATGAGTTAGAGGACGTGAAAAAACTTTAGTACAGAGGCAAGCTACCATAGCTGAAGTAAGTTGATCTTTGCATGTGTGCAAGTTGCATTATGGGGAAGCAGAAGAAGGTAAGTTTCCTAAAAAGTGGAGGAGCTCTAAAGACAGAAAAATTGGATCTTGTAGACACAGATGTGTGAGGACCTTCTGCAATGACATCTCTTGAAGTCTCTAGCTACTATGCCACATTCATTGATGACTGAAGTAGAAAGGTAAGGTTTGTTAATATACTAGAGGTCACTGTGCATGATAGTGATGAAAGTGATGAGGAGAGTGGGTCCGGGACACCCATTCCTATTGTTTTGCAGTCAGCTGCAGAGCCGTCCACCCCTACAGCTATAGTTTGCAAAATAGACGTTCCACACAACATTTATCAGCAAGTTTGTATTACATTCTGCTCACATATGGTGGAGAATCACAGTGATATGAAGAAACCTTGCAAGATGAAAATTCGAGCAAGTGGGAGCTAACTAGAAAAAATGAGAGGCTGACATTATGCTCGACTTTAGTTGGTCTTCTAACTTGAATACATGAGCTTTGAGTTGTTGATGTAGAGGATATCTTATTTGAGGAAAATAATGTTGCGGCCAGTGGATGGTGCAGTGAGTGTCCCAATCTCCAAGTGAGAGAATTGTTGGGTTTAGTTGAGCCTAGTCCTCTATTATTATTATCAACTAATTAAGTGTTTCTTAATTAGCTCACGCCTTTTTTAATCATCGTATAGACTCAGTGGATCTGTGCTTTCCGTAAGAGCACTCCCGCCTCCCTCGAGTTCGCGAATAAGGAATCTTTCTTTAATGGGTCGAATGAATAAGGAAGGAGATTTATGATAAGAACAAAATTGAAAGTTTGCTCTCACGCCTTCCTTTAGAACTCGTGCTTTCAGCTTTCCTTTTTGGGCCGAAGATGGATGATTTTATGCATGATGGGAGTACATCGCATGTATGCTCCTTCTCTCATCACATTAGCATTTCCACGGTTCTGTTAACAGGCACAAGAGTTACGGGTGGCTGTGTGGCTTACGAAAGAAGTAAAAGATCACAAGCTTCAAGTTTTCCCTGGTTTTCTTTCTCCTTGCATGGTTTGTGTTTAGAGAGAGAGGAGAGAGAGAGAGATAGATAGATTCTTTCTTGTAAGTCGATGTGATCGACGGTGTAATTCCTCAAAACGAATAAAATCCTCTGCAACTTCGTAGACGTAGACAATTTACCGAACCATGTAAATTTGTGCGTTTTGTTTTTTTTTTTTTTTGTGAATTTCTCATTCCAATTTGTTGCTTTATTATCATCGTTTTTTTCACAACGCTTAGTTCATTCTTTGTGTGGTTGAGTTTTTTTGGAGTCCTTGTTTTTTTGGGTAAAGCTAGAGCAAGGTAATCCATGCTCCCTCCCTTAACTGCTCAACATTTTAGTTGTTTGATTAATATTCTTACTGGATGGCTGATGTTTTGGCTCTGATGGTTCTTCGACTTAAAAAGTAAAACACACACACACACGCGCACACAATTATGAACACTCCTTATGAATATTTTGTCACTACACACTTCATGAACACTCTCGATGGATATTTTGTCAAGGAGTATACCACTTGCTAGATTATGATGATTCATTCTCTACCTGACAGTCTAGTCTCATCATGGTGACATAAGCTTCTCATACTGGAGTCGACAATCGACGACCAAACTAAAACAGCCGACTAGTTACAAGTCGATCGAGTGAAGTCTGGATGACCGAAAGAAAACAAGGGTAGAATTGTTGCCCCCACTCAATAGAATCACCCGAATGAACCATGCTGATCCAAGAGCTACCGATCTCAAGCGATCAAGTAATATGGTAGTTGATTCATATGCCCATATATTCTTTATACCTAAACTATCATGTAATGCTCCATAAAAAAAGGGCAAACATGTAATTGTACGCTTTATAACTCATTACCTATAAATATGGGAGTCATATCTATAGTAATGACTTAAATCAGTCAATTATCAAATAATTATTTTTTTTTATTATGCACTCATTTCTCTCTCTCTCTCTCATATCCTACGCTCTATTACTCGGGTGATTTACATGACAAATTAAAATTCAACAACACTATTTCTAAATTATGTTACAACCATGTTCAATGCTCAATCAATATTTAAATCATATTTGAGCAAGATGCAAACTATATTTGAGTTTTCCTCGAACAATTTAAATCATACTTGGAGCAAATTTTATCTATATATTCAAAATTTTCAATATGTTTGAAATCTATTTAACAAAAGTTCCAATATTACTAGAATATTGCTAAAATATAGTTCAAATTATATTCTAAGTATAGGTTATTATATTCAAATATTGGTCATTTTGCGTGATCATTAAATAAATATTATCTCATAAAAAAAAGCATTATGTTGAAATTTAGAATAATGCAGAATACTTGATACTTTCATTAATATGAACATGAGTATAAATAACACTTACAAGAATCTTATAATAGAAAAAATAATTAAAAAAAATGATATGAAAGAAAAAAATATATCTCTCAATATCTCTAATAATCAATTAATATTAATTATTAGGAGATATATGAAATAACATAAAATATGAAAATAAATAATTCCTAATCCATGAAAATAAATATAAAATAAGAAATAAAATATCTTCTCAATCCAAGTAAACAATTTATTCCTTATAACTTCCTGCACGAATAAATTATTTCCTAGTATAATTCCTAACACTCCCCCTCAAATTTAGAATGTATGTTAATAATTCCTAACTTGCTGAGTAGTATCGAGAATTGAGAAGAGTTTAGTTGGTCGATGAATGCAACCACACATTGACAAGGTTGTTGCAGCGCCTCCATTGTTAAAGTTTTGCGGTGCTCGTCACTGGTGGTTGTTTGACGGCATTATTGATGAAATCTTCTTTGTTTTAGATTCAGGGTTGACTGAATTTTACAGGGAAGTAAATAAATGTGTTTGTCTTTTGACTGTAACTTTTGCAGTGACTATGGGAAGACACAAAACTCAGGTTTGGTTGAATTTTGAGTTTTGTCTGTCATGTGTTTCGACAAGTAGACAAATGTGTTTGTCTTTTGGATGCAATTTCTGTAGTGCTTATAGGAATAATCAAAATTCAGGTTTGGCTGAATTTTGAGTTTTGTCTGTCAAGTGTTTCGACCTAGAGGATAAATGGGGTTCATTCAGATTATCGAACTTGCTAGTTCAGGCTTGGCTAAATCTTAAGTTTTGTCTGTCATCGTTTCGACAAAAATAGATGGGGTTCGTTCGGATTATCGAACTTGCTAGATTCAGGCTTGGCTGAATCTTGAGTTTTGTCTGTCATGCGTTTCGGCGAAGATAGATGGGGTTTTAGGCGTGGGGGAGGCTGTCGGGATTCCATTCAAGGATAAATTCAGTCTCACCACACCAATGATGAACTTCTCCTCTTTGGTTATGAGTGTCACTTGAGAGAGAAAGTCCCACTCCGAACATCGGCGGTGACCTGTGGTGGCTCTCTAATTGGGAATTTCACAGGAGAGAAAAAGAGTAAATCATACCCAACAAATTCTGCTGACAGAGAAAGCAGCAGGAGAACAGGTGGCTGGAAACGGAGCTCCCCCTGACGCTTGGGCAGGGAAGAAAAATATATTGCAGGAGAAAGGTCGACGATGGATCCAACTATAAGACCCATCGTTGGATTTTTGTGGAAGAACAATAGAAAATGACAGGAAGGCTATAAATTTTCTAGAGGCCGGCAGAGTCAAAGTTCGCAGTTCAGGAAGGTTCGACCAGCTAAAAAAACTTGCAGGGAGAGAAGCAAAAAAAAATTGTTGTTTCAAATATCAAGAGGAGTGTCCCTCCCTTTTCCGCACAGAGGATGACATGAAAGGAGTCCAACAATTCTCAAAGGAAGACTAATGGTTAGAGTACGAAATTAGGCTCTGATACCATGTTGAAATTTAGAATAATACGGAATACTTGATGCTTTCATTAATATGAACGGGGGTATAAATAAAACTTACAAGAATCCTTTAATAAGAAAAATAATAAAAAAAAATGATATGAAAGGAAAATATATATCTATCAGTAGCTCTAATAATCAATTAATATTAATTATTAGGAGATATATGAAATAACATAAAATAGAAAAATAAATAATTCCTAATCCAAGAAAAAAATATAAAATAAGAAATAAAATATCTTCATGATCTAAGGAAATAATTTATTCATTATAACTTTCTGTAGGAATAAATTATTTCTTAGTATAATTTCTAACACATTATATATATATATATATATTAAAAAAGATTATACATGTAAAACAATTATTAGGAAAAATTTTTAGGCATGTATTCAGACTATATGCCACACAATTATTAGGGCTAATTTTTGTAGTAAAATTTCGCATAATATTGGGAGCGCTTAAGAAGACTGGCGCGCGTGGAAATTTTCGCTCCCAATTATACAATTTGGGTTTCTTTTAGTGCCTCTCTTTCTCCTCTCCTCAGAACGCATCTCCGGCTAACCTCCTTTTCTTCCGGCGGCGAGCCCCGACTACATTCCGGCGAAACCGAGAGGAAAAGTAGAGAAAAAGGGTTTCGGTCCGGTTGTTTTGCGTCGGGAGTGGAAAGATACGAGGAGAGGATTCTAGTCAGTCGAACTAGGGTTTTACGTTGGAGCTCTTCTGGCTCCACGACGGGTGTTGCGGAAGTTTGGATGCTTGGTTGAAGTCTCCGCTTGTTCAGTGATTCGGTCCGCCTCAGCTGCTCGTATGTTGTTTTCTTTTGTATTGCATCGGATGGTTGATTTTTGTGGATTCGGAGGGTGATGGGATTAGGGCTTCGGTTATTACTTTGGATAGATTTTGTTTCTTTATGCGTTTGATGGGGATTTGGGAGTCAGATTTTTTTTTGCCGGATTTGGAGGGTTTTTTCTCTTTTTGAAGTTTTTTACTGTTTTTGTGTTTTTCGTCAGGGTTGGGTCTTTGACTGAAATTTTTTGCCATGGGGTTTTGGATCGCTCAGCGTTGGTTTGGTCTGGGTTTGGTTGAAATTTCCTGCTTGTTTTATTTGCTTTCTCTTGTTACTGAGGTTTGGCATGTGTAGTTTTTGTTAGTTTTTATGACATTTTTTCTCATTTTGTTTTTCAAATTGCTTACTGTTTTTTCTTCAAACATTTGATGCGTATAGAAATGGAAAGATGTCTCATCGTTTGGAGTCATTTTTAGTTTTCTTTACTGGAAAAATCTCATTTCTTCAAGGAAAGAATGAGTTGCTAAGAAGATCGTTTTGTTTTCTTTAATTTCTGCAGTTCAAAGATAGCACTGCTCACTTTTTGGAGGTTGTGTATCACTGGCAAGCATCTTCGGCACATTTGTACCTTGGGTTTGAGATTGTTTTCTGAAGTATGAAGAAATTGCTCAGGTAATGTGAGATTTACTAATTTGCGTTGCCTTCATCTACTTGGCCTTGTGCCTTATGCTTCTCTTTTTCTGTTGTTTTGTTTTCTCCAGCTAGCCGAGAGGCAGCGCCTTGTGTCAGATGCATGTTGGGTTTTTCTTGGCAAAATATATTATTCTGGAGAAGTAAGTTTTTTGTTACTTGCCTACTACATTTGCTTGTCACTTGAGGTAGTGCTCCTTGTGAGTTCTATTGATTTGTATTGTGCATCATTATAATGGATTTCTCTAAAAAATATATAAATTGTTGTGTTTATTTATCGATTGCAGTTTATAGTGTACACTGGGTTCATTTCCATCTCTTCTATTAATGGTGTAGAGTCATGTCGTGTTTGGAAGGTTTTTTTTGAGATAACAGAGAACTTGCAGAGGGAATAAATTTGGATGCTTTTGATCGTTTCCTATTTTCAATGACAAATGGGTTTACGAAAGTAGTCAAATATGTGTTTTCTCTTGATTTATCGAAATACTATTTTGTAAAGCAATCTTTTGCTTGTATGGCCAACCATTACTTATCAATATCAATATTATATTACCTTTTAAAAACTGTTTTGAATAATAACTGTAAATTATAATAACTATCAAATAATTAGTTATGCTTTACAAAGATTCATGTATTTAAAAAGCATGTTTATATAATATTCTATTACTTTACTAAATAGTTAATATAACTGATGATCAAATATGATATATTATTGTTGATATAAATATTAAAATTATTACTTTCGCAATATAATTTAGTTTCTTAATATTTATATATTTTAACATTATATAAAATTTTAATAATAATAGAGTTCTCCATAATTAATTATTTCCTATTTGTTAATAGCAATGAAATAAGATGTTTATAGTAATAACTTTTTTGTAAATAAACCCTAAATTGTTCCTATCATTTTGTCTATTGTGGTGTACAGAGAAATTGTTAATTGTACCATCTCTCTAAAATTGATGACTTTGGCTGGAGTTTGGCCACCTATTTTAAGCCTACCCCATGACCTGATATTTGTCGAGACACATTCCTCAGGTCTAATTATGGATGCATCAATGCATATCTTCGGACTTAGTAGACATTTGGTGTTGTATGCTTGCATATGTTTTTATGGATGGATTTATGCATATATTTAAGTTATTTCATATAGCATTTATTATTTTAAAACATTGATAACATAATATACATTATCTATTGATAATGTTGTTTACATTGTAATATGTATCGCTTCTTTTATATCTATAGATATACATATTTGTATATGTATATGTATATGTGGGTGTGTGGGGTCTTTGTGGGTGTGTGTGGGTGTGTATATATGATGGTGTTGATGATATATATTGTATGATGAAGGTGTGCAGAGCTCTCTTGTCCACTTCTGAGTATACAAACAAGTAATTTTGTAAAAATTTGGACGCAAATTTCTGCATGCTTCTTACCTTGTCTTCATTTTCCCCTCTGCTTTTGATCTAATAGCACATTTCTCGGTTTCCATTTCCATCTATATTAACCAAATTGGCCTTTAAAGCGTTCATGTTCTCACTTTAGTTCCTCATCAGCTGTTTTGATATTTCTTCTTGGAGTATTCTAGCAGAAAATTTATCGGTTTTCTGTAAAAATTCTGGGTAGATTTTCAGTCCTCTGTTCTGTTCTCCCTTGTTTTTGGTATGCCAAATAACAAAAAAATATATTTTATGTGCTTTGACGGTTGCCTTATTTCTCGTCACCTACTAAATTCCATTTGGGAGAAAACTTAGTGCTGTAGTTTTTCCATTATTATGGTATATAATAATTGGCTGTCTAAATATTTGTTTATTATTATTATATTTAATTAAGTCAAGATGATGGTTTCAGCTTGCCCTAAAAGGTTCACCTGAAAGCTTGGATGGAAAGCCTATTTTGTTTTAACGGGTAGCGGATTCTAAGAAACTGGGGCACCCCTTTTATGTACATTATAACTGCATTATCACCAAGAAGAAGAAAACTTGGTTCTTCCTTGAAATTCTGAATTCATCTGGCTAAACTTTCTGCCTGATGAGTGTTGACAAAATTTGACAGAACCTATGTCAGAACGTAGTCACCAAGTTCGTGGCTGCATCCCAATTTTTGAATGCCCTTATTTATTGTACTCTTGTAACCCCTTTCCTAATGCATCTGATTACTGCTTCTGCAACTTAATAGGTGTATTAATAGAATTATTAGATAAAATCTCAATCTCATAAGCAAAAATCTTTGTCTTTGCTTTTTGAAGTGTCGGCGAAGTTTAATCTTTTTTTTTGACTTTTCCATGTCTATGATACATTGTGAGACGTCTTCTTCAGTCCATAATTTTGGTTGTTTTGTTTTTTAATCTAGTTTTGCTTAGTTTGCTGCTTTTTTCTTTTATTATAGTTAGTCTTTAATTTAAAATGATTATGTCATTATTATTACAATTGTCATTCCTGTGTTTTGATTTAATTTTTCACATTTGAAAATGCTTCTCCTTGTCTTAGTATAACGAGGTTTAGAATCTATATGAAATTGTGGCTACTATTATGAATTGTTAACCTTGTGTAAATTGAAGATGATTGATGGAATCCTCAATGGAGATGATTTCCTTCTTTCTCCTAGCTGTTAAGCCATGAGGTTCTCTCTCTTTAATTTTGTCTTCTTCCTTTTCTCGTCTTCATCTTCTACATTGCATTCTTCCTGTTTCAACAATCAAAGTATTTTGTTTCACCATTACTTTTATAGTCGCTGCTACATTCTGTGTCTATTCATACAGGATTTTGATTAAACACATGGAGCGTACTTCTTTCTTCCATAATCCATCTAATTTTCTATAATTTTCCTTTTAATGCTCCCCACTTCTTTGCTTATACTCTGCTTCTTTTTTTGTCGCCTTTCTGCTGCCCTCATGCCATTTTTGCTTTTGATTCAGTATATAGCATACCATTCTTGCTGCATTTTTCCCTTGTAGCTTCCTATCCGTTTAGCAATTTGGACTACTGACTGCCAACAGCTTACCAGAAACTACTGGAAGTCTTCCACTCCAGCCCACTCTTTCCTAATCACAACTTCCTCCACAAAATTCTCTACTTTTTCTTCATTTGAATTTGTGGTCTTTACCGCAACCCTCCACCACTCGATTAGATTGGTTGCAACAGTCTACATACACACATATATATGGGCAAATTAAGTTAGAAAAATTTAAACATTCATATTGTTGAATATGAATTTCTGTATATATGAATATATATTTTCAATTTAAATATGAACCTAAAATTCAAATTTGAATAAACTGAGAATTTAATTACACCTACCCTTTACCCGCTTTGCCCATCTCTTTTAAATAGCCACCATATCATATATGATATATGCAGCAATCACCTTATCCAACCCTCCCCCTTTCAAGCAAGCTTTTCCACTTTTTCATTTCACTTAAGTTCTATCCAATATAAATTTTTGCACTAATTACTAATTTGACTTCTCAAATGCAAGCCCACCCAGTTTTGTTTAGCACAACCTGACCCAATTCTTTGTCCAACCTAACCCAACCATAGGCTCAAATGATAAAATATGGGGAAACAATTTACCTTTTTTTTTGTCAGTTATGCAGAATTACAGATTGTTGACTTTTGCCATGGATGAAGGTCTCTAGGCTTACAAAGATTCCTTTCTAGTGTTGATGATATTGTTTATGTGGATCAATGATGACGCCCTTTAAGTAATGTTGTTGAATTTATTTATTTTTCTCTCGTCTTTCTTTTGATGAATTTCCTATTCTTTACAATGTAGGGAATTGATGAAGTGTGAATTTTTTAGTTTTGAGTCATTGCCTTAATTAATTTTGCCTTGTTCACTTGCCATTTCATGTTGTTTCTCATAGCCATACCACAATCTTAAGTTACATGTTGTTTCGTTGTTATTTAGTTTGTCACATGCCATTATTAATGGTGGATTTGTTAAGATGATAGTCATAGTTGTTTTAGGTGAAATAGAAAGAAGAAACCTTACATTTATGAGGATACGCGGTGGAGTGAGGAGGTATAAAAGTCTCTTAGAGAAAAGAAGCGTGTGTTTTAAAAAAACTAGATACTTTTGAGGCTTTCTGTGATCATAAGAAAGCTAGACAGCTTGTAAAGAGTTTATTTACCAAAGCAAAAATTATAGCTTTTGATGCATTTATATAATTTGAGATATGTAGAATAATTAAGGCAAGAGATAAAATTTTTATAGATTTTGTTGAAATTAGATACTTTAGAAACAAAGTTTGTTGGATCCAATTTATAGATGAAGATACTGTGGAAGGTTGATGGTGATATTTTTAGAAATTATTAAATGAGTTTTAAAGTAAAAATTATTTTGGAAGAATATCATGAACAGCATAACGGGGTATCTTATAGATTAATTAAAAAAATTAAATCTGAAAACTATGATAAATGTCAAATGATTGTTGATGTAGGGTTAGTATTTGGGGATGAACAATATTTACGGGGTTGTATCAATTATAGATGACTTCAATTTTTTAGTCATTTAATGAAGTTATGGATGAGAATAATTGTTTTAGATAGGCCCTTTAAATGGAAATCTGAAAACTATGGTAATGTCAAAAGATTGGAGATGTATTTTGGAGTTAGTATTTGTGGATAAAGAATATGTTCGAGGTTGTGTCAATTATAGATGACTTAAATTTATCAGTCATTTAATGAAGTGACGGATGAGATTAATAAATTATATAATTGAAAAAAAAATTACATTAGTTTTGAAAAGGTAATTTGATCTCATAGTAGAGGGAGATGCTATAAAAGAATTGTGTGCTGCTGTAAATAATGTAAATAAGTATATAGAGCAGATGAAGAACCACGGCTTTCCACACCTGATGGGCAGCTTTCTGAAGCACTATTCTCCTGCATGTGGGTATCACGACTTTCGATACCTGCAATGAATTCAACTTCATGATGTGGAATAACCTCTTTCATCATTTCATCTTGCACTGGTATTTGCATGCCGACATCTGAATTGCTTTCTCCCAACACCATATTAAACGTGGCAACCTCTATATCAACGGCAGAGTTTACTTGTGATTGATTTACAAAATTTTCACCTTCTTTAGGAAGGTGGTGAAAAAGGGCTTTCTTGGATGAGCCACGTGGGTCTCTTCTCCCCTGTCCATGCTTGTATCGGCTTCTACCCCGGTTCCCTTGGGGCGAACTAGAATTGCGACTGAGTTGGATTCTTTTGGGGCGAACGAGAATCGCGACGGACTTAGATTTCTTTCGCAACTCCTTCATTTTGCTCATGATTGCTACCAGTTTTAGCCCTTCCATGGCCACCGTGCCCTTGGCGGTAATGGATGCCAGTGGAATCCCATCAAAGGAAGAATTCAACACTTGGATCTTGGCGCGTACCTCCCGAGTTTCTGGGATCAAGAAGAACCACTTAGATTTTTATTATTTAGCTCTAACCCTGAGCTCATCAATGAAATTCATGGGAGATGGAACATAAGCCCAGACATTCCCTTCATCGGCACCGCCCAAAAAATGATTCCAGCTTGATTTTTTTTTCTTTTTTCCGTCCCATTTCTTTTGGCAAATTTTCATCCTTTTTTCTCGCTTGCGTCGAACAACTAAAATTTTCTTTATCGATTCAATTTAGTTTTTAATATTAAACGCGCGCACACACACACGCACATACACACTTACATGTATGTATGTATGTATGTATGTATGTATGTATGTATGTATGTATGTATGTATGTATGCATGCATGCATGCATGCATGCATGCATGCATGTACGTCCGTCCGTCCGTCCGTCCGTCCGTCCGTCCGTGTGTGTGTGTGTGTGTTTGTGTGTGTGTGTGTGTGTGTGTGTGTGTCTGTGTGTGTGTCTGTGTGTCTGTGTGTCGTGTGTGTGTGTGTGTCCGTGTCTGCGTGTTCGTGTGTCGTGTCTCGTGTGTGTGTGTGTGTGTACGTGTCCGTGTCCGTGTCCGTGTTCGTGTGCGTTGTGTCTCGTGTGCGTGTTCGTGTGCTGTGTCGTGTGTGTGTGTGTGTGTGTGTGTGTGTGTGTGTGTGTGTGTGTGTGTGTGTGTGTGTGTGTGTCTGTATGTGTGTGTGTATGTGTGTGTGTATGTATGTGTGTGTGTATGTGTGTGTGTATGTGTGTATGTATGTATGTATGTATTATGATCTGGTTTACTTTTCTTTTGCACTTATGAGTGCTGGCAAAAACTCAAAATAATGAAAGATGGCCGGAAAAGATTGATAAGTATTAATAGTCATGGAACTTCATTTTCAGCAGACTAAGGGGGCATTTGCCTGAAGAGAGGATTTAGTAAATTCTGGATTTATTAAATCCGGATTTATTAAATCTAATCCCTTGCAGGATTTATTAAATCCATATTTAACATGAATCGAAGATAAAATTTGGACCTTAAATCTGAAATTTTATAAATTCTTAGAATTTGTGTTTTTTATGTAGGGCTAGATTTAATAAATCCATCTGTTAAATCCTATTAATATGATGCTACCAAACACCCCCTAAAAGTCGTCAAATTAAACTTCAAGTTGGTGGAATAGACTTGTTGATAAAATTGATGTATATGTTGCTCATCATTCAAGTATAGTTTTTTTGTTGGAGAAATCAATGGCTCGTGAAAGTAAAACATTGAAGAATAATTAAGAAGGTGAAAGATAAATTATTAGACTTATAGACATAAGGAAAGGCATAAGTATAGTTCTTAGGTCTTGTTATGCAAATTATTGTTTGCTTTTTTTTTACCCAACCAGTCTTTGTCAAGGTTGAATCTCACATATTTATCTTCATTCACCCATTATAAGGGTAATCCATTACAATCATTATTAATTATGGAGTTCGTAATTGAAATCTACATGTTAACACAAAAAGCTGTTTTGATATTGTGGCCTAACTTTTTATTTATATAGCCAATATCTTTTTTTCCATTTCTAATGTCGGCTTTGGCTATTTTTCTCTCTTTTCTTTCTTTAAGTTTGTTATCCTAGAAGCTTTTTAGGAGTCACTCATTGTCCATAACTCAGCCATTAATCACTCTCCCTCCCTCACTTCCTTTTTAGATTAAAGTTGCCATGATCAGTACAATCTATTTTGACAAAGATATAAAATTATTGAAGGGAGAATATGGGTTGCTAAAATCATGTCATAAGAAGTAATTGGAGCTATATGAATTTTGTTGTCAAGTTTGGGGAAAGAAATCTTCTACTTCGAGGAGAAATATTGTTCTTAAAAGTCATTATTTTGTTACTATAATAGATCAAAATCATTCATTCTTTTTTATTTCTTTAACATTTAAGTTTTTTATTCATTCTTTTTTATTTATTGGCATAATTGATTTTAAAAACTGTTATGATTGTTTTGTTATCAATTGGATGCATAAAAATTTTCTTAATGGTTGGTTTGTTTGCATGATGATATTTCTGCCACATGTGAAAACTTCCAAATGGTTTGAAATTAAATTCATGGAGTCTTGATAATTTCTAGATCTTCTTTGACTGTTTTGATTGGTGGAATATAGATTTAGATTTTTATGTGGAATTCTTTTCACTTGCTAAATTTTTATTTTTTGACATGTTCAATGAAAGATTTAATTGTTATAAGAATTGATGGCGGGAAGGACCTTTTTTTAGAGTTTATTTGTCTGTTTTCAAATGCAAACTGTGCTTTTATTATATTATTGGGAAGCGTCTCCAATGCAAACAATGCCTTTATTTATCTTCATTCCCACTGTACATCTAAAGGCTTACATGGTTTTCCTTTATCCTGAGAATGAATTTATTATAACGTGATAGTACTGATATTGTATGTAATGTCATTTATCTCTTTGTTTAGTTTAACTACTTATTTATTCTGAGATTTATATGGCTGTGTATGTGAAATATATGTGAAATCTTAGTCCTTGTTTAGACTTGATTTCTATCCATTTTGAAGTGATTGATGGCTTGTTTAAATTTATTTTTAACATTCTAATGTATTTTTGTTTTGTGCTAGATCCTTGATTATTGTCACCCTTTAGGTCATTCGGCGGTTGAAATCATGTGACCTGAGAGGCATGAGAAATTGGTCCTTTTTTTCTCGTTCAAGTCCTTTTATTCTGCTCTTTCTCCTCCCCTGTTTCATTCTTTACTTGTTTTGCATTTGATGCGTATGCCACCGGATGGCAACAGCAGGAGTAACATTTTAGTGTAGTCATAAGAAAGCAACCTTTAGGTTCTGCTTGCTTTGAAGGAATTTAAAGATAGAAAGTAGAAAGTAAATGGAAAAGGAATTTAATTGAGATTGTTTTTTACCAATTTGAAGGAGAAACTCACTAGAGATGTTTTATTTTCTCAAGTGTCTGATGCTTGTGAGTCTAGGGTTGAAATACAACTAAATGAATGCAATAAATGAAGATCACACAAATTAATATGGTGTTTGCAGTTTATAAAACTACTAATTAAAATATGAATTCATCTCATTTGATGTAAATAAATTTTATGAGAAATTTACTCCACATGATTATTTAATGATGAATTAAATCAAAGTTATCAATAAAAATTTAAATTGCAGTAAATTCCACATGAAATAAATTGCAGTGCCGTACAATACCAGCCTTTCCAAATATATCAAGCTACTGCAAAACCCCCCACCAGCTAGCTTTATAGATTGACGGCTGTAGGAACCAACTAAGAAATCATTGCAACTTGCTGCCATAATACTAAAGTTTCCAGCCATTTTATCCACTCAATTGCAAACTTATCTAATGAACCAAATCAAGATATTGGAATAATAGGTAATAGATCTCATTTAGTGTTGTCACATCATCACAATCATGTTTAGGCATTCAAATTAAATTAAAATTACTTTGTAAAAATCTAACAAATAATTAAACTAAATTTGCTCAGATTATTGATGCTTCCAATTAGAAATACTTCCAGATCTCCATCATTTGGAAATACTTAAGCTTTTCACTCTGTTTTAGGATTCATAATATGAAATATGCATATGCTTTAATTTCCTTGTAAAATCAATTTCTTATCCAATACACCCAAACCAACCATTCAGCATGTAATTTTGAGGTCAGTAATATTTTTTTTTCAACTTAATTCTTACCAACAAAACACAACTCTAAGGACGCATAGTGACAACTGCAAAGAGGCTGGCCTTTGGTGCAATTATGTAATGTACTACGTCAAATCATTCTCAAGGTTAGAAAAGCTTGATGGTGTGTTCAGAGTGATTTTTATGAATTTATATTCTATGTTTGTATATTGTTGCTGATTTTGTTGTAAATCATACATTTGTACAAGTGCTTAATGTTGATTTTTTATTGTCTAATTTTTTGTTTTCTTCCCCTTCTAAATTTGAAAATTTAAATGCGTGAGCTCACGGGATTATGTGTTACTACCACACACCTTGATAATAATTTCCATGCAAAGTGCTCTCTCTCTCTCTCTCTCTCATCACTCATCACTCATCACTCATCACTCATCACTCATCCCTCTCTTGAATTCTACTTTCAGGTGCCTTAGTTCATCGGAAATTTTTTAGTTCCAACTGCTCAATATAGTAACAAGTTTTTGTAGTCTGATATTGTGTTGGTGAATATGATATATATCTCTTATGGTTTACAAGTAGACTGACTATACATGAACAAGTAGTGCGGTTCATCTTAAGCAGTGCATCTTACATGACAATTTTGTGATTATCGCAAAAATGGACTGCAATAGAGAGGAAGCTACCAGAGCAAAGGAAATTGCTGAAAGCAAGATGCTCAGCAGGGATTTTGTTGTTGCCAAAAAACTACTGCTTAAAGCTTTGCAACTTTACCCAGAAATTGAGAATGCATCTCACATGCTTACTGTTTGTGAAGTCCATTGCTCTGCTGGAAACTTAGTAAATGGTCATACAGATCATTATGGAATTCTTCAGGTAGAGGCATCAGCAGAGGAAGCATTGATCAGGAAGCAATACCGCAGGCTTGCTCTTCTGCTTCATCCGGACAAGAACAAATTTGCCGGTGCAGAAGCTGCCTTTAAGCTTGTTGGTGAAGCATATAAGGTATTGTCCAATCAAACCGACCGCCAACTTTATGATTCAAAGAGAAGAGTACAAATGAGGGCTTCATGGCATTCCTCTCAAAATTCTAGAAATGCAAAGAGGTATACAGCTGCTACAGTTAACGTTTCAAACAGTCAATTTAGTGGACCAAGACCTCAGGATCAGCAGCTGCCATCCATGTTCTTTGCTTCACAATGTTTTTGGACCATGTGTGTTTTCTGTAATAACAGATTCCAATATTCTCGCTCTTGGTTGAATAGAGAGGTCCAATGTCACAAATGTTTCAAGAAATTTTATGCATTTGAAGTGAGTCCTCAAAACGTTCCACCTCCTGGTTCAAGTTCTGGGTTCAGCTGGAGCCAAACTGGCGTACATGAGATGCCTGCTCCAGGTCACCGCTCTTATAATCATGGGAGCCAAACTCATGCATCACAACCTTCAAAACCTGCTGCTACCAAACCTCAACATGGATCTGGAAACAGGGAAGAAAGGGCTGATCCTTGCAGGGATGGTATGGCTGGTAATCAGCAGAAGTCTGAAAATTCTAAACCGGAGAATAAGCCATCAGGTAATGCACGCCGGATGAGGAACAGGAGGGTCGTAGTAAACTCTACTGACTCAGAATCTGCTGAAAGTGATTCTACTGAAAATAATTCCGCTGATAGTTTTTCGGAGGTAGAACCAACTGTGCTTGATGGTGGATCAACAAGCACCAGGTATCCAAGAAGGTCAACTCGGTCCAAAACAAATGTTACTTATAGAGAAGCCGAAAGCGAAGATGAAGATTCTGTGCCCCATCGTAAAAGAGTAAGAAAAGTTGGTTCATTTGGCAGTAAAAACCAGGACATGTCATCTTCTGGAGTACCGAATGGTGTGAAGGTGAAAAAAGGTGAGATTCCTAATTCTGAAGATGGGATTAAGGCGGAGCAGAAAGACAACAATCCTTGTAAAGACAATTTACCTAGGAGAGCAACGGAGGAAACGGTGCATACGAAAGATGAAAAACAAGTTAAAAAAAGTTCAAATTCAACTTCTGCTGTTCCGTCAAGATCCAGAAAGCAGCAAGCTTCGTCTTCCTTCTCTTACCCCGACCCAGAATTTTTTGATTTTGATGAAGGGAGGAATAAAAGTAGATTTGCCGAGAATCAGGTTTGGGCTGTTTATGATGATGATGATGGAATGCCGCGGTATTATGCTCTGATTCAGAAACCTTTTGGTTCAAGCTACAAGCTACAGTACATCTGGTTAGAAAACAATCCAACGAGTGCAGCCGAGAAAGCTTGGGTTGCAGCTGGACTTCCAATTTCTTGTGGTAATTTTACTCAAGGAAAGGCCTGTACTGCAAGAAGCCAAGAAATGTTCTCACATCTTGTTTTCTCAGAGGATATTAGAAAAGATAATTACAGTTTCTACCCAAAGAAGGGGGAGGTTTGGGCCCTTTTCAAAGACTGGGATATAGGATGGAGCTCTGCTGTAAACAGGTCCAGAAATTATGAATATGAAATTGTTCAAGTTGTTTCAGATTTTTCATATGGCAAAGACATCACTGTCCGCAATTTGTTCAAAGTCAAAGGATTTCGATACGTGTTTGCACCAGTTCATGATGAGCAAAACACCGTGATACCAGGCGGGCAATTGCTCAAATTCTCCCACTGTATACCTCATTACAGTCTCTGTGAAGAACGAGAAGGAATTCCAAGAGATTCTTTCGAGCTCGATCCAGCTGCTTTACCGGAGAGCCTATTGAAGGTCACAGACACAGTTAGTGCTAATTCTGTTGAAGCTAAACTCGCAGGATGTTCAGTTAATATTAGGACCAGAGTCCAATGTAGTGTTAATTCAGAAGATATACTCCATAAATCAGATAACACAACAGAACAGCACGCTGTGGATCCAGAGAAACCTTACAATACTGATAGGAGAAATGAAACTACAGGTTCTGGTAGCTTAGGGGTAGAAATTAATGAAGATGATGAAGAAGACTCCAGCTTTAATGGAGAAGAGCGAAAAAATTCAAGATTTTATAACCTGAGATCAGAGGAGAAGTTTGGAAAAGGTCAGATTTGGGCACTTTATAGTGAAATAGTCGAGTTTCCTAACTACTATGCTTGGATAAAAAAAGTTGAATGGGAAGAGTCCGGCTTTGTTATTATTAAGTGGCTCGAACACTCGCCCGAGACACAGGACGAGAAATTGTGGTTAAAAAATGGCCTTCCTTTCGGCTGCGGAACATTCAAAGTTTCGGGCACCGATCAGTTTGATACGACCGACGCCTTCTCTCATATGGTTCACGCGAAACCGATCAAGAAAAATGATTTGTATGAGATATATCCAAACAGTGGTGAGGTTTGGGCTCTATATAAGAATTGGAGTTTTATGTTGACTTCCAAAGATATAGGAAATGCTGCTGATTACTCGCTTGTGGAGATCATCCAACGGAATGAATCTGTTATAAGAGCAGTGAGCTTGACTAAAGTCAAAGGTCACAAGAATGTTTTTATTGCTGAGACCGGCGGCTTAGCCGAGGTCAAGATACCGATAAAAGAATGCCTGAGATTCTCGCATCTGATACCGGCGTTTCGACTAACTATTGAGGAATCTGGGAAGCAGGAGGAGTGTTGGGAGCTTGATCCTGATTCAATTCCAAAGATTTTGTTGAGTTAGGAACCCCCCTAGAGTTTTGTTTTACACTGTGCACTACTCAATAGCAGAGGTGCAGGGCTGGAAATGAAGAAGATGGCTAGGTTTTTTTTTATTTTTATTATTATTATTTTTTAATTATTGCGGTGGCCCTTATGATTATTATAAAACTGAGCTTCTTCTTCTTCTTCTCAGGGTTACAGAAGCTTCATGCACATTTCTGGCACCTTCTGCACCATTTTGAATCTGGAAGCAGCTGCCTGGCCTTTTTGCCTTGATATTATGATGCAGCTATCAGATTTAACAAATGTTGAAATTAAGAGATATTAGTCAGTCATCTTTGTAGCTTTCTTTTTCTTTTTGGGGAGGTAATGATGATTTGGCACTCATGGCTTCCAAGTAATTTGCATGTATATTATTATTAAATACTCAAAACATCAGTCTCTAGTGCTTTGTCTTTGCTTTTTTTTTTTTTTTTTTTGTTTATTGGTAGGGTTATCTTTTTAAGGTTTTTTTTTTAGATTCCAATTCTAATTCTAATCTTCTGATCAATCATGGGCAGGGTAGTAATTGCTAGAAATTGATTTATCATTGTTGTTATAATTATTATGTTTTTATCTTAATTTTCAGAATCTTTAGCCTTTCCATATTTTGATTATCTGTCATTTGTGGTTATTTTATTAATCAAGTGAAAATTTATCTGCAGTCCACTATTTTTTTTTTTATTATTGTCATCATAATTGGATATTCTCAAATTCTTTTTATTGGTTTACATCAGTGATCAGCTTTAAGTCCATATCTTTTTGCTTTAGTTAGGGATGGTCTTACTAGACACTTACAGAAGGATGTACTTTGGTGTATGCGTTTTGCTGATGATAGCCTTCACGATGAGAAAAAGTTCAGGAAAAACTTAAATTATAGAGGTCTACTTTAGAGTCTAAAGGCCTTCGTTTGAGTAGAGCTAAAATTGAATACATGGAATGTAGTTTTAGTAGTAGCTCTAGTGACAAAAGTGTAACTATGGGTGATTAAATTATTTGAAGTTGTGAACGCGTTAGTATTTCAGGTCTATTTTGTGATAGAAAAGTACCGCTTAGACTAAAAGAAAAATTTTATAAGATGGTGGTTAGACTTGCAATGCTCTCTGGTGGTGCTGAATGTTGGCTTTTAAAAGAGAAGCATAAAATTAAGTGTCGTCGAGATGAGAATGATTAAGTGGATGAGTGGCTTTTTATTTGGAGACCAAATGTGAAATGAATGTATAGTGATAGTGTTGGTGTAGCTCGAGTGACTAACAAAATTAAAGAGTCGTCTTAGAGAGTTAGGTCACATTTAACATCGATTATTTGATGATTCAATTAGAAGGGTAGATGTTTTAGATTTGATTTATATTAAGAAATGTAAAGGTATACTTAAGGAAGATTTGGGTATATTGTATAAAGATGATCTTAGTTTATTAGAATTAAATGAATGTGACACTAAATTGGATGCAATGGAGAAAAATGACGCATGTGGCGGACCCCGGGGATAACATTTTTGTTGTTAAAAATTTACATGTGTACTGCACAATTTAATGTTTTTACAGATCAGGTGCTAATTATTATTATTATTATTTTTGTAATAATGTGAAATTTATGTTAATAAAAAAGTTCGTTTCAATTTTAAGGTTTAGTAAGTGTTTTTATAAGATGTAAAGATTTTTGAGTGTTATGAAAGTTAATAAATAAATGCTAGATACCTAAATTTAAAAAATCCAGCACATAAGGAGGATGTACGCAGTGCTACGCGTGACAAACAATTAAATATTGTCATGTAAAATGCATCGGGCCCATCTTATAATGGATATGCGGAGGTTTTTTAGAGGTACAACGAAGGTTATTGTGGAGTTATTTTGGTTTTATTTCGGTATTAACTCTGATAACTCTTATTAATTTGGAAATAATCTCCTAATAATTTTTTGGTTCCATTGAAGTGAAAACTGTGGATGTTATTGTATGGTTATTTCGGTTTTATTGGGGTATTAACTCCAATAATCCCGCAATAATACGACAATAACCCTTGAATAATCTATGCGGGTTCATTTTAACAACCCCAGCAATAACCTCTAATAACTCTTGTCGTAATCCCACAATAACCTTATAATAATCCGGCAATAACCTCTACAGTTTAATCCCAATAACCCTCTAAACACCTCCATGGATCCATTATGAGGTGGACTCGATATGTTCTTAGCGGTAATATTTAATTGGCTGTCACACGCGTCGCTGCGTATGTTCTCCGTATGCATTATTTTCTCCCACCCTCTAAATGTTTTTAATTTATACCATAATATATCGAGCTAAGCTAATTTGTATATTTCAATTTTAAATAGTATATTCTAATATGATTTATCAAGTAAACATTCACTAATAATGATGTAAAAAAATTACTCTATCGAGCTAATGATACATCTAAATTTAAAATTATGGGCTGTTTTATTTCAAATTTTATTAAGATTATAACCAAATGAATTACTTTGAGAGTTGAATTTAGTGATAGCAAAATGGTTTTAATTTTGGGCTTAAATAAGTTGAAATCAATAATTAAAGTATAGTTGATTTTTTTGGGAAAATAGTTTAAAGGTCAAATGGTACTTGAAATTTTGATATTTAAAGAGATTGCAATCCATATTTTATTTAAAATTTATGTTGTAGATTTAGGCCCCGTTTGGGGAGGCAGGGCGAGGCCTAAAAACAGTTTGTTAGGGGAGTAGGGCAGCTGCGTTGAGGCGCATTTTGGCGTAAATGCGTGCAGCAGGTTCGACCACACGTCCCGCTTTCTCCCTTTGTCATTTTACTCACATGCCCCGTAATATTTTGATTATGCCCTAATCATTTCTCACATCCTTTGGCTCTTGCGCAAGAAATGTGCGATCTTCCCCCTCCCTCCCCTTCTTCCTCTTCTCCGACGCATTTCACGCTTGTTAGTTCGTCATCTTTCTCCTTGGTTACTACAATATATGTGAATGCCTTGATTTTTTTTTTTTGCTTTGGTTCGTCACCTTCCTCCTCTGTGTGAATTTGAATGGCTCTTTTATTGGATTATAGGCGAATGACTTTGATGGAGGGATTCAATGTGAATGCTATGATTTGTTGTTTTGTTAGATTTGTGAAAACAAAAAAAATGGTGGCTTGGATGCAGAGATTTCATTTGAGGAGGCTTGATTTCTTGTTTGGTTAGCTATGTGAAAAAAAAAAATCTTTCATGTATAAGGGATGAAGTCAACTGATTGGATTTTTTTTTTTAGTGAGGCAAGTATTCTTAGCTTGGCTCAGTTGGGTTCTGCATGAAGATTAAAAAAAAAAGAAAAAAAAAAGAATTGACATGGCTTTGAGTGGCTTTGGTCTTGTTGGTTTCTTTTGGTGGATTGGTTTTATGGGTTGTTGGTCCTGTTGGTTGGTATGCTGTATAGTTGGTTATGTTGGTTCGATGTGAATGCTTGGTTCTATTGGTTTTGTTGGCTTATTCAGCAGTGGCTTTGGCTTGTTGTTATGGGTGTGGCATGGTGTTATGTGACATGGCTTGGTGTTATGGTTGTGGCATGGTGTTATGTGGCATGGCTTGGGAAGGATGTGGTTGTGGTGCGCTGTTTTGGGTGTGACTTGGGTTTTTGGGGTTATGTGGCAGGACGTTATGAGTTTAGTGTGTAATGTGGCATAAGTTGGGGCGGAAGTGACTTGGGGTGGATGTGGCTTGGGTTTGGGCTTATCTGGCATGGTGTTATGGGTTTAGGGTTTTATGTGGCATGGCTTGGGGTGGAAGTGACTTGGTGTGGATGTGATTGTGACTTGTTTTTATGGATGTGGCCTGGATTTAGGAGCATGGAGTTATGGGTTTAGGGTGTCATATGGCATGACTTGGGATGGAAGCAGCTTAGGGTGGATTTGGCTTGGGTTTGGTGTTATGTAGCACATTGTTATGGGTTTAGGGTGTTATGTGGCATGGCTAGGGGTGGAAGTGGCTTGGTGTGGTGTTGCCATGGCTTGTTGTTTTGGGTGTGGCTTGGGTTTGGGGTTATGTGGCATTGTTTTATGGGTTTAGGGTGTTATATGGCATAGCTTGGGTGGTTGTGTCTTGTTGTTCTAGGTTTGGCTTGGGTTTAGGGTTATGTGGCATGGTCTTTAGGGTTTAGGGTGTTATGTGGCATAGCTTGGGGTGGATGTGGTCGTGGTTTTTTGTTCTGGGTGTGGCATGGGTTGGGTTATGAGTGTGGGTGGCTTGGTGTGGATTTGGTTGTGGCTATGGGTTTATGTGGCATGTGTGGATGTGTATGGCTTGGGGTGGATGTGGATATGGCTTGGTATTATGGGTGGTTGTGGGTTGTGGTTATGGGAAGGTTGTTGCTTGGGCTTATGGATGTGGCTATTGTGTTATGTGGCATGGTGTTATGGGTGTGGTTATGGGGTTACGTGGCATGGTGTGGATGTGTGTTGCTTGAGGTGGAAGTGGCTTGGGGTGGATGTGGTTGTGGCTTGGTGTTATGGGCTGCTTGGGTTGGGATAATAGGATGTTCTTGTGGCTTGGGGTTTTAGGACTGGCTATTGTGTTATGTGGCATGGTGTTATAGGTGTGGCTTTGGGTGTATGTAGTAGGGTGTATGACAGGATATTTTTCTACTTATTAAAAACTAAATTACACATCTTTTAAATATTTTTCTTTTTACTGCTTATTTTATTATTTTGTTACAATAATTTGTATTATTTGAGCAATGCAATGGCTAATAAGTCCAAAGAGACTGGTACATTGGCATTGCGGGAAAAAGAAACAAAAATGTTATTTTGTGACGTTTGTCTTAAGGAGAACTAACTGAGAAATAGGCCTGCGACATATTTCAATAAGGGAGGGTAGCAACATGTTATTGCAAATTCAAGGAAAGTACAGGCGGGGTGTATGACAGGATGCAAATGAAGAATAAATATGATCAACTCAAGAAGGATTTGAAACGCGGATCAACAGGCTTGGATTGAGGTATGGTGAAGTGAGTCATTGATGCTTTTGGATGAGTGGTGGACAAAAAGACTTACGGTGGGAATTTTTTCATTTTGTCTAATTTGATTCATTTTTTAATAATAATTGAAGTGTCCAATATGATTTCGTAAGTGGTGCCCACATCGAAGAAGTTAAAACTTTGTGGAATTGAACCTAGTTCGAGGAAAAGTTGTACCAGATGTTTAGGGGTTTTGTCGCAACAAGCAAATATGCATGCGCTCCAAGTGATATGGTTTTGTGGTAGCCATGAGAATGATGTCACCAACCTATCATGTGATTCACTCGATTTCCACAGCTCGGAACTCCCCGAAATTCAGTTCACCAACCGTTTTAAGCGTCATTGTGTAGATGGTAGAAAAAAAGGTGGAACTGCTTATCTCAGAAACTAGATATCACATATGGTAGGTACTTCCAACGACGCCCCGCATTCCGTTCATGCATCTTCCATTAGGCATGTCATGCAAATTTTGGATGAATATAAGGAAATTTTAGAGGATTTTGAGCTATACTTTTTCACAGAAGAGCTTTTTACAAGATTCGATCAACAGAGATTTTTTCGCAACAATTGCGAAAGAAAAACGTGTGGCATATCTATGACATTTTTATGCTCGCAGGGAAACTTGAGGAATTTTTTTCTTATTTGCTTATGATTGAGATATTGTTTTATTTCATTTGTTATTGCTTACGACACTTTTACTTGGTTATTGTGTTTTCTTATGATATGTTTATTTGATATTCAAAAGCCATTATTTTTATCTATTATAAATGATTGGGTCATTCTTTTTTTTTATTTATTAATTCCATTTTTTCCGATGGTTTCCAGCTTAAAATAAATGACTAATGACTTATATTTCGTTGCTTCAAGGAAAGATGAGTTCCAGAATTTTAGAGACGTTCTGAAGATTGATATGCCATTGCGGACTAGAGACTTCCTTTCTAAGCTCACGTCAGCCCCATAGCTGAGGTCGACACTTTTATAGATGTCCACGGAGCCTGGCAAAAAAAGTGTGACTTCTTCCGATGGGTTTACAGTCATGTTAATTTCACTGCTCAAGTTGATGGTGAATTAATAACATCTTTGGAGGATAGTTTAAGACGAGACATACATCGTCTTCAGGTCTAATATCATCATTATTTTACTTATACTTTTATTAATTTCTCTTTTTCGATACTCATTGTTAAGTGAGTTGTGTATCTGAATTTTTGGTCTGATTTGAAATAAATTTATGCTTCAAATATGTGGCTTTCACAATTCTGTTTTAAACAGTTTTACTAAACATAAGCAGAATTGTTATTTTTCAAAAAATATCTCTCACATGTTATTTTCGCATAGCAGTGCATAGAGCATGTAATCAGCTGTCCATAACGAACTTCTTGGGATAGTGCGTGCTACGGTTGAATAGTAGACTGCAGTTACTGCAAAAAGACCCTTAGACTACATAAAATTTTTTGGCATAAATCTAAATGATATTCACACATTTAATGTAATTATTTTATAAAAAAATAGATTCTTTTCCTCTAATTCTTTAGATTGATCACCAAAATTTCTATGTAACAGTCAAATTTTTTATTTTTATATTTATATCACTTAAAATTTTCACATCACATCAAATATATCAATATTTTTTATACGAACCAATAAATTTTTATCATATGGTACGAATCTCGATGCATGACATGGATCTAGAGATAATATTTTGAGCAAGAAACGTTCAAATTTTGATAAACAGTCATCCAGAGTTCTGATTTCATTAAACTTATAGTTATATTGACCGGCTTGATGAGAAGAATCTAATGACATCAAAAGTTAGATAAATCAGAGTCAAATCAAGCCCTGATCAAATTATTTAACCACTTTTGAATGATTCCCGGACACATTTGGAAGGTCAAATGGATGTCAAATCCGACAATTTTGTAGTCGAATCGAGCGTCTCACAAGATGAATCCAATGAGCCCAAGATTGCTCAATTTTGACATCATTAAGGCACTCAAATGTCCATTAAACGTCTTCTGGTCAGAGCAAACTCTTCAGACCGTTCAATCAAAATATTTCATACTCTTGCATTAATTGCATCGAAAATATTATAAAATAGAGCTACACCCCTCCATGAGGAGGGAGCCTTGAAGCTTCAGAGAGATTTGGAGGCTCTGAGGAGGAGCTGAAGTCCAGAACCATCCTGAATGTCGCTGACCGTCGGGCTCCTTCGCCAATGCCGGCCTCTGTCGAGCACCATTGACTGTGTCAATGCCCACCGATCGCCGTAAACAACTATTAACAGCCGCTAACCAGACGATCACCGTCATCCGACCATCATCAACACCCGCTGATAGACGACGACAACCGCCGATTGTCGTCGACACACGTCGATCGTTGTCGACTACCGCCGCCTCCTTCGGCCACCACCGACCTTCAACCACCGCCGGCCTTCATCATCCACTGTCGGCCGTGTCGGCGCCCGCCAATCGCTGTTAACCACTGTCGAGCATCACTGTCGATCGCCACCAACCAGACACCGTCGGTCGACTCTTTATCTTGATAAATATTGTTACCATTTCTCGTTTATGGAATAAGAAATCTTTGTACTAATCTACTAATAGTGAACTTTTACATTGGGCCAAAAATGTTTATGCGAACACGGTCCTTTTTTAATTCGGTGACGGTTTGGGCACAAAAAATAAGAATCGATTGGGACTGAAGCAATTTTTTTATTTAAAACATATCTTATCAGCAACTGAGAGATATTTTTAAAAAATAAAAAAATTGTAATTTATTAAACTAATTATATAATAATTTTAAAATCAACAAATTAAATTAAAAAAATCATTTCACTTAACTTAAATTGATTCAAATATAGGAATATTTACATATATAGCACCTAAATTTTTGATATTTACATTTATCACATTTTGGTTTTCACAAAATGATGCATGAAAAACGTGTATTTCACTTTTAAAATAATAATATAATTATTAATAATAAATCTGACGTAATATTAAAAAAAACTAAATAATAAGGATTTTGTGATATATAAATGACCCTTAAATGTTTTTAATATAATTTTTTTAATAAAAAAATTAATATGATTAGATAATAATTATTATTAATTATAATATAATATATTTAATTAACCAAAAAAAAAAAAAACTAGTTTTAAATTGGGCCATACATACCACATGCCTATATATATATTGAAGTTGGAGTGGTAGATATGTAAATAAATAAAATTACTATTTTTAAAAGAGAACTTTTATATTTACATATATATATAACATTTTGGTGTCTTAATTCATGCATGATAATTAATAATTCACATTTAGTGATATATGTGTAAATATAAATATTTAAATAGGCAAAATATGTAAATACCAAGAACTTATATGCTATGCATGTAAATGTCCCAAATTTAAAAGATGAAACTTACATACATATCACCAAATTCTTATGTATTTACATATTTCACACCTGAACTTTAATAAATGTGTTTTGTGTGTAAATATAAAAGTTTATATATGTAAATACAAAAAAAGTTATGTCCTATCTATGTAAATTGGCCAATTTTAAAATAGGGGAATCAATACATAAGTCATAAAACCGCCTTCCACCCACAAAAATTCCCGTCCAAATCCCCAAATCGTCGACGACAAGGGAGCGACGCGCGCGATTCGCGGCGCTGTGAGCTCGCGGGAGAAAGCATGGCGGTTCACAAGCGGTGTGTGGAGGAGATGAGAGACCTCATGCGAGACTTGCGTGTTTAAGATTCTTTCAGGTGAAACGGGATTGATTATTCGGATTTGACTGTTTGGCCTGCACAAATCCTGCTTGTAAACATCACCTAGGGTTTTGATCCTGAAAGGGGATCGTTAGGAAGCAATCCAATTGAATTTATAGTTCGAATAAGACGGGTGAAGAGATATCAGGCTGTCGGTATATTTTGTTCTAGAGGCAAGAAATGGAGGTCAGAAGTCGTGCTCCGGGGAAGATTATCCTTGCCGGCGAACATGCAGTCGTTCATGGATATACAGCCATTGCTGCTTCCATTGATCTATACACGCACGTGCTATTCCGGCTGCCGCCTCCTTCAGGTTCGCTTCTATTCATTTCCGCTGATTGCGAGCTGTGTAGATTTTAGTTTTTACAATAAATGTGGATTGTAACTATTCTGTTAAGGAAGGCGAATTTAGATTGATTTAAGTTGTGATTCGACTTTATGATCGATTTTAGCCTAGATATCATGTTAAGGATTTTTATTTTTTTATTTTTTATTTTTGCTTTTTGTGAACCACTATTGATTACTCAGCACTAATCCTACAATCCTTCCTCTATCCTAGTTTTTTATTTTTTATTTTTTCATTTATTTCATTCTTTTATCTGCAAAAGCATGACAATTTTCTTTTACAGAATTATCTTATTGATGATGGTCATGCAATTTCAATCTGATCACATTTTTTCCATTTCCATTAGAAAAGTTGAGCATGATGAGACGTAGAAAATGCAATTAGTAAAGAAGCATCGGTTCTCTTATATATATACACACACACATACACACACACACACAAAATTATGTTTTTGAAAAATTCGGAGAACTGTTGATCCTTTAAACAGTGAACTAGTTGGTATTTGTTGCATCCATTTACGATTTGAGGACATAATTGTCGACTAGCTAGTCACCTTTCTGATTAAAAAGTCATCGAAAAAATTAGCTTTTTAGCTGTTTCAAAACCATTAGCTTTCCTAAATGTGCAACTTGTGTGAACAGCATTAAGAAAAAGTTTCATGTTTTTAGATAGAGGAGTATAATTTTGATGTATGTGCATAGATTTTTTTTCATAAAAATAAAGTATAATTACATTTTTAAAACTTGATGTCTCCTAAATGGAACTCATTTGCATTTTTAAGACTTGATGTCTCCTAAATGGAACTCATTTTCAATATGGTGATGATTACATATCTTTAGGATATCAATGCTTCTTGTACTATTGTATGATGGTTTATAGATTGGAAATTTTTAAAATTCTGTATATTTATCTTTTTTATAATTTAAAATGAAAAATATCAATATAAACTAATATGTTTCCAAATTGAATCCCTTATTTTTTTTTCTTATCAGAGAACCATGTATCAGTTGAGCTTGAGCTCAAAGATATGGGTCTAGTGTTTTCTTGGCCCGCTCGAAGATTAAAAGAAGCATTTAGCACAATAGACACTCTTCCTCCGATCCTACAATCATGTTCCGAAGATCGTTTGGCGATTATTTTGAGTCTAGTAAAGGAGAAGAGCATCCCCGAAGATAAGCTTTGGCTCACTTCAGGAATTTGTGCTTTTCTTTATCTATACACCTCAATTCAGGGGTATGTATCATGTATGTAAATTTGTTTTAATTTTTTTCATTTAATCCTCTTGTTGATGTTAGTTGGTAGATTTACATGATACCACTCAATTCATATGTAGTTACATATCTATAATCTATATTTCAATTTTTACATGCATATCATCTTACATATGAATGAAAAAGGTGCATTTCACTTTTTAAAAATTAAATGGTCGTTTTTTTTTTGTGTGTTGTGAAAGATTAGGGAGGAATAAGTGTATAAAACAAAGTTTAGGTGTTAGATATGTAAATATATAGGAATTGGGTGGTATTTTATATTCTAAATTATGGAGGCTTTTTTATATTTTGTTCTTCAAGGTACAAGCCTGCAACAGTGGCTGTTACTTCTGAGCTTCCTTTAGGTTCTGGTTTGGGATCGTCGGCCTCATTCTGCGTTGCTCTCGCATCAGCTTTTCTTTCGCTCACCACTGCTGTTTCAGTCAATGGGGAGAGAAATGGTTGGTTAACTTTATCACCCATTAATCTAGATCTGGTGAACAAATGGGCATTTGAAGGTGAGAAGATTTTACATGGGAAGCCATCTGGTATCGACAACACTGTAAGCACACTCGGTAGGTTTCCTCGACTTTAGCAAAATTCTTCATGTTTTTGTGGAAACTCATGCATGGCTTTTAGCTTTTGTTCTTCATGTTGATGTTTAACTTATGTGCTTTTTATAGAATATTCTATTTTTGAAATGAGTGTTACTTTTATTAAATTTTTAAACTGTATTTTACGTTCCTCTTTGCAATTGATTATAGGAGTTCATTCATGCAATTTTGAGTTGCTCCGAGACTTTCTCAAAAGTTAAGGGCTTGTTTGTAATCACTTTTGTTTTATGTTTTTTGTATTTATTGTTAAAACATTCTTATTTATAGTATTTTTGCATGTTTTTAAGTATTTTGAGTATGTTTAAAAACAACTAAACATATTATAAAATATCGAACATGTTTTATTTCAAGTAAAATAAAAAATAAAACAAAATTAAAACAAAAATAACAAACAAAAGCCAAAATTGATCTCAAACAAACCCTAAGGCCAAAAATATTTTCAAAAACAATTATTTCTTAATGTTAAAAGTGAAACACACCTTTCCATGCATTGATTTATTATGCCAAGTACTATAAATGTAAATATTAAACTCTAGGTGTTAAATTTGTGAATACATAAGAATTTTGTGGTATGTAAATTTTCCATGTATTTTATGTTCCTATTTGAAATAGATAAGAATTGGGTGTATGTTACTTCATGAGTTTCTCAAAAGTTAAAGAGTTTGGACTCAACTCGCAGGAAGCTTAATCATGTTTAAAGCGGGCGAGTTAACTCAACTCCAATCTACCACGCCTCTGAGGATGCTTATTACCAACACAAAGGTTAAGAGAAACACCAAAGCGTTGGTTGCGCGTGTTGCGGAAAAAGCTTCTCGGCATCCTGGCGTCATCCATGCTATTTTTACAGCTATTGATTTTATAAGCAAAGAGTTAGCAGATATAATCAGAACACCAGAGATTGGTGAAATCGCAAGGGACAAGATGATGGAAGAACTCATGGAGATGAATCAAGGTTTACTTCAATGCATGGAAGTTAGCCATGATTCCATCGAGAAGGTGCTGCGAACGACAGCGAAGTATAAGCTGGCTTCCAAATTGACTGGTGCTGGTGGCGGGGGTTGTGTCTTGACTTTGTTGCCGTCATGTATCCTCATAAGTATTTCAGTAAAATTGTGCTTTTTTTAATAAGGAAGATTTATGTAAATAACAAAATTTGCAAAAGTAATTATTCAGAATTGATTGGGTACTTAACCAAAGATCAGCAATATCCAACACAGTTGTAGAGAAGCTTGTTGCAGAGCTTGAAGCATTCGGATTCCAGTGCCTGAAGGCTCGAGTGGGCGGAAATGGCATGCAGGTCTGCTTTGGTTGATCCTCACTATGGGCAGCCATTAGAACAATACTTTTCTTTTATTACAATTGGAAGGGTTTTATATGAAAACATTTAGTTGCTTCCATGTAATTTTCTTTTTTATTCGTAAATTCTTTTCTTTTTCACCTTTTAATTCTTTTTCTGGTGCTGCAAAATAATGCTTAAATTGTTGATTTTTAAATATTTATTAGATGTGGTTTTTTCTGATGTTTGTGTTTGAAAACAATATTACATCAGGAGTCCTGATGTAAAACTGTATCAAAACTCTAATCACAATGTGTCACGTGTACGGTACGGCCCCATCATGCATTAAAATATTTAATTTTTTGTATTCAGTCTGGCCGAACTGTATACGTGGCGCATCGCGCTTGAAGTCCTGATGCAAAACTTCATTAGGACTCCTGATGTAATATCTTTTTTTTTTCTCTGTGTTTTTCTTGTGTTTATTTACATACATATCACACAAGTCTAATGTATTGGCATGTCAAATGCCTAACTTTCATGCTTACATTTAGGAAGATTTACATACATGTCACCCAATTCTTATGGATTTACACATCTACCAACTAAACTTCAATTTTTACGTATATACTTCCTTACATATGTGTGAAAAGATGTGTCGCACTTCTTATAAGTTAAAATTCTGATATTTTTGATGTGGTATGAAATATTTGGGTGGTATGAATGCAAAATTTAAAATTTAGGTGTTGTAAATATATAGGAAATGAGTGGTATGTATGTGAATGCCTCTATAATACTTTCATGTCATGAAACTATGAATGAAAAATGCCTATGCCATTCTTAAAAAGATTAGTAGTGATATTTTTGATGAAATGTAATTTTTTGTATAAATTAAAATTTAGATGGTAGATGTGTAAATACATGTGAATTGTGTATTGTTTCTAATTAAGAAGAACATGTAGTATTGCTTAATGAAGAATGATTTTTTTTACTAGTCAATATTTGAAAATTAAAATATATTTGTAATTGTCAGGATAGTTTTTTGCATAATATTTTTTATGTAACAATTTTAAAACTGTTTCTTCGAATAGTTGCAACTGGTCAAAAATATACCCTCTCCCAAAATTCATTTCTTTTGGAAAAAAAACAAATAAATGAAAATAATTATAATGATAAATCATAAATCATAAATTTTATCGTTCGAATCTACAATTTTGAAAAAATGAATTCGCTAACTATTAAAAGCACAAATTCATTCACCGTCGAATTCTTATTGTTTTATTAAAATATGTTAGGCTGAGTCAAACAAGCATATATGTGTTGATTCGACCTGATGAGTGTAAAAATTTGTCTAATCGATGAGAACCAAACGAATCGCCCTGCCGAACCAAGAAGGGTTGATCAATGAGAAAGACAAATGGTTCACAACAACAGTCATCTCACCAACTTTGAAATGGGCAATACAGAGATTCATCATGTAATGACTCAGTTATATCTATGGTTATCTCAAAAGCGACTTAGCAATGACCGACCGATATATATATATATATATATATATATATATATATATATATATATATATATATATATATATATATATATATATGTATAGGTTACTTTTTGGAGAAATTCAGTGACAAATTATTGATATTATACTCTTAAGGCTGTTTATGCCTTTTTTTCTCTTTTCCTCTCTTATTTAAACTCTATAACTATAGTTTGATTCACCACAAAACTTAGTTCAACAATTATATATTTATGTCTTCTTATATTTACATTATATACCTTATGCAACATTTAAATATTTATATTTAGTATATGATGTTAAATTATTATGTAAAAATAAAAGTAAAATATATAAGATATATGCTTCATTTTTTTTAAGATATATGCTTCATTTTTTTTTAATATAAAATTGAACAAATATAAAGTCATAAGCCATAAGTAAATAATTAAAGATAAGGCATGCCCTATATTATGATAATAGGCCTAGCCTAGTTTATGTAGCTATTCATGAGCCAACTCGCTCCCATGCTGATCTAAACGAGTCAATCCCGAAAGACTCACTTATGCTTCAATGACCTAATTAGATTTAGGTGGCTCGAATGCTTGGTTTAAGTTGTTTGTTTTATGATTCAACTAATTGAGGGTCTGTTTTAGGCAGTTTCAGCTGTTTGAAGAAGCTGTTTTGAAGCTGCTGAAGAAGAAACAGTTGTGTGAAAAGCTACAGTGGTCATTACATTTTTTTTTTTTTAACAAAGTTAGGCTGCAGCTTTCTAAAAGCCACTACAGGTAGCTAGGTTTGGTAGGGAAAGCCCGGCTGTTAGCCACAACTTTTTGAGATTGTAGACAAAGCAGTTTTGCTTGATAGGAAAAACTATAGTGCGACTGCGATATGATACCACACCGCCACTGCACCGTCACTCCAAACGCACCCTAAGTCAGACTCAAACTCATGCTACTCTAATTACACCGCTTAAAGACTCTTTTAACCTAACCCAATTGAGTCAGATTTATCGATTCAGTCCGGTCATCATCAACTAATCCCCATAATTTTCTTCTTAATAATTAGGCAATTATACTGTAATTATTATAGAATATTCATAATTATTATGAAGTAATTATTTGGTGATTATTAAGATTGATTATCTCAATTATTTGCCCTTAATAGGTACCATAATTGTATGTTGGTCGTTATGTATATAAATAAGTTGTAATCTGTTCTTATTCAATTTAGAAAAAAATAAGAAAAAATTCTCTCAATTCTATCTTGAATTGTTATAACTTTAACGTAAATTATCTAAATTCATTGAACTATTTCATTCAAGTCCACAAAGATAAATCAATCTGTTGATGTGATCAAATTGTGCTCTTTCTAGATAATATACTTTATCATGACAAATATATTTAAATGTTATGAGATAAAATTAAATAATTAATTAAATTAACATCAAGGTACTCAAATTCTGTATTTTTAATTATTCATCAGTTATTCCTCAAACTAGTTATGTTTGTTTTAATTAAGGGCTCTTCTCCTCAAACAATCGCGTTCGTTTGATTTAACTTCGGAAATATTGTTGTTCCCAGGGGTGTCAATTCGGGTCAAGGAGTCGGGTTTGCGTCCGACTCGAAAATGACCTGACTCGAACCGGGTCAACCCGAACCCGATAAAATAACAAATGAGTCAAATTCTCTGACCCGAGACCGACTCGAAAAATATTCAGGTCAATACTAATCCGGATTTTTTGAGTCGAGCTCGAGTCGTATTGGGGCATCATGTCAGTTTTGACACATAGGGATGTTATATTGGGCCAGCGGGTCGAGTTCGGGGCAAATTCAAATCGGTAAACCCAATCTCGATCCAAATATAAAGGGGTTGACTTTCTTAACCCGAACTCAACTCGAAATTACACCTCGTTTTACGAAACGAAAGCGAATTCATGTATCGACATTCATTGAAACGGAACAAAACTTCACTGCCTTCTCAAACTAGATCCAAAGCTTCATCTGAAATAGCTTCCTCATTCAACAAAGTTGCACCATACGCAAACTTTCACAACCACCGCCATTGATTTTAACAATACAAAACTTCTTCATCCTCTCAAACCAAACCTAAAAATGTTAGTCGGACCCTACCAAACCATCGTCGACACGAAGACCGTTCTTAAACACGCGGTCCACGCAGTCTAAAACGGCGGCTTGGACCCATTTCCGGTCATCTCTCTCTTTCCATACCAGTTCCTTTCGTACATATGGCGACAGAAGAAGAGAGAAAGAGAAAACGGAGAGAAATGGATCAAACCGCGTCCTTATCCTCATCGCCATTAAAACCCCCGGTTCCACACATCAACCAATGCGTTCTTCAAAGAGATCAGCTCAAATGAACGCAGGTGCAGAGCTCGTTTACCCTAGCCACCATATCCGCCGTACTCCGGCGAGAAAAAGTTCGCGGATCCTCCGCCGCCGCCGCCGTGCGCCGATCGATACTCATCCGCCGATTCGAGAGTTTTATGCCGGATCTGTCTTCTCGTTGTCGGCTCCGGCGCCGAGCTCGCTGCCGATGCCGAAACTGATCTTCAGTAACGGAATAGGGTCGCCGTCGACGCCTTCAGCCGGCGATTCGGCTTCAAGTGGCCTCCGGCGGCTTCTTGGACTGGAAAGTTGAAGAAGGAGATGGAATTGAAGACGATTATGGAATCCCGATTGTGAATTGTTGGAGCGGGAGAGGGAGATTATGGGGATTTCTGCTATGGAAGTGTAGAGAGATTAGAGATGACATTAGGAGAGGGAGGAGGAGGACTGTTGATTTGTTGTACGGCCTTCTTCCCCAATTGGATAATCATAGTTTGTATAACAAATGTGATTGAAATAATAATATTATGTTAATTAAATAGAATTTAGAATGATGGATTAGGTGTTTGGCTACATTTTAGGATTTAAGTTAAATAGGATTTACTAAATCCAGATATATTAGATTCATAATTATGTTTGGTTCGGCTATCAGTAAGGTTCTGTTTGTGGCAGTTTATAAGTGAGGTGACGTTTTTTAAAACGCTGTCTAACTGTTTGTTTCACCCGTTTTTGAAAATGTTGTCTGTCGCGTTTGAATTTTTTATACTTAACGCAGGTCGCGGGTTGACTCCCGCTGTCGGCCCGCGTTTCAGGATAAACTGTTTATCCTGAAACACACAAACTGCCCCAAACAGAGTCTAAATCTTGTTAAATCCTTCTAATGTATTTGGCGGATTTGAGAAGTGAGCTAAATGTACTATATATGCAATTGTATATAATACAATTTTTTTTGTTGGTGCATATAGATGTTTTAAATATTGGATCTTAAAATTGGTTATGGACTCACACTATCTAGAGGAAAAAACCTAAAGAGAAAATGAGTGAAGGAGAGAACAATAGATAAGCCCTCTTTGATTGGGTTACAGGTGTCTAAATCTTTACCCTCTATTTATAGATTTTGTTTAGTGTTCATTGCATTTGGCGTCGTCAACAAATTTTCAATATCCAACATGAATATCAAGGCATGACACAAATCTTGATGAAATTTTTTGATCAAGCAATATTCAAACTTTGATTAAAAGTCGTTCCAAATTTTGTTTTCAACAAGCTTATATTCAAACTGACCAGCTCGATATGACGGGCCAAACGATTCCAATATTTGTCCTCGAGTCAAATTAAGCCTATATCAAACTGTTAAAACTCTTTTCAAATATTTGTGTGCGTAATTGAATGGTCAAACATATTCTAAATATGTCATGCTTGTAGTTAAATTGAACGTCTAGACAAGAAGAATCCAATGAGTCTAATATTGGTCAATTTTGACATTATTAAGGCATTAAAATGTACATTAAATGTCATTCATTCAAGGGATCTCTATTAGCCATCCGATCAAGAGTGCTCTAGATTCATTCTTTATTTGTAACCTATATTTTATATATAAAGTCCTACTTCCTCGTAAGAAGTGGAACATGACCCTGTGCAAGAGAAACACCTAAGAATAAAGAAGAGGGTACTGCACCCTACACGTAGAGCACCTGACTCTAGCTCTTGCGGCCTATAGACGTCATCACAACTCATCACTACTGTCCATGTAACCAATTGCAGCCTACGTGGCTCACAGTTACTGCAGCTTCCTGTTACAGCCTCAGTGACCAATTGGTGCTATGAAGCAACCATTTAAGACCCACTTGGCCAACTGCTACCATAGCTTTCAACCATGCCCTATACGACAAGCTAGCACTACGACCACCATCTATAATATTCATGACAAACTACTGCCTCTATATCAATTGCGTATGACATTTTGCATCTTACTATCATCAAGAACTATATTTTTTACAGTCACACGATGACTACTATCAATGAACTCAAGTTGTACATTTACAATGATCATCTTTATAGCTCAATCTTCCCTAATTTAAGAGAACAATTGACTCATGTACTCCAAATTTCATAGTGGATTATTTTAGTTGGGCTAGACCCAGTGGTTTTTCTCTTTCCTATGATTTTTCCCATAAAAATTGAGGTTCCCACTCATGCTTCCTTCTATTTAACTACCTTAAGTCTGTGATGAGTTTTTGTACAATGCTAATATAAAAAATCACTATTCAATCGCCGTGAATTTTCTCACATACATCAATGTTGCATACGAGCTCCATAAATTAAAAAAAAAAATGAAATTCAATAATTATGTGGTGAGTTATGTGTATTGACATGACTTGTAGCCATGCGGACTCCGTATGCATACGGAGGCCACTGGCGGGGCCCCATGTGGTAAGTGAGCCCCGCCACCTTTAACGCTGGCTAATGCAAGTGTATGGTGGTGCCACTGGCCTCTGCACCTACGAAATCCGCATGCAATAATTTTTTCTAGCTAAGAGCCATATTTGGAATGAATGATTGTTATGGTCATATGACAATTTATTGAGAACTCATCGTGTTTAAACATCAATTTTTGCCTGACCTTTGTGTAGATAAATTTGCTGCTCTCCATTATTAGTAATGTGTAGTAGCAAAAACAAGTGTATTAAAAATTTAGGTTTAAATAATTATATGGTTGCCCAAAAAAGAAAAAGGAAAATAAAATCTTTGAGACTTAAGGCCTATTTGAGTTGGCTACAACTTTATAAAAATGAGATTGTAAAATTATGGCGAAGAAAATAACTTCTTACGATAATACAAGTTCTCAGAGAATAAATTCAGTAGTCATTTCATGAAGAAAATGACCACATATTTATAGATCATAGAAGTATATAATAAAATTACTTATTTTTCTTTGTTTTAATAGGAACATTACAAATAATTATTGCAACTTTTTCATATTTGTAACAAACTCTAGGACCCCTTAGAATTCACAAGTGATGTTGGCACCATTTCATATTTGTAATCGTTGAAAAGGGGGAAAGTAATTAATGGCCTATTAGTGATGTTATTCGATCGTCTGATAATCGTTTGATTGGCTAGAAGGTCTTTAGTTGGGTCTTCTTGATAAAAGGCTGAATGAACTTAGATCGTCAGACAAGAGTGTATCATCATAATCTGACATACAGCTAGTATTAGATAAGGAGCAATCTCAAAGGATTAGAAAGATATTAGAGTGTCATTTTACCGCTCTGTTAAGAATCCCGAAATCTTTCGTGAGAGCTAGCTATAACTGGCAGTCCCTTGAATTAAGTGCCCCCTACTCTTTCATTCAGTTAGCTCATAGTTCTAGCGGAAGGGAACAACACTTAGCGTCACAATTTTTTGACTATCCTGATGCAGTCTTTTCATGTCCACTTAGTAAGATTTGTTGAATTTTCTTGAGATTCTTACTGCCATAAATTTGATGTACACAATAAGAAAGCATTTCTCTTAACAGAATTGTGGTGGCAGATTGATGCACAACGCAGATAAAAAATTGATCTAAACAAATTCGTACTAGGCATATATATAATCTTAGCCATCCAAAAATCCTATCAAGTATTGCATGCCTAGCATAATGGAAAATCGACTTCCATAAAAATCAAATTTAATTCGAACAAAAATATACATAATTGATTTGGAATAAATCCTTTTTCTTTTATCAGAATATCCCAATATTTTAAATTTCCAAAATATTTCACAAAAAAATTCCTGCTCATGACTGTTCAATGCTGTGTCCTCTCACCGATTCTTTGCCTGCCATTCTCCGCGTCCTCCGGAAAGTAGCCGCCGGCTCAGGCTCCCTCCAGCTCGCCAGGAACGCTCATGCGCGCGCCACCATTCTTGGCCTCCACCATCATCCCCTCACATGTTCGATGCTCATCTCCGCATACTCCCTCTTTGGCTTACCCTTCCTTTCCCACCTCGTCTTCCTCCAATGTTCCGCCCCCAACATCTTCCTCTGGAACTCTCTGCTCGCTTCCTTCTCAAAAAATTTTTGCTACCTTCAAGTTCTTACGACATTCCACAACTTTCGCGCTCATTCCGGCGACTCCCCTGACGGCTACACTCTTGCCATCGTCGCAAAAGCTTTGACAGAGCTGCTGTACTCCAAAAATGGCAGTGCTATTCATTCTCTTGTTAAAAGGCTCGGTTTTGGTTCGGACACTGTGTTGGCTAACACTCTAATGGTTTTATATCTCAGATGCGGCAGTCCAGGTGATGCCCGGCAGGTGTTTGATGAGATTCCTGTGAGGGATGTTGCTTCGTGGAATGTTTTGATATCAGAACTTGTTAATCTGGATGGTGGTAGAGAATGGGAGCTTGTAAGAAAAATGCAGTTGGAGGGAATAAAGCCTGATGGATTCACTATATCAGCCTTGCTTTCTCTCTGCACTAGAGGAGATTCTGGTGCCATGATTCTTGGACGACAGATTCATGGGTACATTGTGAGGCAGGGGCTTAGATTCGGTTCAGAGCTTCATGTTGGAAGCTGCCTGATAAGCTTTTACTGTAAAGGTGGGAACTTGACGGTCGGGATGCGTGTATTTGAACACGAGCTCATAAGAAATGTCTTCACCTGGACAGCCATTATTGACGGCTATGTAGAGAGCAGAGGGTTTAATGATGCTCTGAGGCTATTCCGCTCAATGAATTGTGTTGATAAGATTGTACCCAATGAAGTCACTGTTGTAACTGTTCTCCCTGCAGTTGGATCTCTTGCAGCTTTAGATAAGGGGAAGCAAATCCATGGTTTCTCTTTCAGGCGTTGCTTGAATGCTGAAAGTCATGTAAACAATGCTTTGATTGATATGTATTCTAAATGTGGGAGCTTGGTTGCGGCAAGAAAGGTTTTTAATGATGAATCATGGCTTAAAGATGCTGTTTCATGGAGCTCTATTATCTCATGCTATGGGATTCATGGCAGGGGGAGAGATGCTCTCATTTCGTTTCAGAAAATGTGCAGGCTTGGGATTAAGCTGGATCATATAACTGGTGTCGCAGTTCTTTCTGCTTGTAGCCGAGCGGGTTTGGTGGAAGAAGGTTTGGAGATGTACAGCTCAATGGTGAGAAATCACGGTGTTGTTCCCAGTTCTGAGATGTGTTCATGCATGGTTGATATGTTGGGCAGAGCTGGCAAGTTAGAAGAAGCTTTGGATTTGGTCGGCTCGTTGAGATTTGAGCCAAGTTCGAGCATTTGGGGAGCTCTTTTTGGAGCTGCTGCTTCTCATAACAACCATGAAATTCAACATTTGGTTGGGAAGTTTCTGATTCAAATTGAACCAGAGAATCCTTCTAATTATATCTCTCTTTCAAATTTTCATGCTTGTTTTGGGAGATGGGACTTAGTTGCAGAAGTGAGGGGAAGAATGACGATGAAAGGATTGAGAAAGACTCCTGGTGTTAGCTGGATTGATATTAATGGTAAAGCTCACTCCTTTTATGTTGCTGATAAGTCTCATTTATGCTCAACTATGATTTATGAGGCATTGGACAGCCTTTCCTATGAAATAAAAGAAGTTCCCAATTTTGATAACTTTACCTTTGACTGGCTGATACTGTAAAATTCATTCTTATAGGTGAAGTGAACTCTTTTTTGAGAGCAACCAAAAAGATTTGATTTTACTTTTGAAAATTGTAAAAAATAAAAAAATAAAAAAGATTTTTTTTCAAGGAGTTACATTGCATGAAATTAGAGAAAGTTCTCTTTGTATATTGCATGCATTTACCAGATAAGGAGTTTTGAAGAGAGTTTCAATTATCTAATGATGAAGTAATTACCTCTTTTTGTATGTATGAGAAATGCATTTCTCTTCAAATGCTTAAATTTCTATCAAAGCGGCATCAGAGCCTCGCAAATGACGAGAATTAGAGCATTCAAATGAATGTTTTCTTTGGTTTTAAGATGTTTAGTAACAATGATAATGCTACAAGGAGCCTAGATGGCCTAAAACAAAGGCAAGAGTAATGACAAGGAAAAAAGCACAAGGAGACGCTCTTCTTCATCTCCTAACGCTCAGTCGAAGTCGGACCGAGAAGTTTGCCATTGCAATTAGCTTCAAACATATTTCAAATTGCTTATATAAGGTATAGAGAAGATGATGACACTTCGGCTATTCGGGCCAAATTCAGAGCATTGCAAATAAAGAAAATATATTTATTTGGATGATTACTTCATTAGAGTACTAACCATTATTGACTAATTATATAAAAATGGCTAAAAACTATCTTCATGAAGAATAAATTTGAATATGTTGTCATAGTCCATTGCAAATTGTTATATTCCTCCAATGCATTATGTTGGTCAAATGTTTACTTTTATATGACTCAAATATGTCATTTCACATAGAACAATATCACTATTTTAACTTTTAAAAATTGAAATACACATTTTTCTATATATATATGTAAAAATTGAAGGTTAGTTATTAGGTACATAAATACGCAAGAATTGAGTGATATCTACGTAATTCTTCATGTTATTAAAGTACATATTATTTCTATAAATTTATTAATAAAATATTGCATCAAGACTCCGTAGGTGCGGAGGCGAATGGTGAGGCGCCACGTGACAAATTTTTTTTCTTCATAAATTTACTGTTTTTGTGTTGATTTATACATATGGAAGATTTAGGCCCCATTTGGAACCCGCTTTTTGGTCTGCGGCGCGGCACCGCGCCGCAATTTAACGCGACGCGGCAGGATGTTGCCTGAGATTCGCGGCGCGTCACCGCGAATCCGATCGAAAGCCGGCCGCGGGATAAACCCCGCGGCCCCGAATTATAACCCGCTTTTCCTATCGTTGCCCTCGCTCACCCGTGCTCCCGTGACCGAGCCCCCGATCTCCTTTACCCTAGATCTTCTCGCGAGAACTGCAAGTTCGTTCTCCAAAGAGATTCAAATCGAAGATCGCATACCTCCGATCTAACTGGTATCCTTCTCTTTCGAGGCTCCGTCCCCCTCTCCCTCCCCCTTGCTCGTTCCTTCCTAGAACATATTTCGTTATTTTTATGGTAGCTGGTCCCTTTGCACTATTTTTACGGTAGTTAGTCCCTTCGCACTATTTTTATGGTAGCTTTCTCTATTCTATGGTATGGGGCTCGGTTTTAAGTTTTTTGGGTCCTGCAGCTAGCCCCATTGCATTATTTTTTTTATTGGTTTTTGTTTTTTCGTAGGCTCGTGAAGTCGTTGTGCATTGCATTACGTGGACTCGTGAAGTGTTGTGCATTGCATTCTGTGGAATTGTGAAGTGCTGTGCATTTTGTGGAACTGTGAAGTGCTGTGCATTGTGTCGAATTGTGAAGTGTAGTGAAGTGCAGTGCAGTTTGCAGTGAAAAAAATGGGATTGTGTGTGTTGAATTGTGCAGTGCAGTGTGTTAAATTGTGTGTGTGTGTGTTGGAATTGTGCGGTGCAGTGCATTGTGTGTGTGGAATTATGATTTGCAGTGCATTGTCTGTGTGTAAAATTGTGAAGTGTAGTTAAGTTCAGTGCATTGTGTGTGTGGCGTTGTGTTGAATTGTGAAGTGTAGTGCATTGTGTAGTGAAGTGCAGTGCAGTTTGCAGTGAAAAAAATGGGAATTGTGAAGTGAAGTGTTGTGCATTGTGTGTGCGGAATTGTGTGTGTTGAATTGGGTGTGTGTGTTGGAATTGTGTGTTTAATTGGGCGTGTGTGTTGGAATTGTGTGGTGCAGTGCATTAAAGTGTAATGAAGTCCAGTGCATTGTGTGAACTGTGAAGTGCAGTGTATTGTGTAGTGAAGTGCAGTGCAGTTTGTAGTGCAGTGCATTTTGTAGTGTAGTGCGTGCAGTGCAGTTTGCAGTGTGCAGTTTGTAGTGTAGTGCAGTGTAGTTTGCAGCGTGTGAACTGTGAAGTGTAGTGTATTGTGTGGGCTGTTTGTGCAGTGCAGTGTGTGCTTGAAGTGTAGTGCAGTGTTGTGTGTGTTTGAAGTTGGTGTTTGTGCAGTGCAATGTGTGTGTGAAGTGCAGTGCATTCATTTGAAGTGTTGTGCGATGGGGTGCTTGTGCGGTGTAATAAGTGTGTGAAGTGCGGTAATGAAGTTGTGCAGTGTGTGTGTGTTTGAAGTTGGTGTTTGTGCAGTGCAATGTGTGTGTGAAGTGCAGTGCATTCATTTGAAGTGCTGTGCAGTGGGGTGCTTGTGCAGTGCAATAAGTGTGTGAAGTGCAGTAATGAAGTTGTGCAGTGTGTGTGTGTTTGCAGTGGGGTGTTTGTGCAGTGCAGTGAGTGTGAAGTGCAGTGCAGTGCAGTGCTGTGTTTCCAGTGGGCTATTTGTGCAGTGCAGTGTGTGTTTGAAGTGCCGTGCGATGGGGAAAGTTGGGAAAGAAGGTGTCATCACAATTTCTGTAAGCTACTTGTGAAGGCTTACCTGATTTATACCTTTAAGATTGCTAATATATATGCTTCTCGAAATTTAGTTTGAAGGCTACGTTTGATTCATTGATAATTGTAAATTCAACACACTGCACTGCACTTCCACAATTTGGTTACATAATTTGGCGAGGCTTTTAAGCCAGCATGAACTTCCATATACACAAGTTGAACCATTGAGAACTTGATGTAGCTAAAAGTGATGGGTTCACCTGTATATAAATGGCTCGGTTTTATGTTTTTTAATGCCTGTAACTTTGGCTTTGTGCATTGCATTCCAGTGTGTGTTTAGTGCAGTGAAGTGCTGTGTTTTGGGTGCAGTGTAGTGCTGTGTGTTTGTGTGGAAGTGCAGTGTAGTGCATTGCATTGATGTGTGTTTAGTGCAGTGTAGTGCATTGCAGTGTGTGTGTGTTTTTGCAGTCGGGGTGTTTGTGCAGTGCAGTGTGTGTGAAGTGTAGTGCAGTGCAATGTGTGTGCAGTGCAGTTGTGCAGTTGTGTAATGCAATGTGTAGTGTTGTGTGTGTTTTGGGGTAATGCATTGTGTAGTGCTGTGTGGAAGCGTAAAATAAATTGTATAGTGATGTGAACCTGTGTAGCTGAGCAAAAAATTGTCATGGAGCTTGGCTGGGTGCTTGAGGGTGGCTCGGGTTTGCCCTTGTAATGGAGCTGCTATATAAATGAATGGAAAATTGTGTAGTTCAGTGTTGTGTAGTGCAGTCCAGTGTACTGCAGTGTTGTGTAGTGTAGTGTAGTGCAGTCCAGTGTAGTGCAGTGCAAGTGTACAAGCTATGTAAATGTTCAAAAGTTTCATTAATGAAAATAAAATACTCCTTTCCCGTGGACGTAGGTCAATTTGACCGAACCACGTAAATTTCGTGTTCTTTTACCTTAGTAGCTTTTTAAATTTATTATTTCGCAATTAAAAGCACATTAGACAAGACTTTCATATGTATGTTGATTTATTTCATATTTGAAGATATTGTCGACTTGTCTCCTATTATTCGTATGGCGAATAAGAATAAAGAAGTTGCCACTCCCGCACTTTGGGAGAAGGACATAAAATTAATTTCGCGATGTTTGCATAAGCGGAAATCGAAAGAGGCAATAGACCAAACTCTTTTTTCAAAGGAAGGTCGGCAAAATATAGTAACAAATTTTAGGGAGCCGACGAGCGGTGGATTACGACAGTGCAACTTAAAAATAAATGGGACCAACTAAAGAAAGAATTGAAACTTTGGAAGGACCTAAAACAAGGATCGACTGGCTTGGCTGGGATCCGTCGAAGCGAACTATTGCTGCTACAGAAGAATGGTGGGCTGAAAGGCTAGCGGTAAGACATTATTGAATTAGTTTTGCTTATGTTTGCACCACTTCTAATAAAAATTATTTATTCTTACAGATTTATCTCGCGGCGAGGAAGTTCAAAACAGCTGGGATAGAACCAAAATTCGAGGAGAAACTCGATCGAATGTTTCTTAGGACAATAGCCACTGAGGAAATACGCAGCTCGCACCTAGCCAAATAATGGTTGATACAACCCCCGAGGAGGTCGTCGTAGAACTTTCAAACGATTCGACAGAATCGCGCATATACGATCAAACCGAAATGCAATCTACAAACCGAACAAAGCGACCCCGGATCTATAAGAAGAGAAAAATATCGTTGGAAGTATGAAAGAGCAACTATCATTACTTGTGGAATCGGCGAGATGATGCTCCACATAGAGTTAAAAAGTCGTCCGGGAGGTTGTTAGGCTTCTAAAGGAAGACCCGCAGATTATAGGGAATCGTGATCTTTTCTTCTTTGCTATCGACCTCCTTCGGGACTCTCTCCACCGAGACTTTTTCATCGTAGCCGATAGAGAGCTACGCTTAGACTACATTCGCTATTATTTTGACCGACGTACCTTGTGATATGATATGGAAGTGTTGCTTTAATTTCATCTTTCGTTATTGTTGTTAGCGATGTTGTCAGGACAATTTCTATTTGAATGTTTGAATGTTTGAGTTATTTCCTTTCTTAATGTAGTTCATTCATTTGCTTTGCTTAGTACTACTCGATTTACTATAGAGTAACATTTTTCTTTGAAAGGTGCATTTTATACCTTCATGAATCCAGAGGAGGTCCGACGCCGTAAGAGAAACGCAGCGATAAATATAATGCTGCAATACTATAATACATACATTGATTGTGAACCTTGTTACACTTCAGCTCAAGTTGGAGAAAATTGGATGAGTGAAATGATTTCAGGACACCCAACGAGATTTCGTAATATCTTCCGAATGCCACATGAGGTTTTCAGAGAGCTTCTAGTTGACCTAAGAACATCTCATGGACTTCATGAGTCTTACAGGACAACAAACCGTGAAGTACTTGGCATCACACTATTCATACTGTCATAGAACGAGTCAACGAGGGGAGCCATGGAACGCTTCCAGCATTCGTCGGAAACAATTAGCAGATATTTCTCAGTTTGTTTGGCTTCTCTTGTCAGTTTAGCGAATAATATGCTAAAACCAACTGATCCAACTTTTGCAATGACCCCGACAGAGATTCTTAATGATGAACGATACATGCCATATTTCAATGTACGAATGTTAACTACAACAATTTTTTAATAGAATGGATTGCATGTTGATATGATTACTTTTTCTTAAGGATTGCATCGGCGCAATAGATGAAACGCACGTTCATGCGGTAGTGCCGGATAACGAGAAAGTAGCTTTTATCGGTCTTTTTGGTAGAACAACTCAGAATATTATGGCCGTTTGTGATTTCAACATGTGCTTTACATTTGTATTGGCTGGATGGGAGGGCAGCGCACATGACAGTAGACTCTTTAAAGTTGCTACAAGAAAGCCATAGTACAATTTCTCTCACCCACCACCCGGTAAGGTCATTTATAATATTAAAAGTTGATTTTTTGGTCATATACCTAACTATACTTTCTATCATTACAGGGAAGTATTATTTGGTAGATGCTGGCTACCCCATGCTGTGAGGGGTATCTTAAACCCTATCTTGATACAAGATATCACATTCCAGCATTTTGAAAGAGCTAGTAATCGCACAAGGACTAGAAAGGAGTTGTTTAATAAGAGACATTCGTCCTCGAGAGGCGTTATCGAGAGAACATTCGGAGTTTGGAAGAAGAAGTGGGTCATTCTTCGGGATATGCCTTCTTATCCGTTCCCCAAACAGGTGCAGATAGTGTTGGCAACTACGGCCCTGCATAACTATATCAGGCGGCATCCAACTCGGGCTGATGTTGATTTTGACGAGGTCTGCTGATCGACGGTTCATGAGGACCGCATTGAACCGTCTCAACCACAGGAGGATGAAAATAGTGCACCAATCCGTACAAAAGAAGGGAGGGTGCAAATGAAATGACAACGACTTCGAGCGTACATTACTCGATTGTTAGTTGGAGAGTGAATGTTTTTTTGCAGTGCAATGTCAGTCTTTTACATTCTTTCTGAGCACTTTACTTCACATTATTTATAATTCTACACACTAGATTGATTCTTTTCATTTTGTTTGACCATTTGACACTCAAACTAATTAAGCTGCATATGTGCTTGCATTTCAAGTAAAAATGAGCTCCAACACGTCGGCTACCTCTCGCCGATTGCTATGTCACTGCGGTTCGTAAGCATCTTTTCGACATCACGTCGCCGCATAACTTTCGACGAAAGTTTTATGTCCGTCCTCGAGACATTCCGGATCGGTCTCGTTTCTTTCGATGGGCGGATAGTTTACCGATTTTCACGAGTCCGACGTTGGGGAGTGTACGACCACAACGAAGACGCAGTGAAACGGAGTTACTGATTCGAAAACTAAAGTGAACATCATTATATTGTTGGTTGTTGTTGGAATAGCTTCAGCTTTTTTTCACTCTATCGCTACTGCTTACGTGTTTGAGAGGAGTATATGTTTCTTTGTGAACTACTATGACTATTTTGAGATTTGTAATTCGTTCTATTCGTTGTGTTATTAAATTTTTAATATAATTTGAACAATCTATTTAAAATATTTTATAAAGCTCGTAAATGTTTTATTAATACGAACAACCTTTTTAAATTATAAAATTTTTAATATATATATATAATTTATTAAATTTAAAAGATAACCAAGTTCGTTAATATTTTATTTTTAAATTAAATTAAGATATACCGATGCTCGTAAATATTTTGTTAATATACTTAAACAATTTAACTTTATATAGTGAATTATTGAATTGAATCAATAATTCACTATATATAGAAAATATATATTAAAAATATAAAAATAAAAAATTCTAATTTAAATTTATTAACTTGTATATTTAAATATAAAATTTTTCAAAAAAAATTATTCCACTTTCAAATAATTGATTCTACATAAATATATTGAAATATTAAAATATCTTCTAATAAACGAGTAGCGTCATAATTATTTTTCACTGCATAATGTTTTCCCACAATTGCAACTAAATGACAGACAACTTTTCCATAATGCTTTGTAGAATAAGAATCAGCATATGAAAGTTCGAGTAAAGACAAATGCTTCCAAACAGGCCCTTAAATGCAGTGACTTAGACATATCTAACCCTTAAACTTACAAATTTACATATTTGCACCTTTTGATGTATGAAAAGTTGCATTTCACATTTTAAAAATTGAAATAGAGATATTTTTTATGTGATATGAAAGATTGGAGGGTTATAGATATAAAAATAAAAAATTAGGGGATATATATGTAAATACATAAGAATTAGGTGGTCTGTATGTAAATGTCACTTTCTATATATATATATATAGATAATGGGCGGGAGTTCCTGAAAAGTGTTAAAACCAGCATTTTGGAAGTCTACCAGCTTAGATGGATGCTCAGCCCAGCAGGCGTCCGAGAAGAAAACCCCTTTGCGATCTCACCAATACTCCGTCTCTTTCCTCTCCGGCCACCGCATACAAATGCAAGCTGAGACCAAGATCCTCGGTGGTCAGCAACTTCTCCGCTCACTCCGATGTACCCGTTGTCTCTGCTAGTTGTAACGACACCGACACTGCTGGTTCACCTGCTCGCGCAAACCCTATTTCTGGAAATGCACACGGGTCCTCTCAGATTGGCTCGCAGATCAGCTCTAGTTCTGGTAGATTCACTTCTGTCTCTCTAGATCCTTGTTATGATATTCATTGAATGCGATTTGTTGTTACTGATGAAGATATTGAATGGGGTTTCTCTCTAAGTGCTCAGTTGGTTTTTGCACGCGATGTTTTAAGCAGGTTTTTATGGGTTTTTGAGGGAATTTTGATTTGTTGATTTTAGGCGTCGTATTTTCTTTAGTTTTTTATTTCTTGAGTGGATTTTGCTTAACGAAAATATCACAGAAATTCAATTGATTGTTTCGTAAAGTATTTTTAATAAATGTATCATGTGAAATAAGTTATAAATTACACGGCAATAAGCATTAGAAATTTAGGGGCTAAACTGTCAAATGCGTCAGAATAAATCTTAAAAGATTTTTAAATCCTATTTCACCAATGTTTCAGCCCAAGGCCCTAAATCTAGATATACTGAATTCGATAGTTTAGCTGATTTACAAGACTTACATGAATAGAGTGCGCCAAAAAGGGGAGAAAAATGAGGGTTATGTTCATTAGCATGCTCCTGTTGTGACTTTGTTTTCGTTGATGGTTTCAGGTGGGCACAGGAGAGTGGAGAAAGACGATGGTTTAACACCCATTGTCCTCATTGCTTTATTGTCGAGGGCTTCATGAATTTGGGACGTAGAGGAATGGAGAGATACACTAGGGCAAGTTTTAATTAATAATTAAAACTAATCTGTATAAGTTATTAGCATATAACTAATAAGCTATTGATTTTAGTATTTATGTTCAGTTTGATTACATTAAAATTATTACGGGTAATAATTTTTAAAACTATCAAGTAATAGTTAATTAGAATATTATTTTATATTAACTAAGATTTAATAGAGTTTTCCAAAAAGCATTCATCAGCAAAGGTATTATTTGTGTTTTACTGTCCACATAGAAGTAATAATGTTAAATTAGCTTAGTAATAAATAAGTAGAATATTATTTACCCTAGTTTCATCATCACTAATTATTATTATAATCTTATTTGAACTAATATATTTAAATCCTCAAATAAGTAGCTATTTTACTAAATAGTTCATCAGAATTTACTTTGATTTAATCTCTGTCACGCCAAATAATTTTCAATATTTAATTGACTTAGGATTTTCAAAATCCTACAAGAGTTAAATTCTACTTGCAGCCAAAGTGGCCTCTTAAGGTGATAACATGTATGCTTAAACCTTCATTCGAAATGTCAAATTGTAAAAATTGAAAACCAAAGCTAAAAGAAGAGTAATATGAAACAATAGGATGTCAACTTTTTATGTGCTAGAATATTGGCATCTGCAAAGATGGGGTTTATCGTCTTAGTTTTACACAATAATTCCATAAATACATTTGACTAAATTGTGCTTATAAGAGGCAAAATATCTATATAATTTTTTACATTAAAATCATGCATGAGAAAATCGCGGGGCTTAGCTTAGTTGAAAAAAATTCATTATATAAGTTCAAAGTTACAATTAATGAAGGTTGGATTAAAGAGTTCGATCAATTGGTGGGGATTTTTTTTTTTAAAAATTATGTGTGCGTGTGTATGGGGGAAAACAAGGTATGAAGTTATAAAACAAGGTCTAAAGGTGCATCAAACAAGGTCTGAAGTGAACCCCAATTGATGTAGAGCGGATATGGAAGGAGGATGTTGGCGACAAGTGATAATGAATGTTGACAACAAATAACAATGGATGTTAAATTCAACCAACAATTGATGGATGGGAATCAATCAATGTAAGCATCAGTCAACTTAACATGATGACAAATGTTGGGTTCTGTAACAATAGGCAATGACAAATGAGCGAATGCGACATTATTGTTAGTGATGTTGGATGAAGACGCAGGTGTCAGTTGACAACGAATGGTAGTGTTACTCAGTAAACTTATGGAACTCTCTTTGGGCCTTAGGTTTCACCCCGTCAGCATTATTCAAGATCAATTAATATATGTCTGGAGCGACACTGTAATAATTTTTATCATAATGTAGAACATGCCATCAAATTTTTTGGAGAGATCTTGCTTGATCATTTGATGTTTTTTGAACATCACAGTGCCTTAATGATATGATAATCAGGGTTATTGGGCTTGTTACGTTCATTTAATAAACATGATTGTTTCAACTTCAAACATGCTGGATTCTAAGGACTTTTAACCCTCTAAATGGTCTTGATAACTTTTCTACGATACTCTTATACTTAATTGAAGTTCATTTGGATTCAGATTATATCATTCTTCACTCTATTTGATTTGTCTCACTGAACTAGGCATTAAAATTTTCTCAAACTGGAATTTAGATGATCACAAAATCAATTTTCAAAGTTTACAGATCAAATATATAGATGCTATGAGATCTAAAATTGCGCCAAGACCTATGCTGAATTAAATTAATTTTTTTGCCTCAAGACCTATGCTGAATTAAATTAATTCTTTCATGTTTCAATATGTTGGATCCCATATTTTTAATGGAAAAGCTGCCATGACGATGCTAAGGCCTAGAACTATCTAATCAAAAGACAAGAAATGATGCCTGATGCTCTTTTCTATTTAAATATGAATCATAGTTATTTGAAGAACTTGGCAATCAAGAAAGAACTGCTTTCACAAATAATATGAACTTAAATGTTAACTATGCATATTTAGTCTTTTTTTATGTGTAAAAAACTAAGAATTAGAACAGAACCATGATTCATTAGATGCATGTTTGCCAAAAAATTAAGATAAAACAAGGGATACCGCGCGAAGTTGCGGGGGCGCTGCCGAACCAAAAAAAAAAAAAAGAAATCACGCCACTGCGCCGCTCCGCATGCACGCCGCTCGCCCAAACAGACCCACTGTCGGCACGACCAGCGTGCTGGGAAGACGACGACGCTACCCAACTATGGAACCAGAGCTTTCTGAGAAGAATGTAAAGAGGAAGATCTGAGGGTGCTAGTCTACGGCCCTGATACCATATTGAGAATGATTTGGCAATAGTCATCTTTTTTATTTCATTGACATTTTGACTTATATAGAGGCACACAACATTTTCAAATAAATCCTTAGAATTCTTCTATTTACAACATTTTTCAATGAAGTTTAATTCTTTCCTCCTTCAGAGTATAGCATTGATAAATTGCTTTATGATTGCTCAATTAAGAGAGGATCTTTATGGTGTTTTTCAGGCTTGAAAAGGTGATGCTTATGCTTTTATACATGGCATTATTTTTATACTTGCAATGGGCATTGTATTATTCATTTGTCATTCGAGCGGCATGAAAATACAAAATCCAAATTTGAGTCAAATGTTTGACATTCTCTAGTTTGTAAAACTCATTCTATAAAGTTTAAAATAAAGTTGCATAAAGTTAACTTATGGTCGTCTGTTTCATCCAGTTTGTGGTATTGGCAACCATGAAGGCGATGAACATTCTACACTTAAAATGGTTCAAAGGAACGAGAAAGAAATGGACATTGAGAAGGATAATTCTGTTATTTCAGCTTTCGGTTTTCCACCATTGAGAAAAAACAGAACTACTGGGTATCCATGCAACCATGATTTAATGTTTCCTCTATTATTAGAGATAATTGATGCAACAATGAACTTGGCACGATAGTATGGTACTGTTGCATATATTCAGCATTTATCAATTTCAGTATATTATGCAAGTACTTGTATATTTGGGCACTTTGCTTCAGCAGAAAATTATGCTTTTGGATTTGGACAAAGGTTTTGTGCTCTTTTTTTATTTATGGTTCTTAATGACTTTTTTTTAGCTTTTGAGGCTGCACAGTGACTATTTGTTTCCATTGAACAGAGCTGGTTCTTAAAGCTGGTGCCATGACTTTGTTTAATGTCATCATCATCGACATTATTGCTATTCCAGTCATTTATGGCTTATTTTGCTTTTTTTTTTAAGTTTTCCAGATATTCTTCTTTTTTGTTTCTACGTAAATGAAAGCAGTGCTTAATTTCTAACATTCACGTTTGTTATACATGATGTAATGCGTGTTTTGTTTTTGTTCATATGTTTCATCCTTTCCATCTCAAATATGTTTTTGATGCTTCTATTTTTATGTGTATAATTAACAATTTTTGATATTGTAGAAAGCGACTAAAGTATCTGTTAGGTTTTTAAGGCTTTAAGATCGATTAGTTGTAGGTATGAAACAATGCTTTCTAGGTGAGTTTCAGGAGTCGTAACGTAACTCATGCTTTTCGTGCAGGAGTATGAAACAAGTGGGAGGTTCTGTGTCCAGCACTAACCCAGTTCCGTTTCAGAAGAAGAGAAAGGTCAATTTTTTTTTCTTCAGTTTGATTTTTGTCATGAAACTCCACATTATTAATAGCCTTTAATTTTTTCTTAAAAAAAAAAAAGAATCCACCGTTCTTAGTTGTTTTCGCATAGCTCTCATTTGGCTCTAACAGTGAGCATTGATGCACGCTTCATGTTTTCACTATTTATCTCCTTTAATCGCTACTCCTGGATAAAGCTAGTTTTAAATCGTTATTTCATTCTTTCTTCATTATGGAAAATCTACTGCTCTTGTAAAAAATTATACCATATGGTCAGGTTGGATGTTACATTGAACTCATAATTATAGGGTAATTTTCGCTTAATCTGCTCAGCATTGTTATTTTACATGTGTTTTGTCATCGGAGACATTTGTTCATTTAAAACTTCTGTGCGTACTGCTAAAATAGGCGTCTTGGCCATAGATTATTGAAATTTTAAATATTACCAGCATAACATTTAAATTTCTTTAAATTATTTGAGATTATCATCCTGGTTAACATCAACTAAAGATATAGGGAATATTGAGTTCTCTCTCTTAAAGCTGCATCCTGAACAAAATCTGATGGCTATAGCGCACATACACAAAATGCACGTACTTCAATTAGTTTTATATGGAAGAGTTTGACAGTAATTTTACTGGATTGTAGTAAAAAATAGGAGTGTCATCTATAAATCTATATATTTAATCAAATTTTCATAGTTCAAAATACTTCAAAGATGTACGGCCCAAGTCCTACTAACAATTCATAGATATCTTTTATTTATTAAGATAACCATGAAATAAGAAGTCATGTTATTTTTTAATTTTTTATTCAACATCACGGTATTTAATCAGTTGTACTTCAAATATATTTATATTTTGTTATATTGTTTGTCATTCAAATTTGAATGTTAATTTCTATTAATTGTTTCCTTGAAATTAATTGAATGGTCAAATTTTCTCTCTATTATTAGGAACTTCAATAAGGCCTTTTTCAATTGTAAGTTTGAGCTTTTTTTATGATTAAGCATCAACTTAATTTTGAATGAAAGAAAAACTCAAAAATAATCATTGGATTATTTTAGCTTCAAACTTTCTAATATTACTAATTTAGTCTATTCTAATTCAAAATAATTCCTTCACTCGTCATATTTAATCTAAAATAATCCAATAAAAGGATTATATTGGATCATATTTGATAAGTCCAGGCAGAAAATTGAATGCATTAAATGATTGTGACTAAAATGACCCCATATAAATAGTCTAAATGTGTAAATAGTGTCGAAGTTGTCTTGTCTTTTTATCTTTTGAATTAGATGTATAAAAAGTTTTGCTTTGTGGAATTTTTATTAGGCTATTTTTTATTTGAATCCTTACATTTGGTTGGTGACATTTGCTAATTTATGTTAATTGAATATTAAATTGTTGAAGTCTTCTCTTTTGAAATTCAAAGTGACTTTTCTATATACGGATGAGCAAACAAATTGAATGATATTCTGCAAAATAATGAAAATAGCTGAAAATAAGATTCTACGGGCTACAAAAGTTTGCTCTCCGCACTTATAAGAATTTGTTTTAGGTCAATATTTTTGAAGACAGATTAAATGTTAGAAAAGACGCTACCTATAGATTTTATCCTCATTAGAAGGGCTTTAAGATCTAATTTCAGGATTTTTATAGTCACAAACCCCTGTAGTTAATTACTTTCTTAGAGAAATTTTGATTAATATTAGTTGTTATGAGCTAAATGTTTAACATATAGCAACATTAATTTGAAGTTAGGATAAATATAATTTATCATCATTAGCTTATAGTAAATGGTGGGAAAATGATGATGAATTCAATCAGGTGATCATAAATTCGTCATCTTTGGTTATTGTGAACACTAGTCTATTTAGTCAGTTGAGGTAGTGATCATATGATTCTTGTCAAAGCCATGGGTTACATCATCAAAGGGGACTATACCTTATCAAGTTAACCTTAACTTTGGTGGATGTTTATTTGATGAGATAATTTCAAATTAATCAAAGCTAATAGGAGTTTTTATGCTATATCAAATGCATTTTATAAGTGGTCACTTTAAGGTTTAGGTCATTGGGAAACTTGCAAATTTTGGTATGGCCATAATTTAACGTTGTCATTTTACACAAATCTATTTTGTCAGAGAACTCTATTAATAATTTTTTTTTTATGACATTTGACAATGAAAACATATCATCAGAGGATATTTGTTATCTCTTATCAGCGTTTAGATTTTTTAGAGTAATCATAGAGATGCATTGGATGTGACATTGACTATTTATTTCCCTTAAAATTTTTACTCTCAACAAATTATTGGTGAGAATAGACAAGTTGTTACTTTAAACTTAAGGTAGTATATTTTTTAAAACTTGATTGGGAGGATTCCAAGAATTGATGAATGGCCACAAACTCAACCTTCAAATCTTGATCTTCTCAACAGATGAAATATATCACTTCATAAGAATAGTTGGAGAGAGCGTCCCCTCCTCCAAACATGAATGCCTCCCCTTTCGTTCCTCATCCCAACCCAAACAAGTTGAACTTTAAGGTCTGTTTGGGACAGTTGCAGCTTGTCCAAATAAACTGCTTATTCTGATAAGCTGCTGATCAACAGCTGATTCGGATAGGCTGTTTGACTGTTTGGTTTGTGCGTTTAAAAATCATCTGATTCTGGAGAAACGACAATTTTGCCCCTATTTTGGATAAACTGTTCAGCTGTTTGTATAAATGACCATTCCGGCTTCTCTAACTTCTTCTATTGGAATAGAAAATAAATCTTCCAAAGAGTTGGTGATAAACTACATGAGAATAATGAGTCTGAGTGTTCTGGCAAAAGACAAACTCCCATGATACTTGTTTTCATAGATGTGTTGTAAGAGAGTTGTCTTGCCAATGCCACCATGACCCACTATGGATAACAGAGAAATGTTTTTGTACAGAATTAGGCTTGCAATATGAGTTGGATCTTCATTTGTTGGCTTCCTCAACCACAACATAACAAAATCCTTCTCCTTGCCTTGATCGATGAGATCATTTTTAGGCAAGCATCCTGTTTTACGATCTTTGCACAACTTAAAGCTCCAACTCCTACTGCTTCTTCTCTACGTTTGCGATGAGATGAAGGAAAGTACTGACCTCATTGATGGCATCTTGTAGCTGCCACATCCAGCTGTTCAGTGTTGGGTTTCGATCATTTGTGCTTGGGTGGAAGCAGAGACGACAACTTGGACCTTGGGGTGGTTTTCTCGCAGCCTTTCGAGCTCCTCTTTCATGCCCGTCTGCCATCAGAGCTTGCGATTGGAATTCGGCGCAGTTTACGGTACGGGAGATGTGAACGAGACCGAGGGCAACTAGAGCGAACGAGAAGCTGAAGCAGCTTAAGGGCGGCTAGAGAGAACGGGAAGCAGCGAGGTGCGAAGCGTAATAATTTGAACAAAACGCGGACCGCGGGGGTTATCCCTTGGTCCGCTTCTTTCACAAAATTAAAACTGAGTTTTTAGATAAGCACATCAAACGTGCAATCCAAACATTACAGTGACATTTTCAAAAACAGCACCGCAGTTTTAAGCTGTCCCATACGGGCCCTTAGTAATGCGTACATGCTCTCTCATAAAAGTTAGAGAAGACCTTAGTTTGGAAATCTCGACTACCAAATTCTATAGCGGATGGGCATAGAGCCTCAAATATTTGGAAACATTAGAAGAGCGGTGTCTTGAATCTCCTGAATGTGCACTTAAAAAATGACAGTTTACAGAGCTTGCCCTTAGCACTCACACTTGCCATCATCACTAGAGGGATTTCGCTAATAATTTCAACAACATGCTCCATTATGTTAACTCTAGGTTGTCTCACTAAAATTGGCCCTATTATGCTAATAAAAAAAGTCTAGAAGCAGAAAATCTATATTTAAAAATTGAAGTTGGATCTTGAATAGTTGTTACAAATCTTTTACTCACAGATAGGAGTTTGAGGTCAAAAACTATGAAATCCCCAACCTCTAACTCTAATGGTTCATACTCTAACTTACTAAAAGTTGCATGCACTGTTTCTCCTCGAAAGAATATTTTATGATGGAGTTTGATCAGCTTACCTTCTGGGGCGACTTCTTACTACATAGCTCTTTGCAGTGGAGGAATGCACTTGTCAGTCCCACCGATAATTTAAATAAAAATTTTCATAAAATATATATACCATTTTATTATATTGTTTTACTTCTTCATGGAACAAAAATACTTGTGTTGGAGCTACTAGTTTGACAGTATGACTTATCGCGTGCACCCTAGATGAAGGTTGATTGATAAACACCTTGGCTATGGTTGCACATTGAGGTCAACATTCTCTCTCACCCAGCTCGTACCATTTTTCGTTAATCATTTTACTCTCTTGTTTGGAGGTCAATTCGACCATTGCTCTTCAACCCTAGCTAGAGTTTGTTTTTGCTTGAGAAGAATGTTTGATTAACAATGTTCATAATCATTGAGAGAGATGACTCGGCCATGGCAAGAAAAGAGTAGTCGTCCCAACAAATAAAAAGTGAAAAGAAGGATGAAAACAGAAGTTGTATATTTACCTATAGACATATAGAGAAGTCACATGAACTCCATCATTGAAGTAATAAATGGGAGGATTATTCTTAATCTGAGAATCTAGTAGGATAATTGAACTTATGAATCTCTCTTTAACAGAGCCATAAAAGTTATGTCATGCTAAATAATTATCTCGCATAATTTTCTTTTTTTTTTTTTAGAGTTACTCCCTAAAGATACAAGAGAATTGCGAAATTTACTATATGCTCAAGTATGCAATTTGCAGTAAAGCTAAGAAGGCCTAATGATCTCTGCATGAACTAAGGACACTAGGCTCAAGTGATAGCTCGCACAAAATTTTTAAAGGTTCACTCGCTCACACTCCCAATGCCACTGAACTAAGGCTTTGAAAACTCTCATCGCATTTGGAGGACCCAAAACTTGGTGGGCACTCACCTAACTTATATGCAAACCTATATAACACTCATCAAGATTGCATTCACCCGGATCAAAGAGTCCAAGCTTATTAGGTACTCACCCAGGCCCATTGATTCAAGCTAAAATACCACTTGTCCATGTCTAATGGGAACTTTTCAGTTCAAGAATGATAACCTTTCTAGTTAATAAGACCTTCTTAAGCATTCACTGAAGCAGTAATCTACATGTATTATATTTAACAAGTCTGCATGCTTGTAATGGATGTTTCATATATGTTGTTACTTAAAAATCAAAATATAGCATCTTTTCTAGTACCAAAAAATCATACAAATATGGAGTCAAAAGGTCGCATAAAGGGAAGAGATTCAACCCGGTATTTCTAATGAAGTAATGAAAAAATCCCAAAAGTTTCTGTCTATGGTGCTCTCTAGCCCTCTTTTCTTATTCTCTTCTTACTCGGGGTTCTCTTGAAAATCTTGCGGGTTCTATAAGTAGAGTTTAGGTATCACCACAAGTAGATTTAGATATAACAATACATATGCATTTTAATGCGATATTGGTAATATAATCCTAGTACAGTTTTGATGACTACTCTAGAGTAGATAAAAAATTTGTTAAAATATTTGTTTCAGATGAAACACTTGAACCTTGCATAAACAAATTCTTATTTTTTATGTCAAAATTATGTGGAATCATTAGTCCATTAAATTAGAAGTATAGCAATCTAGATTGATTCAGGATTCAATAAGCAAAGCATGCATCAATTCCCGAGTGGTCAAATTTGACATAAGATAATCACCCAACATTATATTGAAGTAGCTATTAACTGCAAAAAATAGACTCTTGGGTAATAAAACTCATAAAGATTAATGCAATGGCTGGTAAAGTATAACAATCATCTACCAATAAATCAATTCATAGGCAAAAAGTTCTACCACTAAGTTTCTGAAGCCCCAAAACATGGATGAACAAATTCCTATACAAATAAAGAGTTTTTTACTTGAACCACGGAGATCTAATTAAGCCTTAATATTTGAAAATAATTTATAGTAAGTTCACCAACATAATTGAACTATTTTATATTTTAATTAGCTTGTTTATTATTCTTGGGATGATTTGTGTAGATATTAATTCAGTTATACATTGAAATTCTAACACACACTGCATTATTCCTTGTACTATTTCATTTTGCCTATTGGAAATGTTTAAATTCGCCATCTATAGTCCATCTTCAATCTGCAAAACCGCCAAGCAAGCTTAATGTAATGATCATGATAATCATTGTTCAGCAAATACATATATAAGCTATAGAAACACTTAGCAAATCATTAGGTGGTATCGTATAGAGAATTTTTATCATCAGGTCATTAATGAGCTACAAACGAGTAACATGGACTCATGGATGAATAAATATATGCTATAGTTTAATCAACATAAGCTCAGTGTACCATATGTTATAGTTTAATCAAGATAAGTCAACAACTTAATTTAGTTACGCATTACATTAATGATTTTGTTACCAGAAAGGAAATGTGTTTGTAGTGCATCGGCAAGAATCTCTAGGAAATCTAAACAGAATAAGGGACATGAAAGTACGGTCAGATGGCCAGGGAAGATCAAAAGTCTAAGTAGTCCACTAGGAAATTGAAATTACATATGTCCATTAGGAGAATTAGAGAAGACGAGATTATAAAAATCAATAATCACTGCTATATAATAGTAGTTTGACACTTTGACTATAACAATAAGAGCTAGGCTACAACAACTACGGTTGGTGGCAACAATAATCATAGTTGGCTACAAAAATAATAGTTAATAACTATAACCATTGTAGTTGTATTGCAATAATGGCTTGTGGTGACAGACAAAAACTAGTAATCATTCACCTAGTTTTCTTCAGGAGTTATGCTCTAGTTTTTAGCTCGCTCTTCTATTCTGCCCTCCTTATAAAAAGAAATGATGCTTATTTATAGTTTTTGAGATTGGCATTTTGGTAAATTAAGCCAGACTTCCAAAACACTCTATGGGAGGTTTGTGTTAATTTATTTAATCATTTTTTCAGCATTTAAGTGTCTTAATGATTTAGAAATTAAATGATCTTAGGTTCGTTGGATTCCTAGCTTTGCAATTCATACTCTGAAGCTTTTGAATATGCTTGAAGTGCTTGATCTAGGCTTGTTCAAACTCGAATTGAATCATTTTCAATATCATTGGGCTCATATTGTCGAGATGCTCTATTTAACTATAATTTTGTTGAAATTATAGTTTGGATGATCCAGAATACGAACATGAAATAAATTTTTATCCAAAATTCGTCGAGATTCATGCCTGCTCATATAAATTTCTTGGTAACATAATAATACTCATATGCAACGTAACGGTTATTCTATTCCTACATTAACAAAATGATCTAATCATAAAAGTATATTCTTGTAAGCATTAAACCCATTTAGCATGTGCTTGCCCCACTTTTTATATAAGTCGTGTTCAATAATTAGAATAAATAACAAACTATTGATTGGATTTGATAAATTTTTTTTTTTTTTTTTCTCTTGAATTGAACAAAATTGTTTGTCAAATCTGCAGAGGAAGAGATGCATCAAATCCACTGTGAATGAACTTCCTGAAGATTTTATTAATGAGCACAGAGCCTACTTTGAAGAGGTAGATGCATTTGAACTGTGTGAAGAGTTCATCTCAGAAAGTGAACTTGAGTAAGTATTTTCGCTCCACATTTTCTCTTCCCCCTTGCAAAAACTTTACTGTATAGCAAGAATTTCAGCCTCTTCTTGTAAATAAATATATATAGAGAGTTGAACTATGCTCAAGAGCTAGATTACATTACATAACAGAAGTAATAGAGATTTATATAGTTCCTAAAATTAGCAGAAAAGTGCTTGTTGATGATATGAAAAAATGATAAATTTCATTTTTTTTATTTTTATTTTTATTATTTTATAATGAATTTAATTACAAATTCAATATACATTATATATATATATATATATATATATATATATATATATATATATATATATATATATATATATATATATATATATATATATATATAAGATTTTAAACTGGGATCTTGCGGTTAAATGATTAAGCTTTCAATCAATAAATTCAGTTAATATAAACAAAATAAAAGAAAAACTAAATGTTATCATTTAATTAAATTGATCATATTAAGTCACAGCAGATTATTTTGCATCTTAACATAATAAAAATTGGGATAATTATATACAGAGCACTCGAAATTTTGATATTTACAAATCAAGTACCCATTAATTTTCTGAAAGAATTGACCAATACGTTTATGCCTGTTACGATCAACTCATTGAGAATTTGATAAAAATAAAACATAGGTGTTGGGATTTGATCATTAATTTTAATATTCGAGTGAGAATTTGAAGGTGGCGAAAAAAGGGTGCTTGATTTGCAAATAGCAAAGTTTCGTGTGCTCTTTATGTAATTACCCCACGTTGAATGTTGCCGTCTATTTTAGTGTAATTTTATATATCAAGAATTTTAAAATACTCTTATATATATATATATCTCCAATATTGTCATTTTCATTTATTTTTAATATTATATATAATTAATATTTCTCTTTCACATTTGCTCGGCCCAATCAAATTCCATCGCATCTCTAGTTTAGTAGAAACGACTTAAGCTATCGAATATATTATTTAGAAAATACAAAAATTACAACTCACATTTTGATATTCAAGATTTAAAATATCTTGCAATAAGAAATAAATAAAATGCAGTGTTAACAAAATTTTTGGTTGTCTTTCCTTCTTAAGATTTAAAATAAAAGCCAGCCTTTGAGAAAAAAAAATGTTATGATTTCACAATAAATTTGAAACCTTGCAATTTCTACATTTTTTTTTTTTTTTTGTGGAAACTATGATTAATTTTACATGATTATATAAGAAATTCATGTTTGAACTTCATGACATAAATTCTAAAAAAAAAAATAAAATAATAATAACCAAGATCTTTTAAATTCATGATTTTTACATATCTATAATAAGTAACACATACATGTATTCATGACGAAGATTGATCTTGAAGAAAATTGATCGTGAAGAGATGAAGTTTTTCTCTCTAATCCCTTAAAACTCTTTGTACTTTCTGATGGAGGGAAATGTTTGTGGTGTGTTGGGTTGAGAGAAGACTCATTCTCAATTTAATGCTCTATTTAATCATCATTCATCAAGGGGGTTGCTAACCAATAAAATTTATGACAATTTAATAAATTAACTGATTTTTTTTATTAAAATTAATAACATAAGTTAGTAACATTTATTTATTTTAGGGATTATTTGAGTTACAAAAATAAATATCATGAGTTGTCATAAGTTATGACATAAGTTATGAGTTAAGAAAATAAATAACTTAAGTTATCAAAATAAATATCATAAGTGTTATGAAAATTCAGGGCGAACAAACGCAAATCAAGAAGAATAACACAAAGATTTAATGAGGTTCAACAAAGATATGCCTACGTCCTTGGGAGCGGTTCGGCGAATGCACTATTTTAGAGGAGTTACAATAGTTCGGTTCACATATCTATAGGATTACACATCTATTTATAGATAAAACCCACGGATAAATTACTAACTCGTCCTTGCTCTCCTCAACCCACTAAATATGAAGAGACACCTCTTTACCAAGAAAACTCAAACTACCTAGATATGAGTCATACCTAACAATAAGTTGTCATAATTTATGACGTAAGTTATGAGTTAAAAAAATAAATAACTTAATTTATCAAAATAAATCTCATAAGTTATTAAAATAAATGTGAGTCATAAATAAAAATATAACAGATTATGCTTATCTTTTATAACCAAAAGCTTTCTCAAACTTAGGTTAGAATTTCTTAAAAAAAGGTATCTTAAACTAGTTTTTATACAATTTAATCAAATAAAAAAAGGTTATTTTTTTCGCTCATCAGCTGCTTGTTGCTACTTGTCATTGGTTGTCATCGTTTGCGATTGCGGATATGTAGTATAGTCGACTGATGCCACGGCCACCACTGCTATCATGTATCTTGTTTTACTTCGATTCTATCTTTCTTCAAATCAAATAAATAAAAAAAAAAGATCTCTTACATTTATTTTATGCTAAAATACCCCAGTAGTCTTAGCCACAAACGATGGATACTAGGCGTTGTGCGTATCGACCCGTGCAGTGTTGTAGCTAACGTGTTAAATATCCTGCTTGGGGAGTAAGTTCGCAATGGTATGGTCGGCTTGCGCTCTTACTTGGAAGTGGTCTCAATAGGCAGGAAAGAAAAAGAAAGACAAGTTAAACATCTCCTAAATATTTTTAACAGATTACATCTTCAGTTACATTACATTATTTTTTCAGCAATCAGACCTCTTTAATGCTATGTGTGGAGCAATACTGAATGAATAATAATTGGCTATTTAATAATTATTATGAGCTTTTTTTTATTTACTTAACAAGTTACAACTTAGTGAATTAACTTTAGAATTCAATTGTAATCTATTCTAGACAATCATAGAAAAAATAAGACATATATGAAATTAAGTTCTCTTTTTTTATTATTAAAATATAATAAATTAATTAACATTATATATATATATATATATATATATATATATATATATATATATATATATATATATAGTTTAAAAATGAAAATTTGAATATTTTATAATATTCTTATGAATTTTATTTTAGTCAAATGTGAGTGACTCATCATCTTACAAATTACAATTAAAGCCCTCACTCCCTAATAATTATATTTAAATAAAATAATAAAAAAATTATAATAAAGCAACATCCATATGATTTCTTGCCCTTTAATCTCTATCAAAAACTTTAATCATAACTCATATAATAATGCAAATTCACTCATTTCCTTTGTTTCTCGTTTCTTACAGCATATTCCAATTTTCACTAATTTCTTTTATGAATTTACAATAAAACCCTCCCAAGCCTTTCAACCTTATAATCCAAACAAGGATATTCCCGTAATTTCAAACTTCCCCGTACCCCTCACGTTTAAAAATCCAAATTTTCCCTCTCTCGTCTCCTCCTCCATTCAGATCTCTCTCCCCACTCCCCCTCTCTCTAAATTCCACTCCAATGTCGCCTTCCTCCATTCCCACCACCCACCCATCACTCCATCAATGGCCGCTGCCCGCACTACAGCCACCCTTTTCTCTTTCTCCAATTCGTTAATCTGCCACTCATTTCCCCCTTTGTTCCACTCTTCTCCTGTAAGCGTAATCCATCTAAGGAACCGCGCTCCGCAATTACGCCCGCATGCTCTCTCCGCCGGAGAAACCTCCCACGATATCTGCGTAGTATTGTCCGGAGGTGGATCCGGTGGGCATATCTTCCCTGCTCTAGCCATCGCCGATGAGCTCCGCACCATCCGCCCTAATGCACGCATTGTGTTCGTCGGAACTTCCACCGGCATGGAGAGCGATGTTGTTCCTTCCGCTGGATACGAGTTTGTACCCGTTCCGAAGGTTCGCCTTGCTAGGCCTTTCCTCTCCCCTCTCAATCTCCTTCTTCCGATTCAACTCCTCCGCTCCATCGCGGCTAGCGCCGCCATCCTCTCCCACCTCCGCCCTAAAGTCGTCATCGGCACCGGAGCCTACGTATCTGCCCCCGTCTGCTTCGCTGCCATCATATCCGGAATAATGCTCGTCATTCAGGAGCAGAATTGCTACCCTGGAATCACCAACCGTGCCCTGGCACCCTATGCCGAGAAGATTTTCCTCGCGTTCAATGCTTGCATAAAGTATTTCCCCAGAGAGAAGTGCGTGGTTTGTGGAAACCCTCGTCGTCTCAGCGGTGGCTCTGGTGGCTCTGGTGGCTCCGGTGGCGGTGTGTCCAAGTCCGACGCTAGGGTTCATTTCTTTCCCGACTCCGATGAGAAAGCCCTGGTGGTTCTCGTGCTCGGCGGTTCGATCGGAGCTAACGCCATGAATCATGCTTTTTTGGAGGTTTGCTATGATATGCTTGAGAAGCATGAAGACAGATTCATTATTTGGCAGACAGGGGCGAAGTGGTTCCAGGAGGTCAGAAGTGTCGCTAAGGTCCATCCCAGATTGTTTCTTACACCGTAAGTAAGGAATTTACATGCCACTCAATATTTATGTATTTACATATCTAACCTCAAAACTTTAATTTTTACATGATTAGCTCCTTACCTATGCATGAAAGTGTGTACTTCACCTCTTAAAAGTTCAAATGTGTTAACTTTTTATGTGATATGAAGGATTTGGGCCGTAGAATCGTAAAAAAAGCAAACTTTGAATGTAGCAATTGGGCGGCATGTATGTAAATGCCCCATAATTAGAAGATTTACATACGGATCACTTAATTCTTATGTATTTACTTATCTAACACCTAGACTTCAATACATCCCACCTTACTTATGCATGAATAGTTGTATTTCACTTTTTAAATGTTAAAGTAGTGGTATTTTTGTTTTTGTGATATAAATGATTTGGCTGGTATAAATGTAAAATTCAAAGTTTAAGTGTTAGATAATGTAAATACATAAGAATTGGGTGATATCTTTTAAAATTTATTTTCACTTTTAGATCATTATTTTATCTTTATATTGACAAATTAGGATCCATTATTAAACATGCAAAGTTATCACCACTTGGGAAAATCTAGTGAAGAAATTTTAAGTGCTCGGACTGACTTTGCGTTATATTAGATGGCTATGTATTCTATTGGGTGTTTCTAAAATTTTCTTTTGCAAAGTTTCTATGCTTTTGGATTTCTAAACATTTTCTATTTTATGAAGATTCTTAGATGAAATGGAGTTAGCTTATGGTGCTGCTGATCTTGTTGTTTCTCGAGCTGGAGCCATGACTTGTACAGAGATTCTTACTGCAGGAAAGCCTTCAATTCTGGTAAATTTACATTGCTGTTTCATTCCACTTTATTGAACTCTCGATTATATGAATATATTACAGATGAATATATTTGCAAATATATATGTTTTTTTGTGTTTTTTTATAATTTTGTTCAATCACCTGTTGTTTTTTTTTTGCTGCGTATTCAATTAAACCAGATATCATTCTTTGGAACAGCAAATATATCTTCTGATCGTAAATATGCTTTTTTAATTTTTGACAAGTTAATTTACCTGTTTTATGCCTATTGAAGCCTAATTTTTTGTCCTTAGATGAGCTTTATGTGCGTGTCTTTATATGACTTATCTGTGTTAATTTAATTTCTATGATTCTATCAAGCAAAAAAGAGTTCTATGTGGCTGGTTTTAAGTTTCTAAGAGATGTCAAGTGTCTATCAGCATGAAATTCATCTAATTTATTTTAATTAATAAAGATTTGAGGTATCGAGGCCATAATTGTTCTATAAGACAAGATTTTATCCTCCTATAAAGGAAGCCTGCCTTTTGGGTCTATTTTGTCTGATACCTTGCTAATACCAAAAGCAGTATAGGAGCATTTCCATATCTGAGTGAGAATTTGAAAAATGGATGAAGGAGAGTGTTAGATTTATAAATAGCAATGTTTAGAGTGCTTTTTTTGAATTATGCACTCACTTTTCCTTTCCATTACTGTAGATACCATCACCAACTGCTGCAGATGATCACCAAACAAAGAATGCATATGCCATGGCAGATCTAGCAGGGGCACATGTCTTAACAGAGGAAGAACTTGATTCATGTAGTCTTCAAACAGCCATAAATAATGTGTTAGGTATGTGCAGTTTCTATACAAAATTTATTTGTTTTGATGCTCGTATGGGCAGACAACTAAGTCGGTCAACCTTTATTTAAAAGAACTCTTAGCTGACCAACCGACTTAATATTGTAGATAATAGACACTTAAACTGCATTACATTCCAATTTATTAATTTCAGCTCATGCTTTTGCTTTTATTTTCAAAATTGCTGAAAATTTTCTTCAAACAAGTTAAAATTTTTGGGGTAATTATAAATGTCTGCCTTGGCAAAAAAAATTTACACGATTGAGGTATTCTGACATTTGATCATATAAAGCTCAAGAGTTGGTGCCTCTCATTATGCCACCATGTCCTTGAGTTGAATCCTGGTGTTTATTCTTGATGTCGTTGAAACAACTTCAGTTTGACATGAAGTGATAACCAATGTAAAAACTGTCACATGAGACTTTTTTGGCTCTTATGAGAGTTTGGGATTTTTGTTCTCACGTTTGATAATTGTAAAATATAGGGAATTTACATACATACCATGCAATTCTAATGTATTTACATGTCTAACACCCATAGTTTGATATTTACATTTATAATAATGGTGCAATAGATCTATATGCACGAAAAGATGTATTTCACCTCTATGGAGTTAGTGATTGTGGTATTTTCAATATGAAGTTAAAAAGATTTTTATTGTATGCATATAAATATGGATGTTTAAGGGCTAGTTATGTACATACATAAGAATTATGTGGTATGAATGCAAATTTCCCTTAAATATATTGATATTAAAGTATCTAGTAGTTGACAATCACTTACAGGCTTAAGCTTTCTGTAATTTATTTATGCACCATTAACTTTTTGAGGGTATTGTAAGAATAAGAATTTTAAATGAAATTTTATTTTTATTATTGCTCCCTTTTTTTTTCATATGACAACAAGATCCGAATGTTTTGAAAGTAGAAAAGGCTCTCACAGTTAGATCAGCCGAACATAATCTGTAATTCACTGATTCCTTTATCCTTCTCAATGCACAACTTCTTAATGTTTCAGGTGATAATAAGCTGATGGAAGAAATGTCTGAGAAAGCAAGAAGAGCTGCTCGACCCAATGCTGCTTCTCATATAGCTGAATCTATTCTCTCTATTTTAGAGTAATCTTTGGCAAAGGTACAAATTCATTCCTGATTCAAACTCCATCTCTCTTTCTTTTTTCATTTCAGTCTCTTTCTGTTTACTCATTTAGAAAACTGCCCCGATATTTTGGAGAAATTTTTAGCCGAATTTGATAACAACAAAGTTTGTAATGAGTAGATATTTAAAGGAAGATTTGGTACATAGCGCTTAATTTTTATGTTATTTATAGATCAACACCTAAACTTTTTAAGTTTTACATGTATGCCACTTTACTTTTGCATCAAAATGTGTATTTCAATTTTTAGAAAAGTGGTGGTCATTTTGATGTGATATGGAAGATTTGGGTGGTATATATGTAAAAAACAAAAAGTTCAGGTGTTAGATATGTAATTTACATTGGAATTGGGTGTTATCAAACTAAATGTCCAATGTTTAAAATAGTCCATAGATAGTTTAGTGTCCAGAATTTTTAAGTTTTCAATGTAGTTTATCAACTCTTCGGATTTGAATCAATTTAATCTCACTGTTCACTTTGATATTTTTTTTCCATAAACTTGGCCAAGAGAAGTCTTTCATGACAGTCTAGACTTTTTAGGCCTTCTGTATAATTAATCATAGAAAGTTCGAAACGTCTCATTAAATAATATTTTATTTTTGTATAACATATCTTACACCAAAACTTTAATATTTATGTGCATAGCACTAAAATACCACTATTACTTTTTTTTTTAAATTTATTCATGACACCCAAAAATTATACATGTAAATATAATAATTTAGCAGTTTGATATGCAAACACATAAGATTTGTGTAATTATACTTATAAATTCCCTAAAAAAAATGATAAAATTAATGTTTGGATGGTGATTTTGAGAGATTAAATTGAGAATTTTAGGAGTAAAATTAGTTATCATTCTTATCATTTAATTATATTGTAATCATTAAATTTATTGAGTTGTGTAGCTATATATAACTAATCAAGTAAAATTTATATTGCGCTTATTTTTAAATAAATTTAATAGAGATAAAATTCCTTTTTACTGCATTTGATCTCACCCAATATTTTTATATGTTTTGCACAGAGGTTTTTGGAAATCAGGGTCATCAAGTCCGGGATCAAGTCCGGGTTTGGGGAATTTTGCAGATTGGCACATTCTGTAGGCTAAAATGCTATATAAAGAAGAAATATATAATCATACATATACATTTGTATATTCGGTGTAATTACTTATAAAATTTGAGAATAATTGATAAAATGTCATTAAATTGCCTTTTACAGTTATCATTCAAATAACATTTAACTCTTCCATATCATCTTCTTCACTCATCCAGTCCTACTTTAGATGTGTGTGCTGACATGAATTCTAATAAAAGAATTATATATTAAATAAATTTTTTAATTCTACTCATGAAAAGATTATCAAAATCATCATGAACATGCAAGATATCATTAATGGTTGGTGTATTTAATTTGAAGCCATTCTAAAGTTAATATGTTTACTCAAATAATCATCCAACTGATTAACATATACTGTTCAAAATATACAACAACAACAACAACAACAACAACAACAACAACAACAAAGCGTTAATCCCACTAAATGGAGTCGGCTACATGAATCATTTTTCTCCATTGCGTCCTAAATATATATTGTTCAAAATATAAAAACAAAAAATAAAATTGAAATTGAATGTATCCCAGAACAGAGTTCCTGATTTATCATATTTAGAATAACAATAGCATAATTTACACCCTGCACAATATATTTTACAACAATACCCAGAAGCCAAATGTGAGTTATGTGCAATGCATGTTTTGTGAAGTGTCTTCTTCCTTACATGCAAATTAATTAACTCACCAGGCTTATTCCATGAGAAACCCATCCTTTGAAATCTTCAGAAACTCAGATAGACTGATGCCTGGAAGAGCTTCTTTTTTGGAGCTCTTTTTCTTTCTAATTTGCGTCACCTTCAACAAGTTGGAATTTTCTGCTGCAGTTGTTGCGGATATCAGGTTATAATACTGCAATGAAGAAGAAAGAAAAATGAGAAATTTAAGGTTTTAACAAAAAATAATAAATTATACATAGAATGTTCTTGAGGCATTTTCCATACATAGCACACAATTCTTATGTATTTACCATTTACATATGTCGCTCCTAATCTTTCAAATTTACACACTCAAATCTTTAATATCACATAAAAAATAGTACTATTTTCACTTTTTAAATGTGTAATACTCGTTTTCTTGCATAGGTCTAAAGCACTTAAGTGTTGTGTCTGTAAACATGAAGGTTTAAGTGTGGGTAAATCCATAAGGATTGTGTGCTGCATATGTAAATTTTCCAATGTTTAAAAGACTGGCAAGACTGACTTGATTGTGGTTGGAAGATAAGAAGGTCTATGTGCATTAGAATAAGAAGGAAGGATAAATAGAAATAAAAAAAAAAAGAATCTATTGATATTGGGGAAGGTTATAGAGTTATCATATGTTGGAAATTTTAATAATAGGATTAGGATTGGGCTAGTAGTAGATGAAGAACTGAAATATGAAATTATTAAATTTAATAATGTAATGATAGCATAATGGTTAGTGTTTATGTTTCTCAAGTTAAGATTAAAAAGATAAATTTTTAAAATAAATTTTAAGAATAAAATAATGAACTATTGCAACATAAAACATCCTAAAGCAAAGATAGCCAGGAGAGGTGATTTAAATAGACATATAAATTTGAGTATGATGATAATGAGAGATTTCATGATTGTTATAGGGTGGTATTCAAAAATATTTATCTAAGTGTATAAAGAAAAAAAATTAAAAGAAATTTAGGGCCGAGAATAAGGTCATGAAAGTTTAGAAGTGAAATTGTATCAATGTTACCAGATAAAATACTAGGAGATGTGAATTAAAATTCTTTAGTTGGCCCATATCTAATATGGGATATAATGACTAGTTATATTAAAATAATTGTTATAGAAATTCTGGGAAAATTTAGAAAGAATAACTATACAGAACCTTAAAAAGATGTATTTATTTTTTATCATAACTATGTCTATTTCAACAATGATGATATTTATCATATAACACTGAACGATTGTTCTAAGCTTGATTCTTCTGTTTAGGAATATAAAATTTACATAAATAACACTCAATTTCTATGCATTTACATATCTAACACCAAAATTTCAATTTTTACATACATGTGGCCACCTTAGCTATGCATGAAAAGTGCATCACTTTTTAAAAATTTAAATAGTGGTGTTCTTGATGTGATATTAAATATATGGGTGGTATAAACCTAAAAAGTTTAGTTGTTAGATATGTAAATGCAGAGTTGGGTTGTATGTGTAAATGGTCCCATAGAAGTAAATGTATAAGACTTGAAGCCTAACATCTCATCAGATAGAAAAAATTTAAGTCAAGCCATCCTCACCAAATTGTACTCAGGAAGATTTTTATACAAATTAAATTTTTATTGCAATATAATTTTTTATTATTTAATCATATATCACATTAATTTCAAAGCAAATTTGGCGGTTATAATAAAACCTACCCCCAAAAATTTTTTCACCTCTTAATTAGCATAATTAACAGACCACACAATGCAACAGAACAACTCCATTTCTTAATTAGCATAGATATATATTGATTTCTACAGTTCAATTTTATTTTTGGACAAGTGCAAGCAAACCAGATGCTATGTATCTGAAAATCCTATATGCAGTCTGTATAGGATCTTTTTTTTTCCTGAAAAATATTTACCTCGCATACACCATGCAGCAATAATCTGTGAAAAGGGTTCTGAACATACAGCTTAAGAACATCTTCATCATTTCCATCCTTAATGAAAGCTTGTATTTGCTCCTGAAACAAAATAGAGTTTTGAGTACAACAACAAAAGCATTCAATCAGTTAAAAATGATATTTTGAACCCAAAAAAGGAGGATTTACTAATATACCCCCCAAACCGTCTTGCTTACAGAAAAAATGTTTAGATATTTGAACTTGTGTATTTAAATTTATACAAAAACAACTAAAAACAAAACCATTATCCCACTAAGTGGGGTCGCCCAGATGAATCCATTTTCTCCATTGTGTCCTAGTTGATGTCAATTTTTCATTTAATTCTAATAAAATAAGATCATGCCTTTATACGATATTCCTAAGTCTTCTTAGGCCTACCTCTGCCTTTCTTAGCATAAGTCGAATATAAAACATCTTTGCTCCTAATCGGATCATCAAATGGTCGACATTTAATGTGACCAAACCATTCAAAACGACTCTCTAATTTTTTCCTGGACTGGAGCTACACCAACCCTATCACGGATATATTCATTTCGCATTTTGTCTCTAAATGTAAAGTCACTCATCCACCTAATCATTCTCATCTCAACAAAACTCCTTAGTTTTATGTTAGTTTTATGCTTCTCTTTTAAAGGCCAACATTCAGCGCCATAGAGCATTGCAGGTCTCACCACCATCTTATAAAATTTTCATTTCAGTCTAACTGGCACGTTTCTATTGCACAATAGGCCCAAAGCATTCCTCCACTTCAACCAACCAACTTGAATGCTACTAATAACATCCTCATCAATATCACCATCACTTTGAACAATAGACTCGAGATATCTAAAGCGTTCACACCTTTTAATAACTTGATCACACATAGTTACATTTCTGTCACTAAAGCTACTACTACTAAAATTACATTCTAAGTATTCAGTTTTAGTTCTACTCAAACTAAGGCCTTTAGACTCCAAGGTAGACCTCCATAATTCAAGTTTTTCCCGAGCTTTTTTTCTCGTTTTATCCACGAGAAGGATATCATCAGCAAAAAGCATACACAAAGCTACATCCTCCAGTAAGTGTCCAATAAGACCATCCAAACCTAAAGCAAAAATATATGGATGTGAAAAGTGGAGATCCAAATCCCGGATGTGAAAAGTTTAGGTAGTCGACATCCCACGTAAAACTTATCAAAAAAATCATGACATGAATTAAAAAACTTGATGACAATCTAAATATGGATTGAGGTTTTGTTGTGCTTTTCAAGATTTAGACAGTATTGTAAATGAAATCTGGTTGGTGTGGTGTTAGTTTTATAAATAGGCTAGATATGGACATTATATATGTAATTATGCAAAAAAGCAAGAACTTGAACCCAAAACTTATATAAAAGGAGAAAAAAATATATAGAGATGACTTTGCAATCATTATTGTTCACTTTCCTTAAAAAAAAGGCCAATAATTCAAAAGCCTAAGCTATTGATCATAAAATAGGAGTCGAAAATCCTTAATTTAGTGCTCCCTACCACAATGCAACTTATTATATTCTTTCTGAACACTCTATTTTCAAATTTCAGAGCAGTGAATATGGATGCTGACATTAGATACAAATGGTTAACAGAGGAAAATAGAATGTGCTTTATCTCAATTCCATGTGATTTTATTCCTCCAATTATGCAAAACTTAATTAGTACTCAACATGATCATCAACTTTAATTTACATAAGGTCTGTTTTGGGATGAATTTTGTTCTATGCTTTCGCTTTTGTTTTTAAAAACGTATTTGTTTTGAGTGCTATTTGATTGCATGTTTTTTATTTTTTACTATTAAAGACATCTTTTTTTATAACACTTTTTTTTAGTATTTATAAAAACAAGTATCACACTACCAAATATATTTTATTTCAAATCAAAATATGAACCAAATAGAAAAAAAAAAAACAAATGAACAAAAGTGATTCCAAACAACCTCTTAAATTCCATGAATTTTGTTGATGTATGGTATAGAGCAACTCTTAGATGACAACCAAATATAACTAAAAACAACATGAAGCAGGAGAAGTAAAGCAAATGATGAAGGAACCTGTTTTAGAATTAACACCATACCTCATAATTCTCAACCAATTCCGATAGCAATTTGTGCCTAAATGCCTCCCGAGATCGACAATCTACTCGGTGCCATGCATTCAAAACCACCAATTTGTCTTCCTCAACACTTTCTTTTATGCTTGAAGGGGCCTTCTCAAGTGCTCCTATCAACCTTGCCTTGTTTGAAGAAAAGGTAATAGATTATGAAATGTTAGGTTATAAGGCACTTTTGAAGAAACATAAAACCAGCTCAAAACTAGTAAAAAGCAATTAAATATATAAATGAATGAAAATACATAAAATTTAAAGGGGTGCCAGGCTGCAAGCAGGATTTAGTAAATCCGTGAATCGTAAATTCGTTAATCCACCCTCCCGTTGGATTTAGTAAATCCGGATTTAACCTAAATCAAAGGCAAAATTCGGGAGCTTAAATCTGAAAATTCATAAATTCACGTAACTCATGCATTTTAGTGTTTAGTTGAATTTCGTAAATCCGGTGATAAATCCTATTAAAAAGCACTACTAAACACCCTGTAAAAGAGAAAATTCATGGCAATAAATAACAAATTGTGTGGCTTCAAATTTTCACTTAAATTATTCTTCAAGAAAAGACAACTCTAGGGTAATATTTGAATTCACAAAATTACCCCTTTTTTTGTTATTATTTCTGAAGAAATGTACTTGCGTGAAAAACATATGTTTGACAATCTTTTTTTTTTTGGAAATAATTGAATTGCTTACAAAAAGATATTTAAAAATGCATATATGTACATGTATAGTATCCATATAAATATGTATAATAATGTGCGTATATTAAGTTCAACAAATATCCATACTATTTATGATCAAAATTAATATTAAATCATAGTAATCACCCTGGAAAAAACTCAATTAAGCTTTCTAGCTTGTTTTTAACTCTCCTATAACTTCTTAATCAGTAATAATAAACTATAGTAACTTCATATTTGACTCAACCAAGAAGAGCAAAGGATTATAATGCAATAAGAGTGAAGGGTAAAGATAATCAAAATGGGGACCTCTTTATCCATATCAATGCTCCTGAATGCATCCCACTCAGCAACATTTGTCATGCAAAATGCTGATAGAGGAGTACTTTCACCTGTAGAAGTCAGTATGGAAGCACATATCAAACATAGAGAAAATATCCAAAACTAATAAAGATTGCAACAAGAATTCAGTAATTGAAAAAAAAAAGTTGAAACAATTTTATTCTTTTAACTGCCAATTCAGTAATTGCATGATGGTCAGTAGTTGCAACTTGCAAAAAGAGAAGGTTTGAAAAGAAATTGTTTCGATGACCCTAAGCATTCAATCTCTTTCAGACATAAATACACCGTCAAGTGGAGATTGATTAAGGTTTAAAAGTTTCTAAATCATTGAAGAAGGACAAATATCAATAACCGGAGGTACATAACTTCACATTTATTTTCTCATTTTAGCACACCATCAGTTTTATATATTACGAAACATGTCTAGAATCAAATTCTTGCTGTGTCTTAAATTTCCAATTGGATGGCTATGGCTATAATATTACCTCAAGAATCATCAAAATCTTTGTTAAATTCCAAATTCAATCTTGAGACAAAGTGGCAAAAAACACGCGACTGATGAACAATAATATCCAATAACTACAGTAGAATTGTGCAGCACACATGGCATGATGGTTGGGTGTTTTGTCTGAAGCCACAAAGTCTTATATTCAAGGCCTAGCACACACATGAAATAACAAAGGGCCTAATAGTTGAGTGTTTTGTCTTTAGGCACAAGGTATTGTGTTCAAGGCCTAGCACATATATGCGTTTGTATGAGCTGAAAAAAAAAATAATAGAAAAAAAAGGCACATCACCCAAATCTTTAACATCGCATAAAAAATACGACAATCACTACCTGCTTAAAAATGAGATACACATTTTCATGCATAGGTTTGTGACAACAAGCTGTTTCCAATTGTAAAATATCAAACTTTGAGTGTCAGATATATAAAAACATAAGAATTGTATGCAATGTATGTAAATTTCCCAAAAAAAAAAAAAAACAAAAAACTATTGAATAATCCAGGACATAAAAGTAGAAAAGAAGAAAACAATACAATGATGCTAGATGGAGTTATATTTACTAAAATCATGTTATAGAGTCATCAGAACAAATCTAAAACTTCTTTTCATTTTGAATGAACTGAAAGATAGATGGGATCTCCACTCCTGAACCAAAAACAGCACTTATTTAGTTACCATAGAAACTTAAAGTTTCTGAGTAAATGATACTACTGATATTTACCCCAAGGAGGTGGAGCAAATAAGCCTCTTATTTCTTCAACTCTAAGGCGTGGAACCAGCTCTATCAGCAACCTATCATTCATCCACCTACGTGATCTTCTATTACTAACCTGAATATCATAAAACCATTTACCATATAATTCATCAAAACTATAACTTTTGCAGTCAAAACCAAAATTATAACTTGCAAAAAAAAAAAAGAAGTAATAATTCAAAGAAACTCAAAAGACATCACCTTGCCAGCCAATTTCTCCAAAGCTTCAATCTTTCTTTCAATCAGCTGCCCTCGGGACTTCAAATCCTCACCTGAAAGAGAAGAGATCAGAACGCTCAATACCAATACACTCAAACCCAGATCCAAAAAAGCTTAAAGGAGCAGTTTTGCAGAGAAAAGCAGCCTGAGGGGAAGTCAAAGATGGAGAAATTGAGGAGCTCCTCCTCTATCTTCAGAATATCGGCCTTCGCCATTGTTATCAAAACGAAGAAAACTGCAGAGGTGAGAGATCTACAGTGCCTTCTGCAGAGAAGAGATTTATTAGAGCTCGAATTAGAGAGGAACGGAAGCTCGGAGATGAAGACGAAGGAAGAAGGAGATGAGGACCAAGTCGGACTGCTCTCCGTAGACCCAATATGCTTTCTTTGCTGCCAAGGATTCGACCGAGCTAGCTGTGACCCGCCTGCTGCCATTGGGATCATTAGAGCATCCTGGCCGTTCGAATGGTGATCCCAACACAACGTATGGTGGATTTGATGTCCCAGTGGCAAATATATATACAAATTTACATAAATACCACACTATGTATTTGTTATATATGTAACGCCTAAATTTACATATTTCTATGTCTAGCACTAATCTTTAATCTTACATTAAATTGTCATACTATTGACCTTCTAAAAAAATCTCATGTATAGATTCATGACATCAAAATATTATAAATGATACCATCAAATTTCAAGTGTTAGATACATAAATGCAACATTAAATTAGTGCCAAATATTATCATGATTCTACGTGAAGTATTTAATATTGAAATTTATATGAACATAATTCTATATTTGAATTGAAAAAATAAAAAAATTTGAAATTTATAGGAAAACAATTTTTATAGAGTAAGATCAATGGATATCTATCCTATATTTGAATTTTATATTTACTGTTCAGCTACTTCTCACCTATCACTTTCTTGCTATGTATAAATAGAGAAGGTCTGAGTCTTAGGAGTGCAAGAGGAGACATTTTAAGCTACCACAAAGGAGTAGATAATAGCTAAAGAGCTAGAGAGGAGGAGAGCATGTTGAGACCTTGAATCAAGGTGTCGCTTGAGAGGAAGGCTGCAGAAGAAAAATGAGGGCTCATCTTTATGTATAAGCTATGTATTCTCCATTTCTTTAGTATTAGTGAACTATTTGATTGATTCCCTCCCGTGGACGTAGATCCTGTTGGATCGAACCACGTAAACGATCTGTGTCTGCTTGTGTTCTTTGCGTTTCATTTCTATGCCAGGAAGTACATATCTCACAACAGTCCAATTAAATTTCATATATATTATTATAGTTTTAATGCATATAGTTTTCATAACTTAATAATATATTTTTTTAGTAATAATTACTGATAAAATAAAATATCCAAACTAAAAATTAATTTTAGAAAAGACTAATAAATTAAAAAAATTAAAAAAAAAAAGTCCTAGCTGCGATCCAGGCTACATCTCAATAAAAAAATTAAAGAACTTTTTTTTATTATTGATTTATTATTTTTAAACCTCATCCTTCTGATCCTCCCAGCCCATTAGGGGTAGGAGTTGAGCGAGCTCGATGGAGTGGAGAAGAGAAGAGGAGGCGAGAAGGAATGGTTTCGCCGGAGATCCAATTGAAATCCGAAGAAGAATGGAGAGCGATTCTGTCGCCAGAGCAGTTTTGGGTTCTTAGGGAAAAAGGAACTGAGTAATTTCTCGCATTCTTCTGCCTGAAACTTCAGATTTTTCCCTTTGTGTTCTTTTAATATAAATTCAGTTGATATGATGATTCTTGTGGGTTTTGATGGTTTTATTGTTGTTGGATTTAGTTTTGTAGGGGGGTTTTGATGAGCTTATTTGAGTAGATTGGATGGGGAGTTCTTGTTAGGGTTTTAGATTTGATCGGTAAGGGGGCCGTTTGACTTCCTGTTTTTAGGTGGATTGAGCATGATTTAGGCTAAAATTATGGCAAATTGGAAGCTATAAATTTAATTTTTTTTTCCAGACTTCATATTGAATGCAGAGTTTATTGATTCCCATCATTCACAGGGTTTAATAAAGCATTCGAGGATTTAAGGATTTCTTCTCTTTTAAGTTTTATGATCTGGATTAAATGGCCAAATAATATATTTGGATTTAGCAAGATTTAATGGTTTTCATAGCATATAATTTTTAGATGTTAATCCTCTTAAGATCTAATAAGGGGAATTTAGAACTCACTCTAAAGTTCATAACTTGTGTATTTAGAATGTGTTAGATTTGGATGATTTATAAATGAACTGCGAAATGAAGCCAATCACTTCTCACTTGCTGGCCGTTAAATTAGGGAAGTTTGCCATCCTCCGCCGTCGAACGTCATTGCTCCCGCCGCCAGCTGCTGTCGCCTCTGTGTTTTACATTGATTTGAGTTTTCATAGAAACATGCACAATACTCCATTTATTTTACACATGCAAAGTGTTTCATATACAATTCATTTCTTTTTCAAAAAACAAAATAGCCTCTAAATATGAATTTAAAAGATTAACTAAAACCCTACATGAGTTGAATGCTTTTTGAAGCCTAAGGTGCAATTTGACTGCAAGTAAGATTTAATGCTAGTAGGATTTACTAAGGGTCTGTTTGGGGCGGCGGTGCGGCGCTGCACCGCAGTTTTATTTGTTTTGGTAAACTGTTCAAAAATCCGCCGCTGAAATTTGCGTTTTCTCATCAGCCCTAGCTAGATGCGGTGCAGCTTTCTAACTGCGATCGACTTTTTTTTTTTAAGAAAAAAATTGTAAGTTTCCGCAACTTTTTTATTACCATATTATTTTTCAGCAGCATCACACATATTTTTTAATAAGCTGCAGCTGCCCCAAAAAAGATCCTAAATCCTAAATCCTAAACCAATAAATGTAATTCTACCTGTCTCTTGGATTTATTAAATCTAGATTTAGGCCGAAACAAATGCAAAATTAGATTTACTAAATCCGAGAATTTATAAATTCATAGTGCACTCTAGTATTTTGATGCTTGTTGGATTTAATAAATTCAGTGATAAATCCTATTAAAACCCCTCTACCAAACAACTCCTTTACACTCATAATTTAGTAAATCTGATAAATATAAAATTAGCAAAATATGAAAGATTAAATTTTGAAGAGTGGCCTGCATAATAGATGTGAAATATGGTTAAATCCTAATAATTTTTGTTCACATATATTCTTAGGATTTAAATGAAGAAGGAAAGGTTATGTTATTTTATATGTTAGAAAACTTTTACAATGCTTTTTTGTATTTTCAAACATATCATTTAATCTTGATATTTTTGGCATTCGAACACGAAGGCCACGTGGTACCGGCAAGTATGATAAGTTCTATGAGGAAGGGACATACCGGTGCGCCGGTTGTGAAACACCGTTGTACAAATCAACTACAAAGTTCAATTCCGGATGTGGCTGGCCGGCTTTCTTCGAGGGCATACCCGGAGCCATAACTCGCTCGGTGATCATACTAAAACCCTTACATGTCTCAACACGAGCTTTTAATAATTGAATTTGCTTTTGAGACCAATGCAATAAGAGTTGGTTCATCTGTTATGTATTAATGCACTCGTCTCAAAACAAGTTTAGTAATTGCAAAACTCATCCTGATTATTGTTCATTTTTCTTTTCTGTTAGCCTGATCCTGATGGGAGAAGAACAGAGATAACCTGCACTGCATGTGGAGGACATCTTGGTCATGTGTTCAAAGGAGAGGGATTCAACACACCAACAGATGAGCGCCATTGTGTTAACAGTATTTCAATCAAGTTTGCTCCAGAGTCCAATTCCTGAGTATTTTCTGCTACTTTTATCTTAAGAAAATAAAAAAAAAACAAACTCTTTACCTTTTTTTTTTCTGAATATTTTCACTTTTATTGTGGCGTTATTACATTTTATGATTGTTAATGTTTTATGTTTGAGAGAAGAGTTGGTGTTTGGAATTAGGGCTGTCAAAAAAGCTCGTTATTCGCGAACAGTTCGTGTTCGGTTCGCCAAGAAGTTCGTGTTCGATTCGTTCGATAAGCAAACGAGACGGACGCGAACAATTTTTTTCATTCGGTTTGTTAATCGAACCAAACACGAACAGGGTTGTTATTGTTTGAAATATAAAATAATTTAAAATAATTATATATATATAATTTATGATATTTTTAAAATAATATTATATTATAAAATTTTATCATATCTTAAATAATTAAACTTCTATAAATTATAATATATGATAAATTATTAATAACAATAATAATATTATAATATTAATTATATTAATGTAAATATTATGATATTATAATTAATATAATATACTATATATTAAAATAAAATCCTAAACAAAACCCCAAACTCCTTATTCGGTTTGCTTCATTTTGAGGAAGTATGCTATCAAAGCTAGGGCTATCAAAAAGGTTCGTGTTTGGTTCGCCAGGAAGTTCATGTTCGATTCGTTCGATAAACAAAACGAGACGAACACGAACAATTTTTTTTTTCGTTCGGTTTGTTAAACGAACCAAAAATGAACAGTGATGTGTTCGAATATTTCGAACACAAACATTAGCTCTGTCCGCGTTCGGTTCGTTTACACCCCTATTTGGAATGCTTTATAGTCATCAAATTTGTTTGAGAGAGTTGTGTTGTAAATAAAAACTTTAATATAAATAAAATATACCACTAATATTAACTTATTGAGATTTACATGCATACCTCACAATTCTCATGTGTGCATATCTGACACCTAAACTTTGATATCTGTTTTTGCAACATTTTTGTGTTACAATCATATAAAAATATATACATGAAAATATATATTCATATGTTTTTTAATGTGATAATATAAACTTTGATATTTGTATATGCAACACTTTTGTGTTGCAATCATGGTAGTATAAATATAAACATTTTTGTGTTACAATCATGGTAGTATGATGTCCCATTGGCAAATATATATACACATTTACTATGTATTTATATATGTAACTCCTATATTTTCATATTTCTATATCTAGCACTAATCTTTAATATTACATTAGAATTGTCATTATTATTTACCTTCTAAAAAAATCTCATCTATGAGTTCATGACGCCAAAATGTTATAAATTATAATATTAAATTTTAGGCGTTAGATACATAAATGCCATGGAATTGTGTGATATGTATGTAAATTTTCCTAAGAAATAATGATGATGATTTAAACATTTTGAATAGGAAAATATTGATTAGGATTTATTTTAATATAAAAAATAAGTTATTTATAAATGTAAGGATCTAAATTAATTACATACTAAAACAATTCATCTCTTGAGAAATGCAACATTAAATTGGTGCCAATTATTATCATCATTCTCAAAGTTTTATGTGAAATATTTAATATTGAAATTTATATGAACATAATTCTATATTTCAATTGAAAAAATAAAAAATATTGAAATTTATAGGAAAAACAATTTTTATAGATATGCCAAATGGAGGAAAAGTATGAACAATTGATATCTATTCCATAATTGACTTTATTAATTTATTTAAATTTTGGGATAATTATATATATAGAACATGGAAGATTGTTATTTATAAAAATGGCACTCAAACCTTTTGACACAAAATAAAAAATATGGATTGGGACTTTATCTTGACTTCATATTTGAGTGAAAATTTGAAATATAAAAGAAAGGGGGTGCTACGTATAGGGCTGTCAAATCGGCTCGTGTTCGGTTCGTTCGCTAAGTTTACAAGCCTTAACGAGCTGAAAACGAACAAAGATTTGTTCGTTCATATTCGGCTTGTTTTGACTCAAAATAGTATTCATCAATTACATACATACATACATATCTATATATATACATATCTCTATATATATATATATTGATGAACAACATTTTTAAAAAATTTAAAAGATTTATAATTAATTAAAATTATTAATTAAGTAAATAGAATAAAAATTATTAAATTAGATTCAAATGATGTTTTACTGTAAATAATAATTCTTAAATCATGCCCCAACCTTTAACATCTTATGGTACTGTCAAAACGATTCTTTGTTCGTGAACAACTCGTGCTGAGCTCGCTAAACAAACAAGCCTTTGAATGTTATGTATATAAATCATTCTTATAAATTATTATGCATACTACAAATACAGTTGTCTGTGGAACTAAACCAAATATACATATGTATATTTGAAATTTATCGGAAACATTAAGCCTAAAAGACAATATGTATGATTTGAATCCGCTGCTTCGAGATAAGTAATTACTATAAATTAAGACAGAAAACAAAACCGCCAACCTCTATGTTCCGAATAATCGTAAACTCTAACTTATATTTGTGTCAACGTTTCATTTTTAAATTAGTTAAGTTTGATTTGTGATGATTTTATTCAAATTTGATGTACAAAATGTTTGGATAATTTTTGAAATCCTAAGGTCTAATTAAAATTTCATATATATTATTATAGTTTTAATGCATTTAAATTTCATAACTTGATAATAATTACTGATAGAATAAAAATATGGACACTAAAAGTTAATTTTAGAAAAGACAAATAACTTTAAAAAAAAAAAACTCCTAGCCGCAATCCTGGCTACATACATCTCTCGCAAAAATTAAAAAAATTTAAAACATTTTAATTAATTAATTTATTATTTTTGTAACCTTATCCTTCGCTAATATTATTAGAGGAGGAGTTAAGCGAGCTCGGAGGAGTAGAAAGGAGAAGAGAAGAGAAGCAGGGAAGGAAGGCGAATGGCTTCGCCGGCGATCACCGTGAAATCCGAAGAAGAATGGAGAGCGATTCTGTCGCCGGAGCAGTTTTGGGTCCTTAGGGAAAAAGGAACTGAGTAATTTCTCTCATTCTTCTTCTGCCTGAAACTTCAGATTTCATTTTTGGGTTCTTTTAATACAAAATCAGTTGATATGATGATTTCTCTTTGTGGTTTTCGTGGTTTTATTGTTGCTGGAGTTAGTTTTGTAGAGGGCTTTTTGTGAGTTTATTTGTGTAGATTGAATGCCGGGTTCTTGTTAGGGTTTTAGATTTGATCGCTAAGGGGACTGTTTGATTCCTGTTTTTGGCGGGATGGAGCATGATTTAGGCCAAAATTATGGCAAATTAGAACTAGAAATCCTGACTTCATGTTGAATGCAGAGTTTATTGAATCCCATCATTCACTGGATTTAATAAAGCATTTAAGGATTTTAGGATTTAAGGATTTAAGGATTTCTTCTCTCTTAAAGTTTTAAGATCTGAATTAAATGGCCCAATAATTTATTTGGATTTAACAAGATTTAATGGATTTCATGGCATATAATTTTTAGATTTTAAATCCTCTGAAGATTTACTAAGGGGAATTTAGAATTCGCCCTAAAGTTCATAACTTGTGTAATTAGAATTTGTTAGATTTGGATGATTTATAGATGAACTGCGACATGAAGCGCATCGCTTCGCACTTGTCTCGTCGACGATGGAAAGTTTACCATCCTCCGCCGTCAACCGCCATTCCTCCTGCCGCCAGTCGCTCTCACCGACATTGACAGTGTTTTACATTGATTTGAGTTTTAATAGAAAAAAACACGAAATTCCATTTATTTTACACATGCAAAGTATTTCAAATACACTGCATTTCTTTTTCAAGAAACAAAATAGCCTCTAATGGTCTTTTTGGGGCAGCTGTAGCTTATTGTAGCTTATTGAATAATCTGCTGATAAGCTAGGTGCGGTAGCTATTATAAAATTTTATTTTTTTGGAAAAGACAGACAGCTGCCAGAAAGCTGCCGCTATTTTCTGCGTTTTGAAAACGCACAAGCTGTCAAAACGCAGTTTACCCAAACATACAAGGCGCGTTTTCAAAACGCAACTGCACCAAATAAGCTGCCCCAAACAGACCCTAAATATGAATTTAAAAGATTCACTAAAACCCTACATGAGTTGAATGCTTTTTGAAACATGAGGGGCAATTTGGCTGCAAGTATATTTAATGCTAGGAGGATTTACTAAGGGTCCGTTTGGGGCGGCAGTGCATCACTGCACCGCAGTTTTATTTGTTTGAATAAACTGCGTTTTACAGTTTTTCAAAAAGCTGCCGCTGAAATATACATTTTCCCATCGGTCCTGGCTAAATGCGGTAGCAGCTTTCTAGCTGCGCAGCCTGGCTTTTTCAAAAAATATATATATATATTATAATTGTCTCCACAGCTTTTTGAATATCAGATTATTTTTCAGCAGCTTCACAATTACTTTTTAATAAGCTGCAGCTGCCCCAAACATACCCTAAATACTAAACCCTAAACCTATAAATGTAAGCCTACATGTCTCTTAGATATAGTAAATTTAGATTTAGGCCGAAACAAATGCAAAATTGGATTTACTAAATCTGAAAATTCATAGAACACTTGTATTTTGATGTTTGTTAGATTTAATAAATTCCGTGATAAATCATTTTAAAACTCCTCTACCAAGCAACTCCTTTACACTCAGGATTTAGTAAAACTTACAAATTTAAAATTAGCTAAGTATGAAAGATTAAATTTCGAAGGGTTTCATGCATGATAGATGTAAAATTACGGTTAAATCCTAATAAATTTGTTCACATATATTCTTAGGATCCAAACGAAGAAGTAGAAGTCATGTTATTTTATATGTTAGAAAATCTTTGTAGTTGTTTACAATGATTTTTGTATTTTCAAACATTTCATTTTAAATCTTGATATTTTTTCGCATTCGAACACGAAGGCCGCGTGGTACCGGCAAGTATGATAAGTTCTATGAGGAAGGTACATACCGGTGCGCCGGTTGTGAAACACCTTTGTACAAATCGACTACAAAGTTCAATTCCGGATGCGGCTGGCCGGCTTTCTTCGAGGGCATACCTGGAGCCATAACTCGCTCGGTGATCACACTAAAACTCTTGCATGTCTCAACATGAGTTTTTAATAATTGAAATTGCTTTTGGGACCAATGCAATAAGAGTTCAAAACAAATTTAATAATTGCAGAACACATCCTGATTATTGTTCATTTTTTTCTGTTTTGGTAGCCTGATCCTGATGGGAGAAGAACAGAGATAACCTGCACTGCATGTGGAGGACATCTCGGTCATGTGTTCAAAGGAGAGGGATTCAACACACCAACAGATGAGCGCCACTGTGTTAACAGCATTTCAATCAAGTTTGCTTCAGAGTCCAATTCCTGAGTATTTTCTGCTACTTTTGTCTTCAGAAAATTAAAAAATAAATGCCCTTTACCTGTTTTTTCTGAGGTTCATTTCTCTTTATGAACTATTTATTTTCACTTTTATTGTTTTGTGTGAAGGAAGCTTCAAACTTTTTGTGTATTACATTTTATGATTGTTAATGTTTTAAGTTTGAGAGAGAAGTTGGTGTTTTATATAAACTTTGATACTTGCATATGCAACACTTCTGTGTTACAATCATGGTGTTATGCTAATTCTAAGTTATAATTTTATGTATATAGTATATTATTTGTAATTATTGTACAATTTTTGTGTTATTTTTGGATTCATATCAAGTGATTATGGTGATTTGTCTCATATACTGTATTTTTGTGGTATGATAACCTATAAAAATCATATGGTTGTTTCACTCATTATAATATATATTTGGAAGATTTACAAATATACCACTCAATTTAAAACAATGTTATTTTAGGTGTGATATGGGCAGAAGTGTAAAATTTATGTTGAACTGTTAGGTATTTAAATAGAGAAGAATTTAGAAGTATGTATGTAAATGTGCATATATAATTTAATATTTTTTTTATCATATATATATATATATATATATATATATATATATATATATATATATATATAATTCGACAAATATCTAGACTATATCTTTATTAAAATTATTATAAAAAAAACAAAAGAAAACTGCTACGAAATTAACAAACTCACTTCACATATTTTTTCTCCATCACAGTGTTAGCTTGATGTTCGCGAATAGCTATGTTCAGCTTGCTTTAGCTTAAAATAAAAATTTCATATATAATACTTATATAATAATACATTATATATATATATATCATAACAGCTCATATGATTACGTGCCTTGTATTACATAGAGTTGATTCTAGTTTAATCTAACACCATACATTTATTTGTTCTAATTAAGAGTTTGTTTGGGGCAACTTATTTGGTGCAATAGCGTTTTGAAAATGTACCTGACCTGTTTGGGTAAACTGCATTTTAGCAGTTTATGCATTTTCAAAACACTGAAAACAGTGTTTTCACACCGCACATAGGTAGGTGCGGTGGGAGCTTTCGGTCTGCGGTCTGGTTATTCCAATAAAATAAAAAATTTTAATAGCTACCGCACCTAACTTATTAGCAAATTATTTAATAAACTGCAGCTGCCCGGAATAGACCTTAATTGTAACAATCCAACTCCAAGCCGAACACGAGCCAAATCTGAGCTCGCTCAAGCTCGGCTCGTTTACAGCCCAATCACTTCAATATAACAACCAATAAGAGCAATAATGATAAATTTAACAATGGTTCAAACTAGTTCAAATGACCTGCAAATTCACTGTAATTGCAATGTAAAATTTTGGTAATTCAAATCTTGCTTTTATATCATTTTTTATGAATATGAAAATCAACTCATTCAATTGTTTTTCAAATAGAACACACAATTTATCATTTGATATTGTCTTTTAAAACAAGCAAAAACAATCTTCTAAATTATTTTACATCCCACTAATTCTAAAAGATTTCAAATATATTATATTTTAAATATACAATGCTTATCTAATACTTATCTACTCCATACACCTTTTTTAACAAATCAAAATACCATAAATAATAAACAAATATAAGAAATTTATTGTTATGTAAAAAGCCCCCTTCACAAATCTAAATAATAAATTTTATTTTTTTACATTTATACCACCCAAATCTTGAATATAACATTACAAATAGCTGCACTTATAAAAAGTGAATTGCACATCTTCATGCATAGGTAAGATGGTATGCATGTAAAAACTGAAGTTTAGGTGTTACATAAGTAAACGGAAAGGTATAAATTTTTCTGATGTAAAATATCATTGTAAGAGAGAGACAGCCCATCTCAAGGAATAAGCTGAAATAATCAACTCATAAAAGTGTTTGGACAATATACCGAATTTATAGTTCCCTAAAATACAGAAATAAAAAGAGAAATTTACATTCATACCACATAATTCTTATGTATATACATTCTTTGATATATAACGTTTTAAAAATTAGTGATGGTGATAGTTTTGTTATGATGTCAAAGGTTTGAGAGGTAAATAAGTGAAAGTTAAGGGGTTATATTTGTAAGCTAGATGAAAAAACCGAATGGTAAATTAGCTAATTGCAATTTAATTTCTATGATGTCCTTTATGAGGTTAAAAGCGCAAATTAAAGTTTTTCTTTTTTCTTTTTCTCTAAATAGTAATATTGAATGCAATTTAAAGCAAGGGCTGACAAAATTAATGTGACAAAAAAAATTCCTGAAATAGCTTACACAAAGAAGATAATAATTTATTGCCTTTTACTCTTAGAAAAGAGACAAAGACCATTCTTTTGTGCATTGTGATTATATTTCAATTAGTAAGTCGCTTTTTAAAGAATTTAAGCAGCTCTCTATGAAGGTCAGACCAAGCAACGTAGCAGAATTCAATGTCCAATGAAACAAAAATTGAATCTGGTGAATAAATATTAATAAAAAAAAGACAAATATTCTGAACTACCTTTAATATTCAGTCATTTTGAAATATAAGATCATGTAGATTGCTCCTCGCATTCTGCTGCAGAAAATAAAGACTATTAATTTATCCCTCCATGACACATGACAATACGTTCAATATGTATTATCTGTCTGTCTGTCTATCTATCTATATATGTCTATTAATATATATCAAAATTTCTATCAGATTTTATATATATTATTAATAAAAATTTACATTTAAGAACTATTTTGTAATTTTTATCTGGATTCCCAACCATAAGATGGTGCAAACACACACAAACATAGAGAGAGAGAGAGAGAGAGAGAGAGAGAGAGAGAGAGAGTCATCTCGGTTAAAAAGTGGATTTTTTGCAAATTTTTCCTGCCGAAATAAAACATATAAAAAATTCACGAGGATCATGGAAATGGTGCAAAAATACTGAACAAATCTAGAAGGCGAAGGTATGGTATCTTTGCAAATGTTGGCAACATTAATATGAAAAATTCAAAGGAGAATTCATACTCATGGCATCATAACTAATCATCTAAAATTGCATAAAGGTATCATTTATTAAATTATAAAAAAAAATTATGCGAACAAAAAACACATAATTAAAATTTATCAAAGGGTTCTAACTCAAGACTATGGGGGAAGAAGTCACATGTTTAATTTCAGCCTTTACTAGTTCTTTGATTGAAATTTTTCTGTAAACAATTTTGTGCAGTTCTTTTATATGTAATTAGCCACATTCTTAAGTATTTGTAAATAGTTTGTACTAACTTTCGATTAATAAAAATATTTTAGGTAGTTTTCTAACCTTAGAAACAAAATAAACATAACAAAAACATAAAACTTTTTTCTTCTCAAATGAAAAACTTTACTCAATCCCTTTTTGCAAACATAACTTGGAGAAAAAATAAAATGTTTTTTTTTCAAAGCGAGTCATTAACCTTGGTGGGACTGGAAAGCTCAGGTAGATAGATGGATAAAAACAAACCTCAGAACAAAACTTTAAGGTTTATTCCCAGGTTCCCTATTCCAGCCGATCTGATCAAGATTTGAATTATAAAAGTCCAATTCAGCAAAAAATGAAAAAGGGAAATTTACATACAGAACACACAATTCTTATGTATTTACATATTTAACACCCAAATTTTAATATTTACATTTATCACACCTTGGTCTCATAAACTTATGCATGAAAAGATGCACTTCACATTCAAAAGATAATGATAGTGATAATTTTGATGTGATGTTAAAGAATTAAATACTATGTGTGTAATTATTAATGATTAGGCGTAAGATATGTAAATACATAAGAATTGTTCAGTGTATGTGTAAATGTCCCAAAGAGAAAATGACATGGTTTGAATGGATTAAATGTTTGTGGCGAAGGCACTCACACTTCCTACTTCAGTATTTATTTCCACTACTGAAAAATATTCTCACATTTTTATTAAAAGGAAACAAAATAGGTGAACTCTTCAAACAGAAAGGGAAGGCTAAAAAACCTGGCAGATATGTCATCTCCGGCGCTTTGATTCCCTTTTTGTCTCTGCCAGGTAGCTCTCCATATTAGCTCTGTCCCATAAACGCTTCATAACAAGATCCTTCTTCGCAGATTCATCTGAGCATTAAGAGTTCAAATCAACAAAAATAAAAAAAAATAAAAGAATAAATTAAAAAAATCAAAGAGACGAGAACAGGTGTGTAATCTACTATAATCATTTGGATCTCAAAGCCCCGGATATTTTTTTTTTTTTGTTATTTTAGAGAACGGTGGCTATCAAATCAATATCATAATCAAAATTAATCCTCCATATTTAATACTAAATTTTGCTATAATACAAGAAAAAAAAATCAATGGTTGCAAATCATCACTCCATTATCTTTAGCCAATGTTATTAAAAGGAATTTCTCACTTGATAGTAGAAAATGACTACTGAAGGCTTAGAGTAGATATTTGAAAATCAAAGTTAAGAATCAGCAACTCTCACAGGGCTAGTGACTTGTGATGTGGTTCAACATGGAAGGCGGTTGACTTTCCTCAATCTATAAAAGCGGTAGAAGATAGAAAAAGAGGAGGGAAAAGAATACTCCAACAACAATAAGCCTTTATCCCACTAAGTGGGGTCATCTATATGAATCGTTTTTCTCCATTGCTTCTTATTGAGTGTCATATTTATAGTTAATTCTAACAAATTAAGATCATTTTTATACAATATTTCCAAATCTTTTTAGGTCTGCTCCTGCCTTTCTTAACACAAGTCGAATCTAAAATATCTACTCTCTTAATCAGATCGTCAGATGGTCAATATTTAATGTGACCAAACCATCTAAGACGACTCTCTATAATCTTTTCCGCCACTGGAGCTACACCAACCCTATCACAGATATATTCATTTCGCATTTTTATCTCCAAATGTCAAGCCACTCATCCAAGCATTCTTATCTCAACAACACTTGACTCTGTTTTATGCTTCTCTTTTAAAGGCAAACAATCTGCGTCATAGAGCATTTCAAGTCTTACAACCATCTTATAAAATTTTCCTTTCAATCTAAGTATTACTTTTTATCACACAATAGGCTTGATGCATTCCTCCACTTTAACCAACCAACTTGAATTCTACTAATAGCATCCCCATCTATATCACCATCACTTTAAACAATAAAACCGAGATATCTAAAACATTCACAACTTTTAATGATTTGATCACCCATAATTACAGCTTTGCCACTAGAGCTACTACTACTAAAATTACATTCCATGTATTCCGTTTTATTTCTACTCAAACGATGGCCCTTAGACTCCAATGTAGACCTCATAATTCAAGTTTTTCTTGAACTCTTTCACTAGTCTTATCCACAAAAAGGATATCATCAGTGAAAAACATACACTAAGGTACATCCTCCTGCAAATTTTCAGTAAGAGATCCATAACTAAAGCAAAAGGATATGGGCTTAAAGCCGATCCCTAATTTAACCCAACTGAAATAGGAAAATACTTCTTGGTCAATCCTCCTTCTGTTTGAACACAAGTAACAACTCCAGTATACATATCTTTAATGACTTAAATATAAGTCATATCAACCTCTTTCTTCTCTAGAGCTCTCCAAAGGACCTCTTTTGGAACCTTATCGTAAGCTGTCTCTAAATCAATAAAAATCATATAATTATTTGCATTCTGTTTTGTCTCTGATGTAGTGAGCTTTTATCCCTATGAAAATAGGTGATTTTACTTCATAATAATAGCATTCGAACAAGTAAAACTAATATTTTATTGATTATCATGCAAAAATAGTATTTTGCATCCGTTGATCCACCTTGTTGGTTCATATCCAATAACAGTTCCTTAAGCCTACAGCTTACCAAGATGTATTTATCATATTCCTTGCAATCTTTAGTGGTTCGTAATGGACTTAAAACTAATGCACTTATATGTTTGCTAACATGACTTATTAATCAGGTCTTTATGATTCAGTGTACTTTTTCCTAAGGCATTCCCAAGCCTACAGTCATGTTCATATGGTCGACAATAATCTATGGGCATGTGCGCTCACGTAGCTCTTCAAAAAAAGAGTGCTTTGTAGCACAAGAGAATGACGCAAAAACATCACTACCTTCACCATATCAACGACACAATGATCAGGATCAACATTAACAGCATCCATCATCATTAAGGTATTAGTGTGGCTCAAAATGGTTTTTTTTTTCAATTTATCTTATTTAAAAAAATGAGTACCTTTTACTTTGTCATGGCAACGTAGTCCTTTGAACTTGTTGATCATTATTGCACTTTTTTTATTTTTTAGGCATCACGATTAACATGGGTATTATAGAAAACTTCATTGTTAAAAGTTGAAAAAATGATTGATTAATACCCTATTTAATCTAATCTAGATTCAATCATCAAAATAACAGAGGAATTCCTCTAGTACCTCCATATGAATTAGTCATCAATATTCAATCTAGTGTTTTTAAAAGCATGCATTTTTGCAGCTGAGAGCTGCAACTCTTTGAGATACAAGGTGACTTGCCATAGGTAAGCACATTGAAACGGGAAAGAGCAGTGGCTTGTTAAATAACGAGGCGACTCATCATAGGAAATTGCATTGGAACGCGCATGTCGCAGCGATGCTCAATGCATTATTGCTTCAAATGTCCCCCGTGGTTCTCAAAAACAAGCACATACCACCTCTTGAACTCACCAGTCCAGGGTGATTCTTCTCCCCTCACGATTTTTCTCTTAATTATGAACCCTAAAAGATCACAATTCATTGATAAATATTCTCCTCTCGTGATTCCTCTCATGTCATTCTTTGTCACTGGAGATTGGGTTGGTGTTTTAGTATTATTTAGCTAAAATCTTTCCCATACTATATATATTTGATTCTTCCTTTGACTTTCAAATCCTTGTATTCCTTTTATTTGAGTTCCTCACTTCTCTATCAATTCGATTTTGCATTCATGGCACTCCTCTTTACTCCTCATTTTACGGTTTGGGTGGTTCTCAATAGTGCCACGCACTCCTTGACTTTTAAAATAACAACACTAAGATTTAATTTTAAATTTTGTGTTAATTGGTAATAATTTTACTCGTTCATATTTGACCAAAAACGTCATGAATTAATCAATAATTTGATAATTTTGATTTGTATGGAAAGTTATTGAATTAAACAAAAATACATAAATCTTCCTATGATATGTGTTTTGATAAATAGAAGCACAGGTTTGTGCAATGCGCTTCAAAGAGAAAAAATCATTTGCATGTCACATTGTACTTTATTGACAACCTGGATTCCATCATTCTCCAATTTTGAAATTTGCATAGCTTTTTGCTGCAGTTTATTACTCTATTTTCTAAGGAATCACGAATATAACATAAAAATAAACCCAACAAAATTAGCTTCGTTGGTTACCCATGTTTTTCCACGCATCGTGAGGCACTCTGAGGCAAGCCTGTGTTAGATAACTAGCATCATCCCACGTTAACGGAGCCTTCATTATCCTATATCTCCAGAACCAACAGAATTTCCAAAGCAATATCTGAGGTTAATGTAACGAAAAGCGTATCAGTAAAAACATTGTATCGACTACAAGAGAAGATACCAAAACAGATGAAATATTAAATCCTACTGAGCATTAATCTGGCTTTAGGGAAATCAATTACCTTGCCAACAACGTAAGGTAGAAGGATAAACTGAACAGCAAAAATGTTCCATAGAGTGGGTTTCTCAGCTCCTTGAATTTGCAACTCAAGTTCATTGCTTAGTTCCTCTTCCACCTTCCTGACCAAAAAAAAAAACGATGAGTGGTTTATTTTTGCCCATCTAAGAACATTACAAATTTTGTAAATAGCATTAATTTGTTTAGCTGTCTCGAAATGAAAATTGAAATCTAAAAAAAATACAGAAGGAACATAACAAAGATGAAATCTGCAACCATTAAGAAAGATTAAAATCATTTTCACATCAGATTTGTTGTTGAATTAAAAGAAGAAGAGCAATACTACCAAGCATAATACTTATGGAAGGTAAAAGCACGTGATGGAAAAATGGGCGCTTGGAAACTGCATGAAACTATATATGACATGACGTATGTAATTTGTCCAATATATGCCACGCTATAACACTTGGATTAAAAATAATAAATTTATAAAAAAAATCTAATTGAGTTTGCATTTTATTCTTATTCTTCATCACAATAATCTTCTCCTATTATGTATATTAATTAAATGTTTTTTTTTATTTATTATCTTAAACTCATGAACGCACTATATTTAGAGTGAAAACACCGAACCACTAGGCCAAGTGGGCTGCACAATACATTTTTTTCTTAAATTTATTTTAAATGGTCATAATTTTTATTTCTTGTAATTCATTTTCTAATAAATATTGAATGCATATGGCTACACCCATGAGCACAATAAATATTATTATAAACCGCAATAAGTTATCCTAGGCATACTGCCTCTTATGTTTAGAAGATCGCATGTCAATGTGAATATCTCAAGTTGTTTCATGTGCTGATATCAATTATTGATTGGTTTTTTAAAAGGATGTAATACATCTACTAAATACGGTCTATGAAGCGCATCACTCAAATGTCTCATGCGCGCGATGGACAACAGACCCTACAGCTGGGAAGTTCAAGAATTAACACACGATGTGTTATTCTCTTCAACATATTTGTACAGCAAAACAGTAAAAGTTTACTAATAAGAAAGATAAAATTAATTTTAAAAAATTAGGAACAGAAAAGACATAAGATAAATATTGGTAGAGATTATGTAAGCGTATTTCTACAAAATAGACTTAAAAGCTAATGGAACACTTCGTTGGAACAAATGAAACCAAAAACACAAATAATTCACAAAAAAGTGAATTAATCATGTGAACGTCCCATAATTTTCAAAATACCCATCAAACTTATTTTATGTTTCCATATTCTTTAATCTTTGACATTAGAGTGCTAAATTTTTTTCCCCTGGTCATTAAAACTTGTAGGTGTTTTACATCTTCGAAGTTAGTTGTGTCCTTGAAGCAAGGTCATGTTGTCTCACATTATTGTACTGCAAAACATGTAATTAAATTTTCCCAGAACTTGCAAATTCACAATTGCTATATGCTTTCACGATTATTAATACCAAAGTTAACCCAAACAACAGTAAGAAAACAAATATTATCCAAAAGGCGGTTATAACCAACACACAGAAATGAAAATAACAACGACACGACACACGGCTAGGGCAGATCTCAAGTGAATTTTGTAATGTGGCAGCAGAGGCAAACTTCAAAAAAACAGTCTGGATGGTTGTCCAGGGAGGAAAGATGGCAGTAGCGGAGGGAAAGTTGCGGAGGATGGGAAAGTCGGGAATAATCACAAACTTGAAATGAGATACAGTCGAAACATCACTCAACCTTGGATATAGTCTTCGAAGAGAAGATTTGAGACGTTGAAGACAGTCCCAACAGAGAACACACGAAAACTAACCCTAGACTCCTACGAAAGCAAATATATAATAATAGAATAACTAAAAGTGGCCCAGAAGGACCGGTCGACTCCTTAGAAGGAAGAAAAACATCGAGTGATTCAATCTAGGTAAGCAGCAGCCATCGCGAGAATTCCAGCATCCATTATGTATGTGGGAGATGCAGCAGATGCTCACATTAGTCTCTTGGGGTCGGGGGAGCTTCGACCTCATCCGTCGAAGCATCTATCTCCTCGTAGTATGACTTGAAGTTGGCCACGTTGAGGTGACAGAAATGTTGTAAGCTCCGGGTAAACGAATCTTGCAAGCGTCATTATTTCAAAGTACATTTTAATAGAATAAGCATTTATACTCTTTTGGCGCAACATAAGTTAGAGATGCATATCAAACTAAATTGTCATAAATTAACTCCTGAGCCATTTAATATGTAATTTGTCTCTTGTACTGCTCATATTCGACAGGGCGCATCCGATAAATAAATTTGTCTGGGGGAATTAACTCTAAAATAACCTAGGGCGTGTTGGACATTTTGAGTGGTAGCCACTCAGGAGATATTTTCATAAATTAACTCCTGAGCCATTTAATATGTAATTTGTCACTTGTACTGCTCATATTCAACAGGGCGCATTCGATAAATAAATTTGTCTGGGGGAATTAACTCTAGAATAACCTAGGGCATGTTGGACATTTTGAGTGGTAGCCACTCAGGAGATATCTCTTTTTATCAAAAATGACATGGATCCTACTGTAGGATATTCTTACCCAAGAATATATGAATGTAATATTTGATGTTGTGGTCCATCCCTCCTGTTTGGCCATCTATCACTAGGTACACTTCTAAATTAAATCTAATTCTCAAATGACTCTCTACAGTCTTCCAAAAACAACTCAAAAGCTTCTCACCTCTGATATGTTGGACCTCCCTAAATAGATGCAAATCAGGAGGTAAGCTATATATCTAAAAATTTTGAAATTTCTTGCCTGAGGTTGCCTTGTGTCTGGTATCAACTCATCAAACTCATGAGTCATTTGAACATTCAATGGCAGTCCTTTGATGCTCCTCTTAGTGCCTGTAAAAGATAATTCAAGGCACGACAACATCATACTCTACATGAAAGCCTCTAGCCTCAGACTCACTCCCATCTAGAATAATTAATGTTAATTCAAATAGAATTTTTTATCCTAGATTCATTTGGAAACGTTGGCGTCTCTTCCTCGTGGACTGCAAGTTAAGACTCATCTCTGAAGTCTTCCTCCTGGATCACTATTTATTACTTCAACTACTCATTGATCAATGAAATAAATCAATCTCTAGTTTGTACAATCTGATTTAATATGTTCAAATTTGTGGCACTTGTAACACTTCCTAGCTAAAACAAATTTGGGAATGTTTATTAGTTCCACCCGTTCTCCACTCTGAACTAATGTCACCTCAGGCGGGTCGCTCCCCAGGGTGTGCTCTAGTTGTAAGATGAGATGGTCATTCGGTAATGTTGTCCTTCCACTTTTGATGCTAGCGTCTGATCATGTATGTAATGAAATGATAGATACTGACACTGCATCTCATGTTTCATCTTGGATTAGGTAGGTAGTGATCATGCATTTTCCCTCACACTAGCGTAGGTGCTTCAAATTTTTCCATCACAGCCACACGCTCTTCTTTAACTTACTGACAGCTAGAACCGTTCTATCGAGTGGGACATCCTGGTGCTCAAAGACAATTTCCATAGCTTGAAGCCACTCGACGAATTCTTCCAGAACCAAGTGGTCGTCAACATATGGCAAATTCAAATTTACTTCGAAATCCTTCCTTCTCCAATATTTCATGCGAAAGCTTCGGAGAAGTGTTTCTTCATCTCTAGAATTTGTAGGTGAAAGGGATTTAGTGCATTCTTTTGATCTAGAAATTCGATGTTATGGCTACGGATAACCCTTTCAGATTGTCACTTTTCCAAACCCGCAAGCCTCTGTAGGAGTTGAAGGATTTCCTGATGCATATCCTCAACAGAAGATTCCTAGACATCTCTTTGCAGATTTCTCATAAATGGTATTGTGGCACTTCCTTCCACTCAATTCACTGGCAATTGTCACTTCAATGGCGTGATTGGGGGTTGGGTTTAGGTAGGTGGAAGATGGTGTATAGACATAATGTAAGGTGGGAAAGAAAATCTTTATGTGGTCAGTTTGAAAATTTTGCAAAGGGAAAGATTTTTATGTGGAGGTCAGGTTAAGTATGAGTGGATTTAGGCAATCTTAGGATAAAACTAGGATTAGACTAGCTCTGATACTATATAATATTGAATTTAACTATACAACAACAAACAAACACATACTATTATTACAAAATTCAGTAGGTGGTTTCAATCAACACGCAAAAATAGAAATAACAACAACACGACACATGATGCATGGCTAGGATGGATCTATGTTGGTGTTGGTGGCCATTAGGAGGCTTAGAGAGGTGGCGGCAAGGTAGACATGGGGTGGACTGCAAGGAAAATGCGACACAATATAGGCATGGGAGTGGACCCCAAGGAAATAGCAACACAGCGGTGGAGGTCCGCTGTCTTGGGTAGCAACAAAGAGGAATAAGGTAGAAATAACTGGAAAACGGCAAGATAACGACGGGAATAACAGCTAGGCTGCGAGGAGGGTGATTCTGGTGGCAGGACCAGCAACAAATTGGCAAGGGAGATAGGTTTGGGCGGCTGGAACAGCGAGAACAGCATGAGAATGGACGGGACAGCACTTAGGTAGTGTTGGAGGGTGGTAAGGGCAGTGGAAAACTGTGGTTGACAAATAAACGGCAAGGGGAAGGGCTGCAAAGCAGGTAGGTAGTGATGGACAGTGGCAGGAGTGGCTAGAATGGCTGTGGCAGCGAGGGAGGCAAATTCTGGAATGTGCCAACAGAGGCAAACTGCATAAAAACCGCCCAGATGAGCCGTCCAGCGGCAGCAGCATGGAGGAAGGACGGCGGCAGTGGAGGGAAGCTTGCAGAGGATGGGAAATTTGAAGAAAATCACCATTTCTGAACAGGATATAGTGGGAGCACCACTCGGCCTTGGATAGAGCCCTAGAATGGAAGACTTTGACATGCCGACAACTGTCCCTCAAGAAAACACGTGAAAACTAATCCTCAACTCCTACGAAAGTAAATATATAACAATAGAAAAACTAGGAGTGGCCTAGGAGGACAAGCAGACTCCGCAGAACGAAGGAAAACTTGGATAGGTTCAATCCGGGCAAGCAGTGGCACACTGCCTTCGTCATGGGAATTCCAAGTTTATTCCGTATGTGGGAGGCGCCTGCATCAATTACACTTTATGTAACCATATGAATCTACAGAGCATCAAACATAAGATTAAGATCATCAATCGCTTGAGAACCAGAAAAACTTTAACCACAAGTTCATGTATTTCTTATATTCAAAATGGATCAAATATTTTAATAATGAATAGCTCAAATATCATTAAAAGTATGTCATTATCCTTCAAAGAAGTCCAAACAGAAAATTTATTGAATGTTTACTATTGACAACATGAATACAAAACTTCACGAAAACTAATGAAATCTGATCCTGAAGAATTATAAAACAAATAACAAATTTTGGAAAGTTATTATTTTTAGGACAGTCAACTTTATTTATAGGCAAACTAATTTACTTTGAACGCATCTTATTTTCCAATCATTCCAAATAAATGCGGGGTCTACTCTATATGGTTGACCTAAAAATAAACTTAATATGTTTGGGTAGATAGTCTCTTTAATAGGTTAAATTGACATTTTCCCACAGTTGGAAATTATAGGAACCAACGCCACATTTAGAAAAGAAAGCATGCATCTTTTATTTGCAAGCTTGTTGAGCTGCAATAAAACATACAGTGTAAAAAAGCACAGTAGATAAAAGGGAAATTTACATACGTAGCACCAAATTCTTATGCATTTACTCATCTCAAACCCAAACTTTAATTTTTACACCTAAAGCATTTATCCTATGTATGAAAAGGTGGAAATAGTATAATCCACCTTTCATACATAGGTTAGGATGCTTAGGGTTTAAAAATCAAAGTTTGGATGTGAGATAAGTAAATACATAAGAATAGGGTGCTATGTACGTAAATTTCCGTAAATAAAATTTAGCATGACATGTGAAATCAATGATCATGACATTAATTACTCAACAAACCTACCAATAGACCTTTAAGACGGTATCAAAATTGGGCATTTTATGTTCCTGGCGCGAAACAGAAACAGCAGTAATTCTATATATTTATATATATAATACACACACACACACACACACACACACACACACACACACACACACACACACACATAAACACACACACAAACAAACATACATACATACATACTTACACAACAGTGATTCTACATGTACCAAAGAATTCAGCAGAAAAAAACAACGTACACATACTAAAGTCAGCAGAAAAATGGGGCGGAAGAAGCCAAGACCCTATTTGGTGGTTTCAGACTCAAAGATTTATAAACTTTGCAGGAAGAACTAAAATCATACATGTCCATTTGTCTACTAGCCTTCTTCTTGTTTGTAACATGTCCATTCCGTTCAAGCTCTAGCGCTCTCAACCTATTCTTATAAGCTGGTGTCTTCTTAACCATATTTAAAGCCTGCAAGAGAATTTCAAAGAAAATCAGTTTACAACAACAAAGATGGTTGTGGTAGATCTTTTCTGATTTCAAGCAATTTGAAAAGTTTCATGCTGTCAGAACTAGAGAGATGCAACTAATCAATACGGAATCATAGAAGACATGCAAATATGTTCAACATTCTATAATACAAAAATAGCTTTATGGTTTTAAAATATTAGGGGCTTGTTTAAGATAAATTTTGCTTTTTTTTTATTTTTATTTTTTTAAAATATGTTTTACTAGCATGTTATTTACAATTTTTTCTGAAAATCAAATTTACATATTTTTAAAAATACTCAAAACAACTTTTAGATATTTTGAATGGTTTTAAAAACAATCATTATTTAATCAAATAGTCAAACATATTTTGTGTCAAACAAAAATATAAACAAACTAAAATAAATATAATGAATAGAAAATAAAAGGCAAAAGGTGATCCCAAACAGCCCCTAAACTTTGTTGGCATCCTTATCCTTACGAAAAGTGTGTCCCTCAAGATAATATAGCAGTTAAATAATACAAAGTATCTTCCAACCAATATTTCTTGGCACTTGAGTGATTAAAACATGGGTTGAGACAGGTCAGAACCAACATATGTACAAGTTCAGAGACAAAATCAGGGAAAGGTAATGAATTGATATCAGCCAAAAGTCTCCCGTGATTTGTGGGATCACACAATCTGGGCAGCAACAGTCTTGAATAGCCTGTAACGGCGTTTTTTCCCCTTATTGCTATTGCCAGCCGTCATGGGGAATGTTATTTTAATTAGAATTAGGATTATCCTTGAGTGAGAACTATTTATACGTTGTTATCTCCTGGTGTGAGGACGTTTTGCTTTGTTTAACGTTATTTGGAGATTTTTCCTCCCATTTTCTCCTGTTCAGAGAGCTGCAGTCTAATTTTCTTTAGGTGATGAATCTGTATCTTGGAGAGAACAGATGGTGGAACATCCCAGCAGTCCATACTTCGCCATTTCACAATTCGCCTCACTGTTTTCCGGCCGGACAGCAGCCAAACCGCTGTTCCGGCGTCCGATTTGCTGTCCAACAGTCATTCCTCCACCGCTGTCAGCGCTTCCACCGTTCCTTGTCCGACAACCCTCTTAACCCATTTCCCAACCTTCTCGCAAGTCATGCCGACTCGTCGTCCTAGTTCGGTGTCATTAGGTGTCTAGAAAGAAATATTAAACATGCATTGTTCAGAGACACATTCGTTTCTTTCACATTACAAAGCACAGTGAGATGCCTATGGTCCTAATAATTCACTGCCTCGATCTGTGGACCACTTTTCCTACTGGACCAGATTGAATGCCACATCTTTTAGTCATATTTTGTGTAAGGCAGGAATGTAAGACTCACCCCTATATGTCATTCTAAATTGAAAACAAGACCATCTGCTTGGGACTTATCTTGAATATGAGGTGTATAAGTTCAGTCCATTATGCCTCTATAGTAAATAAAATTACCATCTCTAATACTCCTATCATATTCCAAAAAGATATCCAAATCACTATTATCAAGCTTTCCTCATTCAAAAGGTTGCAAGTCTTACTAATGAGCTTTCAAAAAAATTTAAGCACCAGGGAAATTAAACTTTAATTAATTAATTCACATTACTTACAAAGAAAAGCTGTAAGACCCATTGTTTGGTCGCTCCTCATTCTCAAAAAAATTTAAGCACCAGCATTTCCAAGAGATTTAGCAATGGTACTCGCCATTTGTCATCCTGGTGTTTGGTGATCAATTTGATGTATGAAACCTCTAATTCAAAAGCATGAAAATGAGGCCTAACATCCACCCTTGACGCTCTCAATTCTTCACTTCACATATTGAACCACTCACAGAGAATGTTTTAGCGCCTCAATCCAAAATTAGAGGGCGTATCTCTAATTCAGGCAGGATGAAGAATTTATAGGAAAATCATGGCTCTGCCTCATCTAGATGCTCATCAAGGTCACAGTTCGGCGCACCAGAAGTCTTCATCCAAAAATTAGAAGAAAGGGAACCTTCACAGTAAGTCCGCTCTATCCACAGTAACACTATTATTTCTAAAATCTTGCAGAAAAGGGATTCCGCTTCCAGAATTCATTCTCATGTTCATAATAACACCCAAAACTTTGACTATTTTAGGCTGAGCTGGCCAAAACAGAGTGCCGCGAGACATGAACGCCATCTAGGCACAAATGGCTCCTCATGGGTGCCAAAGAAGGAGTACCCGATTAACGGAGCGATGGATTCATGCTTCACCCAAAACTGCCGGAGAGGGTAGAGAGTGAATGGAGGAGGTGAAGGGCTTCTTGTGGGCTGCGATCCAATCGTTGCTTTCCCTGCTTGCCCTAATCACGACTGCATTGCGAGAAGACGATTGCCAAGCGGAGAAACAACGCTAGACTCGCAAGGCTGGAGGAAGGATGAAGAAAGAAGGAATGTCGAAGAAGAGGAAGCGGCGAGGGCAGTGGAGTAATACGTAACCTTCGAACGCCACCCGCGGGGACCATCCCGCGAGCGACGTTATTATGTAAATCGAAACCCTGTTTTCAAAAACGTGGGGAAGACGTGAAAACCAAACAAGCAGGCCGCGCCGCCCACTGTTTTAAGCTGTCCCAAACGGGCCCTTAGTCTCACTAATTCAAGCCAGCTCAAACCAGACAAGTCACTCAAAACATGCTTGATTATTGATGCCAAGTTCACTCCCCCATCATCCACAAATCAGCCACACCTTCACCCTTGCACGCTACAATTACCCATTGCAAATACTTACATGCACAAATCTTATGGGTCTGCCCACATTTATTGGCTTCACTACACTGATCTCCTACAATTGCATGCTGACATTCTGCATGTAGATGGGGTTTGCATGAGCCTGCAATCATCGGGCTCCATATTTCATGCATGCAGCGAATTTCATTCTCGCACAATTCGCAGCACAGCCACATCTCCTGCCATCCCTCAACTCACATTATAGTAACCTGGAATTTGGCATTCATAAATCAATTGCTTCAAACAGTTTGGATTTCAATTAGACTGGATAAATGTAGAAATGTTCATGAAGGCTTTCAAGCTTCCAATGATAAAGCGATTGGGAATTCTATGATAAGAGACTTCTTGATGTTCTTCCTCTTAATATATTCTTTCCCCGGATGGATATCACATTCATCGCCTTCACTTGAGATGGATTTTTAAAAATCCATCTATTTGGAATGACTTTTACTAGATCAACAGATAAGAGATGAGAATCTCTAATTCTTCCTCCAACAACATTTCAAATTGCAAAATTAGAGTTCTTAGCTGCATGAAGGAATAGTTATGGTACATTTGTACCTCAATCTTTAGTCAGGAGTGTTAAGTTTTCAACATTACATAATTTACAATACGGCATCCTTAATTCTCTATACAATAATTATTGGTGGTTTAAACTGTCATTTGTTTTGTAGGACTACTTTGGCAACTTTATGCTCGTTGAAGGTTAGTTTTGTCATTCTAATAAGGTCATATATCAAAATAGATCACATGGTTCTGCAAATTAGTTGGTTGATGATGAAATTAAGAAAAAAAACCTTTTGAAATCACTTTGAGAATTGATTGCTCTTCAAGGGTCTCCTGTTTCTTTACTTCAAGCATCCCTTCATTTGAAGCGTCCCTTCATATCTAATTTTCTCAATTCTCTCAAATTCTTTATCTCATTGGCTATTTTTATATATAGAATTCTTCTCTTCTCAACAATTAAAATGCCTAAGATTAGACCGCATAGTTTCCACTGTCATCGTTGTCATCAGGTTTTCTAGTGTTCATACATGGACAACAGACTAATAATCATTGGTCAATCTTCAAGATAAAAGTGAGGCGATTACTTGAAGTGTGGATTGAAATTAAATACGGAAACGTAGCTTCATGTAAAAATTGCAGTGTGAATTGAAATTGAATATGGAAACGGAAGCAGCATTCATGCATCTCTCTACGAACACTCAAGCCATAGTATAGCACAAATTTAATGCAAAACTTAGGTCGAATTGTTAGTATTGTAATGAGTGGTTATACACAATTTTAATACCTGGTTATACCTTGACCATTGATGCAGATATTGCAGGGCAGAAACAATCAAAAGAAGACCAAGTAATACTGCACGGGAATCCTGACAACAGAATGGCAAAAAAAACCTCTTTCAAAATACTTGTCAAAAATAATTTTCTCGTTTTATTAAAAAAAATCAAAATTAAAGTTGCATTACTGTTTTGTGGCCATAGTATGCATGATAGTACCGTGCCGTGTTATAGAAAACCTGAAACGAAAGTTGAGCTATGCCATCAGATTTTAAAGAAAACAGGAACAGTAAAGAAAATCATCAGAGGTTGCATTCCACTCCTCGTGATTTACTAGAACTATAGTCAAAGTCTGTCTTACATAAAAAGCACGCAAGTAAATAAATAGAAGAAAGCCAGTTTTTTACTAAATATCTGTTTATAGTGCAGATACCAGAAAGATAAGTCCACCTACACACTATATCCACTGAAAAAAGAACCGAGAAATAAAATGACCCAATAGCTGCCCTTCTTGGAAGCATTAAATCATTAAAGTTAATAGAAGAAACAAGATTAAACTCCAACAAAGAATGTGCGTCTTCTTTCAGAAGTAGTTAAACATAGACTATACAGGAGATAAATTAAGATGTAACTTCATAAGAACGAGAAAACGTTTAGAAAACTTGTAAACAAAGCATTAAATTTGCATAAAAAACTGTGGTACACCTGTTGAGATGTATATTTAATGTAGGCTTCTATTTTTAAATAAAAAAGTCCAGAATTTATTTATAAAGGTTAATGAAAAGAAGTGAGTGAACAATAATTCCTACATGTTATCAGAGCCAAAACGTAGCCTTTTGCGCTGCCGTGGTTGCTCGACGAGGGAAGCAGCATGTGCGCTGCCGTGGTTGCTCGACGAGGGTAGTAGTGACGGGATTGCAGGATCTCGGAAGGGGCTCGACTCAGACGAGGGAAGCAGTGCGCGATTGGAGAAGGGCTGCGGGAGCAGATCGCAGAAAGGCCGCAACTCGCACGAGGGAAGCAGTGACGCGATCCCAGAAGGACCGCTAAACTCCCATCTTTCTCATCGTCCGCTCTCCCAAAAGCTGAAGCAGAGGAAGAGGGGAGTTCAGACGTTTCGCACGTCCCGTGCGAACTCGATCAGAGAAGGAGCTCTGCAGCACAGACGTGAAACTGGCGATTCCTTTTGTTTGCAAAGAAGATCGATCCCTTTGTCATGAGCTTCGAAGATGAAAGTGCAGTTTCAAGATTGCAGCTACAGTTTCATAAGCGAAAGCAGTCAAGAGTGGTTCAGTCTTTTGTCGTGAGCTTTGAAGATCGATTCTTCTTGTCTGCTACGAAGCGCGCAGTTTCCTGCGTGCGTAGGAACATGAAGGTTCAAGCAGGTTCATGTGGAACAGAATCTGACCAATGCTTTGAATCAGGCATATAAAGTAAAGAACGGTTAAATTGATTTTGATCCTTGTGCTTGAAAATGTCATGAGACGGAGATAATGATGGAGGTAAGGGATTGAAGTTCGATTTGAAGATCGATTGTACTTGTCTGCTACGAAGCAGAGAAGCGCAGTTTCCTGCGTGCGTAGGAACATGAACGTTCAAGCAGGTTCGTGTGGAACAGAATCTGGCCAAAGCTTTGAATCGGGCATATAAAGTAAAGAACGGTTAAATTGATTTTGATCCTTTTGATTGAAAATGCATGAGACGGAGATAATGAAGATAATGATGGAGGTAAAGAATTGGAAATTTTTAAGAAGATGGATCCCGAAGTCCTCAAGATCTTGGTAGGGCTAATAAGCAAGCATCTCAACGAAAGCCACTACCTTACTTTAGCACGTGCTCCGCTGCAAGTGAAGCTAGATCTCCCTCCTGTGGATCTAAAGATCGATGAACTGGCCACGTATCTGAGTTGGTTGTGTCGGATCGAGGCTGCTCTAATAGAGAAGAGATTAGAAGAATACATGACGGAGGTCAAGCTAAAGAGTGACAGTGTTGAGAGGGATGAATGGAGGACCACACATGTCGTTCTCTACACCTGGCGACTCAACTCGATGGTTTCATTGATTGCCACATCAGTAGATGGCACTCGAAGGGTGAGCAACATTTGGGCAAAGCTAAAGAAAATTTATGTTGGGGATTAGAACCACATGAAAGTATTTTAGCGTGAGATAAAGGCAGTGGTTCAGAGTGATAGATCAATTCAAGAGTACTATATATACCTGGAGCAGTTGTGGCAAGATCGTCACTTCCCACCTACGTCGAGTTGTGGTGATCCGGGTGCAAGAAGGGAGAGATATTTGCACGTATGAGGACTATGCATTTTCTAGCTCATTTAAACCCAGCCTTTGATTAGAGAAGATTGGTTCTCATAACTCGAGCGAATATTCCTATACTAGACTCTGCGAAGAAAAGTTTTTCGGCACGATCAGCATTGACTGCTAAGAACCCAGGTATGCTCCAGGGGGAGCCTCTCATGTGCTACAACTGTGGTGAAGTTGGTCTTCTAAGCAGGGCCTGTCCTAAGCCGCCTTGAAGAGACAGACAGGTGGGAGTGGACAAGGGGGAGGTCGTGGTTATGGTCGTGGTAGTGGGTGTCGGAAAGGTGGAAGAGGGGGCTACCAGGAAAACCTGATGGTTGCAGAGGACGAGGGATGTGTGATCTTTATTAGTGAAGATCATGAGTGTTTGGAGCTATTGAAGCGAAAGCAAAAATAACAGGAGATGGAGCTGAGGATGCTTAAAATCCATTGACATCAAGGGGTAATATTGCCCCTTATGCTCGCTTTAGTGAAGGTATTGGTGATATACTTGCTCTTGCCTCTATTTCCACCACAGAACCATCAGATTGAATCATAGATTCCGGTGCTTACTGTTGGAGAGTTCTCTTCATTTACTCATCTAGCAGTAACAAAGAGTATACAAACTACTAAATCTACAACACAGCCTATAATTGGTAAGGGTACAGTGAGATGTACCAATCATATGACCTTGTCCAATGTTCTGCATGCTCCTTTTCCAGTAAGCCTCTTATCCATTATTATCATTATTCTTAAGTTAAAATGCATTGTTTCTTTTGACAATCCTCATGTAATCTTTCAAGAGAAAAGGACAAACCGGACACTTAGGACTATAACGTGGCAGAGCGGACTCTGGTGCTTGGACCGAGAGGGGATGGACTCGGCTCTGGCATCCATGATGGAAAGTGCTGCAGTAGAAGAATATTGGAGGAACGTCAAGGATGTGTTACTGCTACATCACAGACATATGGTGCATGTTAGTATTAGTTTAATGAGTCGGTTATATTCATCTATGTATAAAAAGACAAATAAGGAGAAATTGGTGCGTGATGCTTGTGATTTTGGAAAGCTCGCTAGGAATAGGAGCTCCGATGTATTTGATTTGATACATTTTGATGTATGGGTACTTATCCTACTAATTCTATGAATGGTTATCGTTATCTTCTTAAATTTATTGATTTTCTCATGTTACCTCAATTTACTTGATGAAAAAGAAGAGTGAAGTGATTGCTTGCTTTAAAGGTTTTAACAAGACAATTTAGACCCAATATGGGCAGTTGTGAAGGCACTGAGATCTGATAATGGGACAGAATATATCAACAGAGCATTTAGGGACTATCTATTAGCTCAATGGATACAACACCAAACCACATGTCCATGAACACCAACACAGAATGAAGTGACAGAGAGGAAAAATAGGCATCTTCTAGAGGTAGTCGGAAACATGATGACGGCGATGAATGTTCCACAGCATTATGAGGGCAAAAAATATTGATAGCCGCTCAATGATTAACAGGATGCCCTCAAAAGTGCTGGAGTGGATGTCTCCTTGTCAAATGTTGAAAGGAGACAATTGTGAGATCCTTCTATTAAAGACATTTGGATGTGAGTGTTTTATGAAATACAACAGATCATCTGTAGAAAAGTTGGTTCCTAGAGCTATGAAATATGTGTTTATGGGATATTCTACTACTCATAAGGGTTAAGTATGTTGGAGCCCAGTTGAGAAATTGCTCAACTGAAGGGAAAATTAGGGAAGCAATTTGAGGTAAAGGATTTGGGACAGCTCAGATACTTTCTTGGGATTTTAGTGGCTCATGGACTTGAGGGGATGGTCCTATCCCAGAGAAAGTATGTACTGAATCTTCTCGCTGAGACGGGTATGCGGGAGTACAAACCTACAGTCTCTTCAATTGATCAAAAGATTAAGTTAAGTACAGAGGCAGGTGAATCAGTTCATCGTCAGAGTTACCAAAGACTGTGGACAGCCTGATTTATCTGTCACAGTCGACCCGATATTTCTTTTGCAGTAAGTTTGGTGAGCCGCAACATGCATGATCATAGGAAGAGCCATACGGATGCAATGTATCAAATTTTGAGGAATTTGAAGAGTGCACCAGGGAAAGGGTTTATATTCAGGAATAATGGGCATGTAGATATTGAGGGCTCTTGTGGTTCTGACTGAGCAGGTTGTGCTGATGATAAACGATTCTCATCAGAATACTGCATGTTTGTAGATGGCAATTTGGTCTCGTGGAAGAGCAAGAAACGGTCAATTGTAGAAAGATCAACAAGAGAGACAGGATACAGGGTCATGGCATTAGGAGTTACTAAGATGATGTGGTTGAAAGCCTTGTTTGTTGCACTCAAAGTGGATCAGGGAACTCAAATGAAGTTGTGGTATGATAAAAAGTCAGCAATCGACATAGCTAACAATGCGGTGCAATATGATAGAACTAAACATGTGGAGATTGATAGATTCTTCGTCAAGGAAAAGCTGAATAACGGATTGTGGAACTAAATCATGTAGCTACTAGAGAACTGGCAGCTGACTGCCTCACTAAAGGACTTAGCTCGGTGGAGTTAACTAGATTATGTGACAAGATGGGCTTAGTGAATATCTTTTGCCCATTTTGATGTTGAGATTTATATCTAATGTAGGGTTTTATTTGTAAAGAATAATTCTAAGGATTTATTTGTAAATGTTGTCAGACTCTATATAATTCGAAGTGTTAATGAAGTGAAGTGAGTTTTTGAACAATAATTCCAATAACACCAATGATTTCTCTTTCACGGTGTTAAGGATTCAGTGTAGTTAGATTTGACTTGTCAAGCTTAAACTTCAACCTCTGCTGGACAAAGGCAGGCTTATCAACCATCAGAACCTGCTCCTAATCCCTGAACTATGACTTGCTCTACTTACAATATTTTTGCTATAGGGTGGCTTTTTTGCTTTCAAAATAAAGGTTATGTATTTTCAACAAGAAAAGCAGCAAAAGAATGATTTCCAAAGCGTGAATTATTAAGTACTGCTCCCTCTAGTCCTCCCCTCTAGCGCGAGATCAATACTAGTTCCTTCTGTGTACAATAGAAATATTAAAATATGATGAAATATGACATTATTTACCCATTTTACAGATTCGGCTAAGGTAACAGGCCCTTTAGCTTGTTTTATAACCTATAGGTTACTGAAAACTAATATATTAAAATAAATACAATAATGTGAAATCTTGAGTTTATATATGACTTCATTCATGATAAAAAAACTGGCAGTAAACCCTCAGGAATCTACAGAATGTCAATGTACCATCCAACTTCATGCAAATATAAAATGAATGATTCAATGAGAGTACATTACGTTAAAAGGAAATAAAGAAAAAAAAAATTGAATTATTGCCTAACAAAACGCTTTTCTTTGAAAAATGAACAAATTAATACATTAGTTCAAGTATTACCTCTTCCGGGTGTAAAACTGCATAATCATATTGCTCTCTTGTGGCTTCATCCTTCAAAATCTGAAGAAAGATGATTCAACATTGAAGTATAGGGTACAAAGAAAAACTAAAAGCATTTATAATAGCATAGAGAGAAAATTGTATTTGAAAAATGGGATAAAATCATGTCGTCACACCTCACTGATACCACTCTAATCCACAATCCCTTCTATCATTCCCACCTTTCTTCAGATCATCTCTATCGATAAAAGAATGCTCTAGGATATAAATTTTCTAATTCAAATCTAATATACTATTTGGTGTACCATAAGCTATTGCCTCTTTCTATGAATTCTCTGGATTATATGCTAATCTAATGAAATGATTGCAATAAATAACATGCCAATTTTATAGTGAAACAAACTATCTAACTAATCAAGATGAACAATAAGAAACGGACAAAATTCAATCACAAAAATGTATACTAATAAGCAAACTATCTAAAATTAATCAGGAGCAGGAATCAAAAAAGAATGGTGATAAATTAAAATTTCAAGCATTGTAAAATAAAGAAGGAACGTAGTATATCTGGATAAAACTAATTGCATGAGAACTTTGTAGTATGGCACTTGATCAAAAGGAAGGATTACCAGTAATAAATAAGGTTTTAGCATCCGCAATAAAAATTCTGCTCATGGCATCGCTACTTTAGATAAAAGTAGTTTATGATGGGACAGTGTAAAACACCCACGGAGTAGAATAACATAGACAAAAATTACAATAAGGGTTCAAGGAAATACAGCCAGGGGTTCGAGGAAATAGAGGGCTCCCCGGACAAGGGTTCAAGGAAATAGAAGGCTCTGGAAGTTCACAACAGCAATTGAAAGAGTTAAAGAAGTAGCACCACAGAACGATGAACCTAAAATAGTGAAGTTCTGATAATCCCCAACAAACCCAAAACAAAGCGAAAGAGTTCACATGAAGACTCAAAATTTTGTAGAGCCCATTCATCATAAATCCCCTTTCATAAGAGGTTCAAGAAAGAATCCATGAAAATGTAAGTACAATGTCTAATTGACTCGTCTAAGCAATTCACAATGCAAAAAGAAACTTGAACAAAAACAAGTTTCGATTCCCGACGAAAATAACAGACCTTTACTTTTGCAACCTATCTCCACGGCTAGAAAAAAATTCACACTTAGTTTATGGTTGAGTTGATATTCTTCAAACATATCAGGTCCTAATTGTTGAAGTTTAAGGATAGATATCCATGAATCAGCACATATGTGTCACACTTTCAACTCAAAAGATACATTTAGGTGACAAACAGCATCATCCAGAATATGCTCAAAAAGAAATTAAAAGAAGCACAAATGTGACAGATAAGCCCTGAAGAGCAAGCTCACAGCACAATCAGTCATATCATTACTTGGCTGTAGTAAAGTGCAAGCTTGCAGCAGAGTATGCGCATCACAACACTTTGTCTTATCAAATTGTGACACTATGAGCTCGACTCTAAATCATAAGAAATCCTAATTCAAAATTTATGATTTGGTTTAGCATTACTGCAATAAGTAAGTATACTGTTTAATTTTTCTGTGTTTCTCATAGCCATCGAATGCTTGCCCTTTGATTCTCCATTCCCACTTGTTAGAGTTATACTCTTCTAAGTGGTTCCACCATAATGTTCTCTCGCATGCTAGTTTTTTTATACAGTTCAAGATGGTTCTTGTTGTTGGTACTGGTAAGTTCTTGCTCCCAAGCTTCATCTAAATGTCTAATACCCACATTCACTCGTGCTTTACGTTTCCTTCACATCTTGATCTCTAACTAGTCATTCAATCTCACAACAATTCTTAATTATTTAAGTTTTTTTTTCAACACTTATTATTTGTGTCTTTCATCTTTTTTTAGCTTTCAATCAATGACAAAAATATCACAAAACATATTATTATATTTATTGAGAATTATTACTTGATCTAAATTGATTTTTTTTTAATTAAATAACTTATGATATATATGTGTGTGTGTTGACACAGACATTCCCAGCAGGACCGGACGCGGGAGAGTCAAACACAGGGAATGGTTTTGGCAGAGCAAGGAAAGGGGTTCAGCCGACCCTCCTAAGCGTCTAAGGTTGCCGCCCAATAAGAGTGGATCCCTCTCCTATTTACTTGGCATTATGCATACGTTGTTTCTCTATGTTCAGGTCAGTTTTTGTGAGTTTTTTGTCAGGACAACCATCTGCGTCTCCAAGTATTCCCTTCTAGAGTTGTATCCAAGTGCAAATGGTGCTCCAACTATATCTCTTTCTGAGGTGGTGATTATCCTCGACTTTCCCATCCTCCGTAATTTTGCCTCCACTGTCGTCACAACCGTATTTGTTGAAGCCACTGGGAAATCGCCTCTTTTGTCGTTTTCCTGCAACTGTCTACCATCTCGCCGCCTGCTATCTTGTCATTATTCCTTCCAGCCACCGCCTAAACAATTGACACCCCTTCCAACCGCACCTTCTAGGCCTATAGCTCCCTACCATAGCCTCTACTGCTGCCCGTCCTGCTCTCCCTACCATCTACCCAACCCTAGCTTGCAGAATTTCGACTATCCAGCCCTCCATACCTATTACTTTCACCTTGAGCAGCAGGACCACCACCCTCAGCCTAAGCCTTAATTTGAGTATGTGTTGTTTCTTTTGTATTTCCTATTCCCGAGTACATTAGTCGTAACCTTTGTTTAATTTCAGCAATAAAATTTGTATTTCCCATTATTGTTTGGGTTAACTCCACTGTCATTTGTATTAGAGCTAGCAAAATCCTAACATTCATCCATAACCAACCCTACCTTCACCCAAAAGATCTCTTTCCCACCCTAAAACACCCCTACAGACCTCCTTCCACCTACACACCCCAAACTTAATCATGTCATCATTGAGGCAATTGTCAGAGCCTGATCAGGAGTCTACCATGGAAGAGTTAGAACAACAGCTCAGTTGGGCGCTGCAACAGCTCGATGAAATTAAGAAGAGGATCCATGGAGAGGTTACCAGTGAACGTGGTTGCGAGATCCAAATAAGAGACAGAGAGGAATACGTAAATTCCTTCCTTAGGAATGATTCAAGTGGAGAAAAAGATAGGTTTCGACTCTTTAAGATAGTATCAAAGGAAGTCGAGAGATGAAGTGTTTGTTAAAGAATATAATGATGAAGTGTCTATTAGAGTATACAGAAATGAGAAATGAAGTGTTTGTTAGAGAAAACAAAGATAGAATGTCTATCAGAAGATACAGATGCTTCGGAGTGAATGTGGACATTTTGGATATCTAGGGTAGAATGAATATGGATGATTTCATATAGTGGTTGCAGGTTGTTGAGAGAATTTTTGAATAAAAAGAGGTGCCCAGTGACATGAGAGTAAAGCTCGACGCCATAAAAATGAAGAACACTTCCGTGTGGTGGGAGAATTTATAGAGGAAGAGACTGAGAGAATAATAGGACAAAATCACTTCATGGGAGAAGATGAATCGGGAGATACATCAACAGTACTTACCCCTGCACTATCGTTGGGATATTTTCATGAAGCTCCACTACGTGTAGTAGAAGGAGCTATCAGTTGAAAAGTACAAGGTAAAATTTTTGCAGCTTAAGTTGAAGTGTGAATCGAACGATATAGAGGAGCACATATAGCCAGATATTTAAGAGGCTTCAAGCCAGATATTTGAGAGGCATGATGCCCGTCATCAGTAATATAGTTCGGCTGCAAACCATCAGTAATATTGGACATTACGGGATGTGTCGACTTTAGCATTGAAAGTAGAGATAACAAAAGCAGAGCAAGCAATCACCATCATTAATACAGACACCGGCAGCTGAAGAAATTAGCAAAAGCGTGTCTAAAGTAGTTGAGAAGACTAGTCAGGATAAGGACAAAGTCACTCAATGTGAGAAGAAGCCTGAGAAGAGTGGCAAGCCCACTACAGTCCAAGCCAAAAAATGCTTCAAATGTCATAGATTTGGACACGCCGCCTCCAATTACCCAACGAGCCGCGTTGAATCATTTTCCTAGTAAGATGCATTGGAGGAAATTAGTGAAGATGAAGCAACTGAAGAAAAGGATTAGGAGTGTCGAGTTCCAACAAATGAGGAAAAGATGCTTATGATTCGATGACTATTTTAGATTGGGGGGTTAAGAAAACAACAGTGATTTCACAACAATATATTCTACACTTGTGCACCATGAAGGGAAAGGTATGCAGCATCATTATCGATAGAGATAGCAAGAAGAATGTGATGTCAACGTTGATAGTAGAACAAGTTAAGCATCACAATTTAGAGATATCCCTAGCCATATCCTCTAACACGGTTGAAGAAGAAGAATATGGCCAACATTGAAAGGAGGTGTCTCGTGAAGTTTTTGATTGTGAGCCAGTTGCATAATCAAGTTTGGTGCAATGTGGTGCCCATGAATGCCTTAACTAGAGAGACCGTGGCAGTATGGCCGCAAGACTCAACAAGATGGGTAGAGGAACACCTACTGATTCACCAGAGATGGCAAGCACATAGTCCATTTATCTTCTGCAGAGTCCCAGATTATAGGTGTCTTTGCCAGCAGAGAAGTATCAGAAGGATCAATTCTAGCGATAACAAAGGAATGCGAGAGAGAATAGTTGGTAGTAGACACAGGATCACCAGTACTGAGAGAGTTTTAGGACATCTTATTCGCCAACTTACCACCCTGGCCGCCGCCATTCAGAGAAATTCATATTGTACTCAAGTTAGATCATGTTGAACCAACCTTGGGTTACTTTTGGATAATTTAACAGAATATACTTGACACGGAATCCCTGTTCGGCTCAACAGGTTACCCACAGATGTTTGGACCGACATGTGCAGAAAACTCCTGTAATATTTTGGGAGACAATACACTTTGGAAGATAGTGTAGTCGTCAGTAGGATCTAGGTGCTTCTCGAACAACAATCTAAACCCCCTCAACCCCAGGAGATTACAGCAACTTCGCTACCTTCAACGAGCAGATAGAAGCTTCGATAATGAGGTTGAAACTCCAATCTCAAGGCACTGACATGGACGTTCCCAGCTGGACCGAACGCGAGAGAATCATACGCAAGGTTTAAGGCCAAATAAGTACATATGTATGTGTATGTATGTGTGTGTGTGTGTGTGTATGTCTATATGTGTGTATGTTTGTATTTCTGTATGTGAATGTGTGTATATGTGTAGGTGTGTGTACGGGTGAGAACCGAATTTTTTTTCCTTTCATTTTCTTCCTCCTCTGCGATCTGCCGCCTTCCCAAAATCGGGTGCCCCAAATTGACGCATGATTTTTTTGCTTTTTCTTCTTCTAGCTCACACCTGTCACCTTCTCGATCTGCACGACCCACCACCTCTCATAGCTATTGAGAAAGAATCGAGCGTGGGCTAGGGCATCGATCTCCACCTCTCCTCTCCCTTACCCCATCTTGATCTTCTTCCTCTCGCTCTGCCGGTTTCGCTCAAATCATCACCTTCGTGATCAAATCCTCTGCAATATAGTCGCAAGGGGAGCTAGACATTAAGGCGACCTTAGGATCGAGGCATACAGAGACCTAAAACTCCCCATCTTCGTGCTCCTCTATTTGCTCCAACCTGAAACCATCAAGGAAGGTAACGCTCGTTTGATCCTCCTTTCTCCCTCTCGTGCGCAGCAGCTTCTCTGGATCCCGTGAATCCTTGTGAAATCCCGATTTAAGGCAAACAGAGAAAAAATAGGATTTAAGAACTTATGTCATTATTTGTGGCTTATCTTGCAAATCCCTTCTTGTATAATACTATAATAATAATTTAATAAATGACAGTAATTTAATAATAATAGTAATAATGATAATAATAATAAGGGTTGAATTGATTGCACCTTCTTTTTAGAATATATTGTTCTGTGTATGTTAATAGACCAATGTACACAATTTCTTTCTTTTAAAATATTACACAAGAAAAATAGCATTAATAACAGTTGATTAGGTCGAAACTAATTTAATAAATAAGTTTAATTGTTTAATAATTTTACTTTTAAATGGTGTGGGTTGCTAGTCGAACTTATAGAAGTGTCGCGACTGTCATCTCGAGTAATTAATTCTTGTTTATTGGAGGATAAACATACCCTTCTTAGTCAAGGACGTTAATCCTTGTTAATTATAGTAGAATCACATCCATTGTCTATGTTTTGTCAGTCTTGCCCTTGTTACTTTTTATGATCTTGCACTTATTATATGCTTATTTTATTGCTCGTATTGAAATCACTAACTGCATTAAGTTATTGTTGCATATTTGAATATTCCTGAGTTATAGTGTTTTCCTATTCTTTAAATTTATGAATTGCATGTGAATTAATGTCATATCACAAGCCTACATGAAATAATATAAATTTAAAATGTTATACGATGGAACTAATTTGGCATGATTGTGTATGATGGTGTGTAGGACGGTAGAACCCTTTTGAATTTTGCCTAACCGGACCGACGAGCTAACAAAGTGACGACTCTACAGGAAATCGTCAGATTTCTTTGGGTTGGTATTTGATCTTCTCGATTTTAGGGTATCTATTAAAATCGATTGTATATACAAATATAAATGAAAGTAATTAATAAGAAAGTTTGGTTGTGAATAATTGCATATTTTTTATGATATGCAAATTTGATATTTACCCCTCTTGTTAGCCTTATAGTTTTACATATGCGCGTAGTAATTCATCCTTTTTGTTCATACTGCACGCCTCACTTATCTTGTCCTTTATGCTTTAATAAATAGTTGTTATTTACTGAGTTGTCAAACTCATTCTTAATTTTTGCATAACAAATTCCATTCATTCACCAGTAGGACGCGTCTCAACAGAAGCTAGCTTTTTTTAGTTTCCTAGTTTTGGTATTTTCCTTATGTTTTGTTTCTACCTATTATATTTTCTTCTTTGTTGGGCCTAGATAGTTGTTTTATCATTCCTATTATTGATTCAGCTAGTTTTCTATTTTCAGTCCAGTGTATCTTTGAATTTTCCAGTATTAATAAAAGTTATTCTTCCTTATATTTTGCAATGCAAGTCTTTCTTTGAAAATACAAAACAGGTTCAAATCATTTTCTCATGCCTTGCATTCTCGAGATGTACCACCTTTCGAACTTGGAGTGTGACAGTATGTATGTGTCTTTGTGTATGTATGTATGTAGGTGTGTGCATCTGTACGTATGTGTGTATTGTATATAATTGTGTGGGTGCATGCCCATACATACATACTTACATGTGTCTGTGTGTGATGTATATAATTGTGTGGGAGTGTGCCCATAAATACATATATACATGTGTGTGTGTGTGTGTGTGTGTGCGTGTTTGTGTGTTTTGTGGGGGCGGGGGGCGGGGGGCGGGGGGCGGGGGGGATGCTGCATGCCTAGAATGTTTTAGTTCAAAAAATCATTGATTCGCTTTCTGCACTGCGCATTGACACAAAAATGATTACTTATACATCACATTGCGCTAAACTCTTTGAAAAGACTTGTTGCATAGAATTGACTAGTAAGGGATTGGGCATGAATTCATAATAAATATATGAAATGTGAAAATAATACAAAAAACTAACATCAAGCTAATGAACTAAGGAAATATCAAAAACAATAAAAGATAATAATAATAGAATTTCCAGAATTTTACCATTTTAGGGCATAGGCTCCAATGCAAAATGTAGTATTTTAATTGGCTTTTTATTCCTCACATCTAACTTCTTAAGGATTCCTAGTGGACACTTCTTTAAACTTAAACACATAATGATTTTAACATTAGTTCTAAAGTCAGCATGCTCCAATTAACAACAGCATGAAGCTTAGAAATTTCATATTTAATAGTCATTTTTGTGACCGTATTTATGCAAGTCTGACAAATCATGCAAATCCAACAACAATGTCTAAATCAAACTCTCGGTCTAGTATAGATTCAAGTTCATGAATATGATCTATTACTGCACAATTTTGTCATCTCATTGATCCGTGAGAACCCGACTGCAGGCTCAATAAATCTATACTCTTATAAGTATTCTATGATTATTATTAGTATGTTCATCAATCTATGAACTATCATAATTATGATTCACTGATTTTATAAGTTTTTTATTAGAAGCTCTCCTAGAATTATATAAATACAACATAGATGTTGAAATAAAATATATAATCAATTTTCTCAAATTCTTGTCATGACATCAGAGGCTAAAGCATTTTTCTCTTTCTTAAATTTTCATTACAATAGTCTTTATCCATATATTACCATAATCAGAAAGCCTTCATTGCTACACTCTCCTCCATTTCTCCGTTTTTCCTAAATTGTTGCCTTCATCACTATGTTAGAGCAAATACTTTTTTATTATTGTAGCCGTAATCATTGCATTGTCATGAATTGGCCCCATTGCTGCAAATTTCATGGTTGCATTTATATATTTTCTTTCTTTTGTTTTCTTTTTTTTTTTCCTGCAAATAGAGGCACAATTTCCCTCCTTCTGGACAAAAATAACAATACCAGCATATCATTTGGTTTGATTAGATTACTCTTGGAACATAATGATACAATCTAACGCCAACAAAAAAGTTGCAAAACACTCATTCAACATATCAATTGAATGGAAATAACACTCTAAAGTGGATGTGATTAATTTATAAGCTTTTAAAAGGAAAAAAAAATGGTCCATCTATAGAGCGAAGAAAGACATAGACTTGCTTGAAGCACCTTGAAAAAAATTTGTAAGAGGTACATATACTCTAGTATTCTCATATTAATAACTAGGTGACATTCTAGCCAAGGATCATCAAAAGCAACTTTTCAGAAATTACTAGGAGAGTGGATAATATTTATTCACAGGAGAACGAGTGTGGAACAACTGTATAACTATTGTTAATTGGGACCTACACTCGCCAAGACTTTCATTCTTTCTTTTCCTCTCGCTCTACAATACTATGTAATCATTATTCTTTAATCTTTTATATTTCCTATCATTAAATATCAAACCATTGCATAAATACTATACAAATGTTTGAAAAAAATGTATGAACCAATTCTCTCCAATTTTTTTCAGTAGACATGGATTCAAATTCAGCAGCATCATATGTATAGTCTGATTATAACAATCAATCATAATTGGCATCTAATATATCCACAAAACAATATTCATAAACCAATATTTATTCATGTAGAAACAACGAAAGAGCAACATCATCAATAGAATGCTTGTGACATGCATCGATACTCAACAAACAAGATAAAACCTCGGATAGCGTTTTTGGACTCTTGCAGCTCAGTTCAATGTAAACATTCACCTAAGAGCAAATAGTGGTAATAAAACAGTCTAAAGGCGCATCAGAAGTAGTTACAGACAAGTAAACTTAAATAATATTCGCATTTAGCTGTTGTAAACACACACAAGGAAATTTAATCAATATTCCAAAATCTAAATGAAAGGCGTGAAATTACAGTACACGTTCGATTTTACAGAACAATCTTCGCCGTAAATTTTAGGTGATAATATAATTGAGCAATATTGTACCTCATAAGCATTTGCTATTTTAACAAACAGCTTTCTCGACTCCGGATCTGGGTTTTTATCCGGGTGACTAAAAAAAAAATGTAAATCAGTCAAGCTCCGAGCAAAAACAAACAGCATCGGAAGTAAGATCTGATCAGTAATCGTACTATTTTAAAGAAAGCTTGTAGTACGCCTTCTTGATCTCGGACGCATTAGCACTCTGCGAAACCCTAGACGTAGATATGACAGTTACGATTCAATTAGGAAACTGCAAAATCAGATGAGGCCGATGTCAACTATCCAGAACGGCTACAAGGAGTAGAGAAACAACCCGAGGAGTTCGTAACAGTCATCTTCGTCGCAGTAGATGCCATGAGCTGACCGGGGGAGGAGGGAGATGACGAGGAAGAGGAGAGCAGAAAGAGAAACTGCGCGGGAGCATGAAGCTGTGATCGAGAACCGGAAATGTGCCGGGCGCGCCATTGATCTCATTTCTCTGTTACAGAAAATGTGAGACCGTGCTCTAAACATGAACTCTTATGTTAACATGGTTTTTATTGCGAATTTAAAGCCACTTTTAGACGTCCGCACATTCAAACACCCAATTATGAGCCACCATATCACTATATACCTCAGTTTGAAGCATCATAAAAACCAAGATAATAGTATCTTCTTGTTTGAATGTGAGACGTGTCGACCGTTTCTTCCACTGCGACGTTAATATTTCATCGTTCTAAAACTCGAGTGCCCTTGCAAGTTATGAATAGGGCTGTCAAAAAAGTTCATTGTTCTCGAACAGTTCCTGTTCGGTCGCTAAGAAGTTTGTGTTCGATTCGTTCAATAAGCAAACGAGACGAACACGAACAATTTTTTTTTTTTTGTTTGTTAAACAAACCAAACACGAACAGTGATGTGTTTGTTCGTGTTTGGTTCGTTATTGTTCTAAAATATAAAATAATTTAAAATAATTATATATAAAAAATTTATGATATTTTAAAAATAATTATATATTATAAAAACTTATCATATTTTAAGTAATTAACTTCTATAAATTATAATATATGATAAATTATTAATAAAAGTAATACTATTATAGTATTAATTATATTAAAATAAATATTATAATATTATAATTAATATACTATACAATATATTAAAATAAAACTCTAAACAAAACCCTAAAAGCCTTATTCGATTTGCTTCATTTTGATGAAGTATGGATTACTTTATGTGTATGGAATACCTGATCAATTTGCTTCATTTTGAGGAAGTATACTATCAAAGCTATGGCTGTCAAAAAATCTCGTTGTTCGCAAACAGTTCGTGTTCAGTTTACCAGGAAGTTCGTGTTCGATTCGTTCAATAAGCAAACAAGACGAACACGGACAATTGTTTTTCGTTCGGTTTGTTAAACGAACCAAACACGAACAGTGATATGTTAGAACATTTCGAACACGAACACTAGCTCTATTCATTCGTGTTCGGTTCGTTTACACCCCTAGTTATGAACATCCCGTTTAAAGAACGGTGAATCTCTCCCAAATGACGCTTTATATTGTTTATTATTAAAAGTTTTGAATATATAACATTTTTACATGTATCAAAAATATTAAATATAATATTGTAATCGTCTGAACTTTAATATACCATTTGAATCATCTTTTTCATTATAATCACTCTCTTGTACCCATTACTAAAGATTTTGAATGAATGTTCTGGACGGTTAAAAAGTTATATTTAAAATTTTTATATGTTAAAATGTTATATTTAAAATTTTAGGGGATCAAGCGTTATAATTAAAGTTTTGGTTGATTGTTATGCAAAAAGATATTTTATGTAACTTGCAATGTGTTATTAAGAAAATTTAAGTACATAAAGTATAATATGTATGTATTTATATTTTTAACGCGTAAATTTTAATATTTATATTTTTAGTATTTTAGATCATCGTGCTCAAAGTGCGGATTGTGGGGAGTCATGCTATTGATTTTGTTATTTTAAGTTACAAAATGTGAGGTCATTGTCCTCTCAAAATATAATTTTATGTCGATGGTTAAAATAAGCTTAATTTTTATTGGAAATTTAAATGTCGCTTTATTAACATATCATGTGTGTCGAGTGCTAAAAATCTATGTAATGTGAGATGTAAGTTTAAAGTTTTTTGTAATATGTAGTGTATTATTTGAAAATTTAAACACATAAAACACAATTTATATGTCTTTGTATAGTTAATGTATAAAGTTATAATTTTATACTTTTGATAGTTTGAGATCATTGTCCTCAAAATGTAAATGAGGCAGGCCCTACATCGCTCATATAATTTTATATTTGTGTACAAGAATCCAATATACACTTGGATGATAAAAGTAATAGGTGTTAGCATCACTTTTGTTTTTGTCATATATGTTGGGTGTCAACTTCAATGATGTAGGATTGTACTCCATCTACCATAGTCCAAGCCATCTGTTTGAATCTCCTGGTGCGTGCTTCGAGTACGAGTCCGAGTTGATATCGATTTCACCCTACCCGGGAGAGCTCGTTGTTGTGGTGATGATAATTTTGACATGGGATGTATTTAATATCAACTTTGGTTTTTATGGTCATATCATGCCTATTCGGAGCCTTCAGTGGCCAATGGGAGTCACTAAACTCCCCCACTCACATTTTTGAATAAACAGGATTTTAAGCATATCCTCTCGTGCAGGGGATGGGGACCCCCGTCGGCACCAAATTGCCCAAAATTCATGTCTCAAAAATTTTTATTTTGACTTGTGGAGTCATATTTGAGTCATTCAAGACTTTTTATAGCTTTAGAATCAGTCAAAACCCTTTAACGAACACTCGAAGTGAAATTTAGGATTTTGGACTGGGCGATGATTTATACACGATGTGACCCGTCATTGACATTCAAACCAATGTTAGAGAGCCTATTTTCACTCTTTGATAGTTTCCAGTAGTCCAAGGATCCATAGAAAGACATACACATGAAGTTGTGCACGCTCGAGAGAGTGTATAGAAGAAGGCAAGCCCTCCTTTGAGGGATTGGACGCTCAGCACCCAAAATGAGCTCATAAGCGCCCAAGCACCCATAATTCAATTAACTTAATGATATTGCCAAAAGTCACACAATTAAACGCAAGTATAAGTATCGCTCAGGTAATACAGGGCTCTAATGGAGTCCTGGTTATTGATCTCATGAGAAGCTAATTAATTCTACAATGTAGCACATAAATCACTTTACGAATCATAGTACAATTGCAGTAATTACTAATAATAAAAGATGAATAAACAGTTGCAGTTACTAATTCTACCAAAGTACGGTCTAACTTCCTAACAAAGTTAAATAACACAAGACTAAATTTAAACAGGAGTTCAAATGTAAGAAAGAATATTCCTCCTCTCCAATAATAATATGATGATTTAGTGATATAGATTAGTGATGCAAATGTATTGTGTAAAATAGGAGCATTCCTATGCTTTACCCTCTTCCGAATGATATAAAGAACATTAGTTAATCCTAAGTTTAGTCCCCAAATTCGTAGTTAGGCTGAGAGAATACTGACTCTCACTTCAGAGCTCCCACTTCCCTTCGACTAAAGGCTAACTCTCACTTTGATTTCTAAACCCTATGACTAAATTAGGGATTTCAGTCTGTCACTCTAAAATCTCTAATTCTACATCCATCAAAATATATTTTCTATTTATTTGCACTCAATCCCCATGAACTATTCACTCATTCATGGACATTAAATGTGACATTCACTTTTGTTGTGAAGCTCATAATCCTTTCGTAACACATGTTTCCTAACAAAGTTTAACAATTCAATTGGCAAAATCAAATAGTAAATGAAGTACAAAGTGAAAAGATCATAAAAAATTCTCCATGATAAATCGACACATCATTTTCATATCACAACATCAACACATCACATGAAAATGAGGAAGACAAATAAATCTACTCAAGACTCATGAGAAAAAGAAGACAAAAGATGAATTTTATATATATAACCAATGTCATACAAACAGAGTAAAGTAAAGACAACTTATCTCAAACTCTTCCCCAAACAAATCTCAAGGAATTCTTTTGACTTATCTTATTTCTTCACAACAACACAATTCTCTCTTTAGATAAGTAAGGAATAAAAAATCTCTTACTTTCCCTCTTCTTTTACAGTCCTCAGAAGAGAAAACAAAAAACCTAGATTGCATAAACAAAATAAAAAGACACTCTCTCTACACTAAAAACTCTTCTAATAACTCTCCCCCTTAAACTTGGCTGCAAAGGAGTTTAAATTCAACCAAAACTGATTTCCCAAGAGTTCCCTCAAGCAGCCCTCCAAAATCAGGCCAAATACATTGAATCTAGTTTGAAATCGAGATAGAGCGCGGTCCGGCGCTGGATAAGGCGTCGTTCAGTGCATTATTCCACCAATTCGGTAACAACTTTCTGTAAATTAGCGATATCCGGCGTTGGTGACAGCGTCGTTTGGCGCTAGTTTAATAAAATGCACATTTGTCCCTTTTTGCTCCTTTTTGCTACATTTTGGTCCAAAGGCCTAAAAACATTGTACATGCATGAAATCATGAAAAATACATTTTTTTAAAGGGCAATATCATCAAAAATAGAAATGAAATGAATAGTAAAAAGCTATCAAATTTTTAGTGGATTAGTCGCCCTCGCTAGAAAAATTTGTCAACCAACACTAGTGACTATTTTTCACGTGCAATTAAATGCAGTGGTTGAAATAATAACATTATATTCTCAAGATAAAATTTGTCTGAGGGTAAAAATTTTTAAGTCGTCACTGCTCCATGTCCGAGCGACTCTTTTCCATATGCATATTTTTAACTTGCATGCTATAGGGGTGACTCGTTTATTGATGGTGAATGGCCTGATCCACATCTAGTCAAGTTTCCCACATATTCTCCCTTTGCGACTAGGTTATTTTTTTCAACATGAGCTATTGTTGGCGAAGGTCCTCTCTCAAACATGTTGGTTATAGCACTGAGTATCCTCCTCTTATTATCCTCCCATGGAATGGGAGAATTATCTCATTTATCCTCGATATGGTCAAGCACGAGCATCGCTCTTCTGTTATTTGTTTCCTACCATTCAATAATTTATTTGGTTAAATGTCGAAATTATAATCACTCCTTGGCTACAAGGATTGTATTTGACTCATAATATTATATCTATTATGTGTGACAACATGAATGGAGTTTACTTAGTTGTCATGTAAGGAGTCGTTCATACCAAAAAAGGAGAAGAAAGTTCCTTTGTCCAATTCATCTTTGCTCCTTCAAATTTTTTCATCAATAGATTTAGGTTAATCTTGTTGGTTGCCTTGGCGTGTCTATTTGACTAAAGGTGATACACAAATGTAAACCTTAGACTGATCCCCTGACTTTAGTATAAAATTTTTACCTCCTAATCAACAAATTGTTTCTCGTTATTTATGATGATTGCTATTGATAACCCATAATGACATATTAGATCCATCTAGGTGAAGTTCACGAGGTAATACCGGCAAATACCTTAGCTACGATCCACTTAGAAAAGTAATCCATATCAATAAGATGGAATTTGCGTCAGATTCACGTTGGAGGGGAGCTTGAGAATGTTGTGTCCCTGGATGACGAAAAACCACGAGTCAGTGATGGGTTGTATTTTGTGTGCGAGTTACAGTGGTGCATATTTCTAACATTGTTTGTATTTCCTTAAGAACTCTTTAAAATATTTTAGAAATGTAAGACAAAAAAAAGAAAACATTGTGACTGATTAGAAATGTCAGCTGCACTCGACACATTAGAATTTTTCCTCGATAGTGGCTTCTCTGTTCCCCTGAGTGTACCTTTAATATGACATATTCTGTCTCATTTCTTTTATATACCTCATGTATAATTATGTGACTGATTTCCAAAAAAGCTTCCCCTCAATAAAAAAAATATTGATTTGTTTTTATTTAAAGCTCTATGAGTTGGTAACTTCTTATGAGGTATTTCCCATCTTATGATGCATGATTTTAAGATCCACCAAAATTTGGACATTCTGTTTCCAACTTCATCGTTTTGACTTTCTTCAATGGTCGGTTGAACGAGCTTTTGAAATGTCTCCTCCCTAAGAGGGTGCACTTTGATAGAAGGTTTTCTACTTGGTTATCCTCTTGGGTAGTGTGCTCGATCTTGAAAAAAATTGAAATTTATTGTCTCTATTTTAGTTATGTCGAGGTATTTTGTCATCATTTAGTATTTGTCTTAGAATTGTATGCTTACTGATTCAATACCAGCTGTGAGTCCAACTTTACCAAGAGGTCTCGAGCACCCATCTCATAAGCAAACCAAGAGCCAATAATTAAAGTTTCATATTCATCTTAGTTTTTGGCGACTCCAAATTATACTTCAATTGAGTGGTAAATGTAGTCTCTGATCAGATTAGTCAAAGCTAGATCAAGTCTCACTCTGATTAGGTTGGACGCTTCATCAATGTGTAGGACTCAGGTTTGGTTGTCAGTTGTCGATCCTTTGTCCGGTTCACTTGGCTGATAATACTCTATCAGGAAATCCTTTGTCTCGTATTTTAATTGCAGTGTTGGGTACATAAGAGAAACCAAACTCGTTGAATTCCACTACCCGTATAAGGAGTTGATTAGAGCTTTCTGACTGGGTGAGGACAAATTTAAGTGGGTGATCATTGATGATCCTGATCTGATACATTTAAAAATATAGGTGAAGTATGTTGGTAAGAGCAAATGTTAGTTTTCCCATAACCAAATACATAAGCTAGGCGCGACAAAAGACTCGGTTGCATAGTAAACCGAGATTTGTTTCCCTTTCTCCTCTCGAGCTAAAATCGAGTTGATTGCTTCAGGTTCGACCCACAAGTATAAGGAGATTTGTTTGTTTGTAATTGGGTGGAGCAATGACAATTCTAAGGAGTATTTTAGCTTTTGAATGTTTGCTTACATTCATTAAAGAAACAAAGTTCTTTGCTTGCCTAAAGGTTTTGAAAAAGATTACACACTCATCACACGATTTTGAGATGAATCATCTTACAACCGCAATTTGGTATGTCAACCTCTGTACTTTCTCGTCATTCGAAATATTCATTAGCACATGACAAGTCAAGGTAACGTCCTTGAAGGATCAGAGTAGGAGGCGCCCTAAAATGACATTGTACATGGGTGGTGAGTCAACCACCAAAAAGTCTTCTATGCTCATAAAAATTTTACAATTTTCTCCATGTGTGACTGACATAGTGATGGTTCTCAACACTTCCATCATCTCATCGAAAAACCATAGATTGGATCTACTATTGCAGTTAGTAGATAATTTTTGAGATCCTTATTATCGAAAATTGATTTGAGCATGATGTTCACTGAGCTGTGATCCCTGATATTTATGCTTACATTTTATATATAAATTAATACTTTTATTTAAAGATATCTCTTTCTTTTCAACGACGCCAAAAATAAGTTGCCAATGTAAATAAGAGATTTAAATGATATTTTATAATGGGATACTACGCATGTATATGTATCGTTATCAAGTAATATAGGACTTTCTAATTAAGCCCCCAGATGTCAAACCCACACGGAAAGTGTTAAACATAAATTTATGATTTTAGCAAAGAAAATAAAAAAATAATAATTTTTTTACTTTTTTTAGAAAATATCTTACCCAAACTAAAGACAATATTTTAGAAAATAGAATACAATTCTTTTTGTTAATTTTTATTATTTGAAAGTAAGCAACAACTTTAACTAAATTTTTTTAAGATGAAAGCTAATGCAAATGAAATATCTTTTTCCTTTTGATGAATCATAAATAGGTTATGAAATTTTGTTGTGGAAGTATGGTAAATGTGTTGTGTAAAATAGGAGCAATTATATTATTTACCCTCACTAGAGATGTTATAAAGAACATAGGTTAATATATTATTTTATAAATCTTGAAGACGGGTTACACAGGAAAGATACTAGCTCTCACTTTAGAGTTCCCTCTTCTCCTTCCATATGGGGGCTAACACCTTGTATCAAAACATAAAACAATAAATCAAATTGGGGGTTTTAGTCTGTCACTCTAAAGTCCTCTAATTTTATACTCATCAAAGTATATCTCCTTATTTATTTGCATTCAATCATACGGACTACATTATCACTCATATAATCCCATGTAATTCTTACCAATTGTTGACTGAGATAATATCATACCGATTTTTACATGTTCTCACAACAAAATTTAACATATTAATTAGTCAAATCAGAAAGTATACAAAGTGCAAGATTTTAAATCATCACAACTTCTTCCACATTGATTTTTTGTACTTCACACAACATTCTTCTATATCTTTATTAATTTATCATTTTAAGGAAAATGATAAAAAAAACTACTCAGAATTCATAGAAAAAATACAATCGCAACTTGGTTTAAAAGTAAAAATCATAGTGAAAATACAAGAAGTCTTAATTAAGAACCAAATGTAATAACAAATATAATGACTTATCTGAAAATCCTATCCTCCAAACTTTTGAAATTCATTTGAAAACGTTGCTTTCCTTTACAACATTCCTTAGAGGTTGGCGACCAACTCAAATGACTTCAATTCTCACTTTTAATCCTAATTCAAACTATAGTAAAGAAAAGTAAAAATGGTGAAGTAGAGTGATGTGTTTCTGAAATAACTCTCTTACATAATAAACATAAACTGCACTCTCCAACATCAACCCACAACACTAACATCCAACTCCAAGTTTTTTTTTCTGATCTTCAAGTCCTCTTTTTATAAATTTCCAACATGTGTTTTCGTATCTCTTCAATTTATGTCCATATTCAACGTATCTTCCAAATGATGCATTCATTCAAAAGTATTTTAAATTGAATTTTGCACTAATAAGAAGTTGCCCACGTTCTTACAAAGAGATGCCTCAAATATCTCTTCAAAATGACACAAAAAAATTAAATAACTTCTCTTTAGTAACTGCCACGCGTAAGCACGATGACTCGGCACTTGGCTACGGGGCTTCTGGCTCTTAAGTTCCATATTTGGGCGCATAGTCGCGGGGCCTTTGCGCGTAAGTGCGGGTTCCGGCGCTTAGCCGCCACATATTACTTTTTCATTTTTCTTTATTTTTGTTCTAAATTTGATCATTTTTATCTTCTTTTATCACATTCATCAATTTAATCATACCTGCAAGAAAAGTTCCGGCGCTTAGCCGCCACATATCACTTTTTGATTTTTCTTTTTTTTTCTAAATTTGATAATTTTTATTTTCTTTTATCATATTCATAATTTAATCATACTTGCAATAAAATATACAAAATATCTTTCATTAAAGTGTAATATCATCAAAATAGGTATAAAAATGTGCATAAAAATATTATATATTTTAGATGTATCGAGCTGTCAATGTCGATAAAGTTGATACTAATATGGTGGTTGCTAATCAATGCAACAATGTCAATGATGTTGCTGCAGGGATTCCTCTTAGTTAGCAGATCCTCACGTTGATGGCATGGGGGGTGCGAGTTGTGTAAGGGAGAAAGGGTGGTTACACATATTTCTTATGTTCGAAGCCTTTTGAGACTTGCTCGGTGAGATGAGTCTCTACTTCTTTTAAAGATAGTAAAAATAATGTCAGCGATGTGGATGACGTGGACTCAAATTGACTTGTCTAAAATTTACTCTATGAGAGCTTTTCTCCTGTTCTTGTGTCATCGCACTTGGAGCTACATACTCCTTAAGCTTCCCAACCTTGATCAATTTCTCGATCGGTTCTTGAAGGTATCAATATTCCTTTGTGATGTGGTCGTGGTCTTGGTGGTATATGTAGTACTTCTTGTGGTCTCAGACGTAAGCTCTAATTTACATTTGGGCCACTCTCTTGAAGTGATATTTATTTTGGAAGAACTTCATTATCTCAAACATCGATACCCCCAATCGAGTTGTATTGGGTAATTCCTGATTGGTCGGCGGGCACTCACGGTTATCAAGCCACTGCTGATCAAGGTATTGAGCACGACTTCCTCAGTTGTACGTTATGTAGGTTGACTTGTGATCCAAAGGTGGTTGAGGGTCTTCCTATTGTGGATGGGCTGAAGGAAGCATATCATCCACTGGTTTCCAGCTATCGCCTTCGTGGGACCTCTTATACGGACATTGGATGAAGAATTTTGCTTTGGAGGAAATGGGGGTAGAGTTATATTCATTTGTCGATACATGTTTGTTGCCCATCTTTAGCAACCCAATCGATGCCTTTGGTTGCTATATGCCCATTGCATATCAAAATGGTCATTCCTTTAGCCTTGAGCTGTGACTACACGAGCTACAGCGAGCATTAGGTCCCAACCTTCCAACGTCTTCTTCTGGATGTGTGTAATGAACGCGTGAATGCTTTCATTATGTCCATATTAGATTCATAAGTTGTCATGCGAGTTTTTGTGAGGCATTTAGGTTATGGTAAACTATGCCAAAAATATTATCTTAAAATCAATGAGCGGTGCAATCACTACCAAGGATATTGTATTGAACCACATGACAGTTGACTCCCTCCGCATGATAAAAAAAATGTCATTTTAGCATGGTGATGATCCTCAATAGACATGTAGTATGCTCAAATGAGACTATGGGGTCAGTTGAATCAGTCTTGCTTTTAAAGAACTATAGTGTCGGGATTTTGAACCTCTCTGAGGGCTCATCCTCGGATACTTACCTGGATAATGAATTTTTCGACCTTGCTTTTATGTTATACAGGTGTGGATTTGGAAGTGTTCTCTGCGAATATAATATCCTTTGATGATGATCTGCCTTCTGATGGTTCTTTGGAAGTTGAAGAAGTAGCATTGGAGCTGGTTGTTTTTCAGGTCGTTTGTCAGCTTTGTTATCCTTATCAAACTTTTTTTTTCTGATATTTTCTTTTACTTGATGTGGCTGAAATTATTTCGTTGTAAATGCATACATTTAAGCAGTCAAGCGTGGCTTAAACCCGTTTTAGATATTTGTCTCGCAATTTGCTTACATTTATTTATGTTCTTTCATTAGCATTTAGGGTAAAAAACTTATATTTGCTTTTGCACCAATGATTTTTGATTGATTTGCTTTTGTATTGCTATGTCTTTCCTTGGCTGATAAGTTCTTCAGTTGAAATCATCATCAAACAACTATAAAATTGTCAAAATGTTAATGGAAATACAACTAACCCTCAACTTTCTCTTCTGCTTGCAGCCTCATTGAAGCCTTTGGCTGCCCTTACGATACGGTCACGATAGTTCCAACAAGAAAGCAATGATGGATAGTGGTATAAAGAAACCTCTGAACTCCATCTTTCTTTTCTTTTGTGCTATTTTCCTTGCTATACATACACAACTATTCCTCGTAGGAAAAGCCAACATTAGATTGCGGCATCCAAGAAAGTCCAAAATTCCAATCTTTCTCCTTTGGGGGTCTCTTACAATCCATATAACCCCTCCATTGGCTTGAATCCATATTCATTTGGCTCTACGATAAAAGTGCGATTAGAGTTTGCGGGGAAGCAATAACAGAATCGTGATGTATAAAGACCTCAGAAGCCTCCTGTTCTTACATGTACAAGCTCCAGAGCCACTCAATTCTTCTAGTGGGTTCGACACTTTTTGTTTTTGTCTCTTCTAGATATTTGTCAAGGCCAAATTACTTCAACGCTTTTGCTCAGTGGTGAGTGCCATGGATGAAGTCATTTCTTGGAAGGAGAAAATGCATGAATTTGAGGAATTGTTGGACTGTCGTAGCCTCTACCCGAACCTTGTAAAAGCTATTGCGCAATGATAAGGGTTCCAGCAGCATAAATCTTCCAATATCTCAATAACATACAAAACCTAGTAAAGAATAATGTGATTTCCCTCCACACCGTGGCTAATCTTGGGTCTGAAGTCTTCATACGAGCTGATGTGCCCGATACATGACAATTTTGTTGACATTGGAATGAGTTGTCCCAATGAAATGTACTTGGTTCGAGGCCTTGGATTTCATTTTAGTGGGAGAATCGAGATTAACCAAAAAAATAAAAGAGTTTACCCACTTGCTACAATGAAAGCCCAAATCTTCTTGGTTTTGATGATATTCGTGAGCTAGTGAGCTACTTAAGATACCAGTAGGATTCATTGAAGTCCCATATGTCTTATAAATCGATGGTGTATGGCCGCAGTGTCCCACGACACTAATAAGTATATTTTACAGACAGTTGGGTAAGTTAGGCACCCTGTGCACCCCCTTAGTGGTGACGGCGTCGAGACATTACTAAAATTTCCCGTGACTAAGATTACAAATGACTTAAAATTTTAAATTCTTTGAACCTGTAAAACTAACATAAAAATGTAATATTTGGACTTGTAATATAACTTAAATATGAAATATCATAAATTATGGTTAAGTTTAAACATAAATGTCATTTTAATTGATAAAATAAAGATTTCCTTCTTGCTACCTATAAGTCCAATTTCCAAGCATTTGAATAAAATAAGATTTTGTGCATGTCTTTAGGATAAAATTAACACAAGTTGACAAAATTTAAACTGATTTTTTCTCCTAGATTTATTATACTCTTACTAGCGAATATGTAAGTAGTAGTATTCTGAAAAAGGAAAAATGTGATTTTGGGCACACTCTAAAGATAAAATATTCATATAAAATTTTAAATAACTTTATGACTTAATGAATTTTAAGGTGACATTGATCTAGAAGGTGATTTATTGAGTTTACCTAAATTTTTTAAGAATCGTGCAACTAATAGTTCAAAGGACTTCACACTATACGCAAATGAGACATTATACTCTTTAGAAATCTCAAGACTTGCCTTGACATTTAAAATTATTTTCTTAACCATTACTTAATGTCTTAAAAGCATGTAATGTTGGAAAGCGTGCTATTGTGTTCTATGAATATGTCGAATGTCCTTTTATATTTCAAAAATCACAAAACTAGATAATCACATCTTCTAAAATTTTTGCAATTGTATTAAGCCAGTGTATTAGAATGCATATATGTTAGCAAAATCAGTCTGTGTAGGATTCGACGATAATGTTAAGTGATTATATTTGTTTGCCTTGAGAATGCTACGCAGGTTAGTCTGACAATGCTTCGTGAGTTAACTTAAATTAAGTTAAAAAAAACTCACACGTGCACCACAAAATTGACAAAATGCAAATGAAAATATCACTCAAATTGCTCTCATTTCGAGAAGTGTATAAATTCCTTTAATAAAAGGTCTAAGCTTATTTTGAGTAGTGTATTAAACCTCTATTTTGAAATCAAATTCAATATAATCTAACTAAGCATGCTTTCAATCTGGCAGCATTGTTTATAGTGCAGTTGGAAGTCCCGCTCATCTAATCTGATCCTCTTATTAAGGATCGGAGTCGATGATTCTAAGAATTTTAATAATGGTCAAATAACAAATATAAAAATTTGCAAATTCAAATCACGTTGTCTTATCCTTTTATGCATCTAGTAATTTCGATAATGTCAAAATAATATATATAAAAATTTATAAGTCTAAATCACATAGGTCGATCATCCTTCAATTAAAGACTTAAGTACTGTTTTAAATATATTAATGTGACAAAATTTTAAATAAATTGCTAAAATAAGTGTTTTTAAATGTTCACATCTTCGATGATTGTGAATTGATTCAAAGAGGTTTGTTTTTAAAATATTCGTGAACTCGATTCTCTGTAAGTAAGAAAACACCGACAAGGTTTTATATTGAATCATATGCCAGTGTTAAACTTGATTATTTACAAGCAAGATGTAAAGTCATATGGATTCAAATATAGTAATCAAATCTCTCATTATGACCAGGTTGATTGTGAATTTCAATAAGATAAGTCTATTTTGAAAGGTAAATTTAAATTTATATTTGAATAAATTCAAATTATATATAGACACACACACTCGCTCGATTCTCTGTAAAGTTGAGCAGAACTTACAAGTTTCATGTACAATTATCTTTTCCTATTAAGCTTGATTTTTTTGTAAGCAAGAAATAAAGTCACAGTGCTCAAATAAAGAAATAAAGTCCCACATGATGACCTTGTTGATTATGAATATAAATTAGAGACCGAGGGGTTTATTTTAACATAGTCCATAAAACATATGTACAATTATATGTTTGTATTAAGTTCAATTTTTAATAAGTAAAGAAAGTAAAGTTAGCATGGTTTAAATGAAGCAATCAGACTTTCGATGATGTCGCGTTGATTTAAAATCTCAACTAAAATGGTCAACTTTTAAATTAATTTTGAAATCTAAGTTATAAAATAACAAATCAAAACAATTAAGTTAAATTCAATCACATAAAAGCTTAAGCTAAACAAATCAAAAAATTGAAGTTAAAACCAATCACATCAAAATTTAAATCATACTCCGAACTAAATTTTGCAATAGTTTGATGAGGAACATAAATTGTTTTTAGATTACAGCTCACAAATAATAAATGTTACATTAAGTGTATCACTAGACTCATAATCAAAGCAATTTAATACAAGTAAGGACAAGACCTGAGTCATCTGTTTGCGTGACTTGAACCGACGAATCCACAAAAAAATTGATTACGATCAGAGTTCTCTGATTGCGTTGTTTGCTACCAAATGAAACTATTATATTATATGCATGTTTGTAGTCATTATATTCTTCAATCACTTTCTACCATTTGAGGTGTGGACCACAAGATTCATTTTATTCACACAGATTTTTGGTTAGCTAAGGTCAATTTAAATTCTGCCTCTTAAATAAATTTCACTTGAATGACCCATTTTTTGATTACGCGGTAGAGGAATTGATGCTTCGAACAGAGGGGAAAGAGAAAATGAATGACCGAAGAAACAAGGAGGCGGAAAATCCAACGAAGGGAGGAGATAAAGCGAAAGGGTCAGGAGGAGATGAAGTGAAAAGGTCGGAAGCCAATGAGGTGAGTTGGACTTGCAACAACGAGCGACTTCGGTGAGGAGAGGGGGATCTAGAGACTAGGGCTTTAGTAAGTTTGAGAATATCACAAACCAAGGCTTGCTTCTCGCGTGAAATTTTTGCGACGAAGTCGGCGTGCTCGACAGAGAAAAGATCATGCGAGCTGTGTTTGAATCGAGCATGGACGGTGCAGTCAACTGAAGGGAGGTGAAGGCGTGAGGATCCTGCGAGAAGGGAAGAGTCGACAAAGGAGGCGTCGACGTCTTGTGCCGTAGGGAGTTGAAGGTAGAGGAGCTTGTTATCGGAGGACCGGAATCGCGTTTATGCGTGGCTTAGGGATTGACCAAGGAAGGTATAATAATGTTTATTTAAGGGATTTCCTATATATACATGGATTACTGTTGTTTCTAGGGTTACTGTTGTTTGTTGACATGATTTATAAACATCAGAATATATATAAAGGTCGGAATATGTATACTGTGTGAAGGCGTAGATTTCAGGTGTGTCCTAATATATATATATATATATATATATATATATATATATATATATATATATATATATATATTTATTGTCAGGCTTGGGTGTTTCAAGGGTTACTGTTGTTTGTATTTTTTTGGCTATTTGAAGGTTATGGTGTAGGTTATTTACGATTTTTTTGTCTGTTACTGTATGCTTATTATTGGATTATTGCAGGGGTATTCATGGATTATTCATGGATTTTTTTGTCTTTTATTGTCTCGTACTCTTGTAGGTTGATGAACAAGAAGGGCATGAATTGCAGATGCCGCCCTTCAACATTTAGAGATGTATTAGAGAAGGTTTAGCCAACTGTGTCCGAGGAAAACTGGAGAAGACTGAGAGAAATGAACGTGCATCATTTCTTTGAACTCCCCCATATACTCAAGATCATATCCTAACCATGCACATATTAAATTGCTGGGATATTGATCATTTGATTTTCAGATTCAGTGGAAAGGAGGTTTGTATTGATGCAGATCAGATTGCTTTGCTGATTGGCACGCCCAACAGAGGATCAACAACAAGTTGGAAACTGCAACCCCCCAACAATGTGGATGGGAGGAATACGAAGACTGAATTACTGAATGTGTCGTTGGGAGAGTCATCCACTCCATTTGAACAAATATTCATTAAAATCTTGCTGTCAAATTTATTTTTCCCCTCAAGCAATTTTGTTGTGCCCGTGGAGCTTTCAAAGTTTGCTGATGATCTAGATTCTTTTAGTTCATTTAATTGGCCAGCAACTATATGTGAGCACCTGATTGAGCAAGTCAATGCATGTGCTATTAAAATAAAGATGGGTCAGCCATTGGGCTACCTAAATGGATTTGTCTTCCTGTTAACGGTGAGAGTATTATCGAATAATCCATAAACTATATTTGTTATATTTTTATGATATTAATTTCAGTGGTTTCACAGTTGTGGTTTTATGAGCGTACCTCTTTGGTACTCCCTGCAGTTCCAGAGGCTAGGCCCCGAATGCTGAGGTGGCCAAGAAATGCTGGCTTAAGCCCAGCTAGGATTCATCTTGCCTTCAGGAGGTTCACCGCCACTGAGGTAAAAAATGTATCTCCTGTTTAGAGTTAATGATTCTTGTAGCTTGTTTTGTTGATTATGGAATTAGGCTGTTTTACTTTAGTTGTGCTGAAGTTTGACTGTAATTGCAGGTTTTGGATTATTTTGTTGATTTGAAGTACGAGGACCGTGTTTTACTTGCGCCTGAAAGTACTTAATATCTAGTCCAATTCCATTACTCAAATCTCACTCCGCACCGTTGTCCCCTGTTTCTCATCCTGGTATTCTGATGGTCCCCAGTGAAGGTATTCCTGCACCGCGACATTCTGAGACGTTTCGACAGAACCATATCGCATCAGAATATATCGTCCAAATGTTGCAGGGACATTAGAAATTTTTGTTTGATTTAAATGAGTCTGTAAATAGTCGTATGGATGATATTGAGTTGAAGATTGGAGAGCTCAAGAGTGACATAGCTGAAATAAAATAAATATTAGATAAAGGTGACGGGGAATCTGTTAAGCCCACAAGCATGAGAAGAAAAAGAAAACTTATTTCCCCGGTTACACTAACATATAAGAAGAATAGGAGATAACAAGAGGATGTTGAAGGTTCCCCAAAGTGTAAATTAGATTATCTAGTCCAGCATATTTATGAATCTTTGCAGATCGCCGATGAGGGAGAGAAAGCTGAGTCCACATTCAAACAACCCATTTTTACAATTATCCCTGACATATCAGGCACTGTGTTTAGGACACTAAATAATATTCATGAGGAAGGCGAGGAAGAGGTGGCCGAGATGAGAATAATGGCTGCTGCTGATGATGATGTAGCTGCGGAGGGAGATGTCCACTATGCACTTAGTTTATACGAAGGCCCCCCCATACGGAAGCAGTTCCAATAGCATTGCTTGATGATTATCCAGCTGTCGAGTTCCCTACCCGAGATCTCATTCCTCCATACATGCAACAGGTTATTGATGCATGTTTAAATAAATACAGGGCGAGGTATTTAACTCTACTTAACCAACTACATGCATCAATATGCCACAGTCTTTATACATTTTAGTGTTTTTTTCTCGTGTGTTTCATGTACTTACATTTAACTAAGCACTTTCATTGAAAATGCAGTGACGATATGTTACTTGAGCAGGGTTTGATTCGAATAGGTCGAAAGGAAGTTGAAGGACTGTGGAGAAATGAAGAATTGAGACCTGATCATGTTGACATGTTTTCAATTGTAATGGAAAGCAAGTGTTCGCAGTCACCCGAGTTGTACAGGCCCTACATTTATGTCCCTTCCTTTCATTGGGTACACATCGAAGCTCCCATCATTTCATAAAAAATCATGATATAACTTATGAAATCAATGTGTTTTTCCTATGTTTTGCAAGCTTACAGAGGCCATAATATGAAAAGAGTTGTTGGTCATATCACAGTTGATTTTGTGGGAAGTGTTGATTTGATGTTGATTCCAATAATTCATAGTGGACACTAGACTCTATTAGTTGGGAATCCTCATACGTGCAAGTGGAGATTTTTTGATTCGCTCCCAAAAAAAACTCATGTTGCAGTCTGTCGTGATGTTGTAAGCAATTGAGGCTGAAATATTTTATTATTTAAGAAATTGTTTCACTGTCTGTGCCATCATGGATTCATACTAATAGATTTCTTTGCAGATTATACATATACTGAATGACACTGGAAAAGTATTCTCTTCAGACCCTACAAAATGGAAAATTTTGTCACCAAAAGACCTTCCTAGACAGAGCAACAACATTGATGTGGTCTATTTGTATGTAAATATATGGAAAAAGTTGTTGAGAAGGGTAAATTGAACAGGAAGTTGGATTTGAATTGACAAGCTGATATGCCGCGGTTTAGGGCAGAGCTTGCCTACGAAATTTGTAGGTTTACAATGACTGAAAAATAGTATTATGTACTGTTGTAAATATCTGTTGATTTACATTGGGACGACATTATTTTAATGTTGATGTTTACTTGTTGTAAATATATGTGATGTGGTGTTCGTTGACACTGATATGCATGATTCTCTTCTAAACACGAGCATAAATAAAGTCATAATTGTATTAATGATAGCAGAAATAATAACCTGTGCTAGTGATTCGGTTGTTTTAATGCAAAAAGTTCAAATAAGATAGGAATAACCCAGGTATAAGACATGAATAACCCAGGTGTAACTCAGTAATAAGACAAAAATAACCCAGACATAACTAAAAAATAATAACCCAGGAATAAGACAGGAATAACCCAGGTATAACTCAAAAATAATAACCCAGAAATAAGACAGGAATAATAACCCATGAATAAGACAAAAATAATAACCCAGGAATAGGACATGAATAACCCATGTATAACTCAAAAATATCACGTGATTCAGTTGTTTTAATGCAAAAAGTTCAATTAAGCCATAAATAATTTGAAAATATCTCATAAATAACCATCATAATCTCCGCGGTACTGGAGGGTTACTTTCCTTTGTTATGAGAGTGCTGGAGTACTTACAGTACACTAGGATTATTTAAGGAGGAATATCAGTGTATTGTGGGGTTATTGTCGTTCATGTCAAAGCACTTACGGCGTATTCTTGGGGTAGTTCATCAGTACTGCGCACACGGTGCGGCGTACAACTCATGGAGACTCAGGGGGGGCTGGGGGAGTGTTCCGAGGGTATTGTTGTCGTATGGCTTGTGTGCTGAGGGGGTTCTGCGCGAGTACTGGAGGTTATAATTCCAGGAGTACTTAGCGGGGATTGTGGGAGTACTCCGGGAGTCTTGCAGGGGTAACTGCTATGTTTTCACGGGTTGTCGTCCGGGTTTAATTCTTCAGTAATGTTGGTGTTCTGAGGGGGTATTCCGGGGGTGCCGACGATCCATGTTTCGTAGCCTATCAGGGGAGTATTATCAGAGCAGATATAGAGTATTTCTGGGGTAGTGACTGGGTAATGCTTGCGCTGTGCATCCGCCAACTGCAGGATTACTTAGTGGGGACCGGGTGAGTATGCGCTGGGTACTACTTGTGTATTGCGTGTGCACTCAGGGGGTTCTCCCAGAGTACGGGAGGAGATAATTCCTGAAGTACTCAGGTGGGGCTCAAAGAGTATTACGAGAGTACTGCTTCCGTATGGCTTGTGTGCTGAGGGGGTTCTACGGGAGTACTGGAGGTGATAATTCCAGGAGTACTTAGCGGGGACTGTGGGAGTACTCCGGGAGTCCTGTAGGTGTAACTGTTTTATTTTTCGCGGGTTGCTGTCCGGGTTTTGAACCTCTATGAGGGCTCATCCTCGGATACTTACCTGGATGCATTTTTTGACTGTCAAGGTGCCTTAGTACTGTAAAGCTGGTGTTAGTTGATCAACGCCAACCCAATGCTACAAGGAGTTATATTCTCTTTCCATAGAGAGGGAGCCTATTCGGCTATCAGGCGTCAACCCTTCCTCTCGGGCCTAGTGCTATATTCGTCGAGCCAATGTTTCCAAGATGACATCCAACATTTGATCATTCAACTCCAATGTTTATTTGTTGATAAAATATTCGATGCACTCCGTTTTGACAATTTCTCTGCTGTGAGTCTCTTCTCTTTGGTTGTTCAACTTGTTATGTGGCATAATTACGCTCAGCACACATTTCAGGACGTTGGATCTTAATTTTTTAGTGAATCACACTCTAAAAAACAGACCGTAAGAAAGGAGATAGAGAGAAATATGAGTTAGTAATTAACAATAAATCTTATCCATCATGTTAATTTTTCCTAACTTTTTTTGTTGATTTAACTATCATTGTTTATGAATTGATCTCCCTGTTTATAGAGAAGGAAGTATAATGGGTAATGATATATTTTCTCCTTGTTTTAATTATGGTTGTACACGATATTATTGGTATTTTATAGATATGAGCCTATCTCTTGGGTACTATTTGACTCGACTGACTGAGTTTGTTAGCTTCAGCTCGGCAAGGCTGGTTTGACCAGCTAGTTTGAGTTAGCATTGTCGGACGACTGAGCTTGAAGAGACTTGGGTCGCCAAAATTGGTTTGCCTGATTGAATTATTCTGGTTGTTGACCTCTGAAAATATATGTGGGAGCTTCTGGATCTCTCCAGTATGATTGAAGATACTAATGACAATACACCCACTCGACTTCTTTATGTTGATTGGTCTTAATATTTTTTGTCTTGTTTTCTAACGAACAACTCAAATTCAGTTCATTTTGTCGTCTCTCGTGTCTCAGTCGATTTTGACATTGCTATTTTTTGACTCGGTGGACTGCGCCCGATCATAAAAGTTAGCTTCATAATCTTTTGCCAATGGACTCTCATTTTTTTGTACTATTCTCATTTGGACAATTACATCTCACTAGGATCAACCTTAACATATTTTCACTGCACAACTAAAATATTTATTTATCTTTTTATAAATTTACTTAAATTTCGAACAACTTTTCTATAACTTGTTAGAAGAGGGTTAACAATAATGGTCAATTCTCATTCAAAATTTTTTCCAAAATAGTTTAAAAATAATGATTGAATATTATTCAACCATTATTCACATCTTCGCCTGCTTTAAATAAGTTATTAAATAATAATTTAGCATTAATTTTAATTAATTAATTAATTAATGCTAAATTAAGAACTACTCAAGATTTAAATTATTTTTTATTAATAAATTAACTAGTAAAGTATTTAATCTAAATTTATTTTAAAATTATTTATTAACTATGACACAATAACATAATAAAATTAACTAAAATAAAAAATAAACAAACCTACCTTCTCTTACCCCCCCCGGACCGCCCACCGACCATAGCCTACTTTCACTCCCCCTCACCCGGCTGCGCCGCCCTAAACTATCTCCTTCGTGACCAAACCCTCAAGGACGGAATTGCAGTGCACAAGAGACCCGAAATTCCTATCTTTCTCCTCTTTCAGCTCCGTTCCCACCGAATGGTAACTTCACATCTTCCTTTTCGCGCGAAGGCCCGTCTCGGATTTAAGGCCGAAATCCGTGAAATCCGGATTTATCAAATCTGCGGCTTTATTTTGTCCAGAATTACAGTCAGGCAAGATTTAGGTTAAATCCAGGTTAAATCCCGCTCTTAATCCGTTACCAGACTGGCCCATTGTATTCCCGCGCGTTTCTGGTCCGCCATTTGTTCGCACCCGCTGTCTTCTTATTCCTCTAAGGCATTTCGCCCCTTCTGCTATCCTGCTGTTCCTGAAATCCTTTATCCGGTCGACTTCTAGAGTTCATGTCCCCGGTCGCCATCATATGCGGTTCTGCATCAGCACGCTTCATTCTCAGTATTTCGCGGAGAAATCAGTTGATTTGATGGTGTTCTTCCAAATTCTTATGTGGCAGACCGATTTTAAAGAAGGATCCTTGCTTTAATGTACAAGCATCTTGGGACAATGGACGAAACCACATCTCACGATGGGCGAGAAGAAGGTATGACTTGACTCTAGATTTTGCCCTTATATTTCTATTTGATGAACGGGCGTTTTAAAAATTAATGCCGCTTCTTCTTTGGTGCTGGTTTATATCTTGTGCTTTATTTATTTATTGTTTTTTGAATTTTAAATTTGGGCTACTTATATTTTTTTCGTTTTGTTTATCGAGTTTTTGATATGGCAGAGGACGAGGAAGAGTACGAGGAGGTTGGTGGAGGGAGCCGGCTCCTAGGGTTTATGTTTGGGAATGTTGATAACTCCGGTGATCTTGATGTTGATTATTTGGACGAGGTATTTTTGGAAATATCTGCCTGGCTTGCTTTTTAGTTTTGTTGTGCCTGGATAGGCCTGTAAATGAACCAATGCACTTGATGAACAACTCAAAATCAGCTTGATTAATACTCCATGCTTGTTCAAATCAGTAAATAAACAACTTTGAACATTGTTTACAAATTTGAAGCTTCAGTGAACCAAATTTGAAAATAGTTCAACTTGCTTGTTAATGTCATGACAAATTTGTTTGTTATTCAACAAGTAACTTGTCAAATGCTTTATACTTATATGATATATTATTTAAACAAAATTTGATTAATCAGAACATTTTCAATAATATATTTAATAATCATATATTATAATTTAATATCAATATTTTTATAAAGTTAATGTACTTTTATTATTATTATTTTTATTTCAATGAACAAGTTGTTAGTATATTATTTTTGGATTGCAAAAAAACTCACAACTAATATATTATTTTTCTTACTTAAATAAACTTTTTAAATGTTAATTTGAAAGCTATTGTGTTGTTCTTTATTTAGATTCATAAAATCATTTGTTAATAACTTTATCTAAAAAATTATACTTATTTAAAGTTTTAACTCGTTGATTACTTTATATAAAAAATAATTTAAAAATCAAGTTTTAATTTTATAAAAAAAAATCAAATCACTCATTTGAAATTTTAGCTTTTTAATTAATATAAACAAGTCGATTATAAATCAAGTATTAACATTAAAACATTTGAGCAAGCCAAATGTAAACATATTTGTGAATGCTCGTCTCAAGATCAAATTGAGCATGAACAACTTATAATTCGACTAAGCCAAGTCCAAACCATGACATACTCGGCTAGAATTGGCTCGATTATAAGCCACATCCCTGGATGAACTCTTGTTGAAAATGTTTACTTAGATATGTTTTGTTCGTTTGTTTTGCTGATCTTGAACTTACTTTCTGATTACAACTTTAAATCTATGTCTGATTACTCTTTTGTCCATCATTATTGGAAGCCTTATTGAAAGTATACAAAAGCTGCATGCTTAGGTAGTTCATAAATTCTGTTCTGCACTTTATTTTCTATGATCTTCTTCTGTTTACCCAACACCTTCAGCCTCCTGCTTGTTGTTCTTCAATATTTGCAAATTCAGGAATCGATCTACAGCCTAACTGGCAACTTAATGATTGATTCTCCCTCAAGGAAGTTATGCCTTGCACTTTCAGCCGGCAATTTTTTCCAATATTCTTATGTTATTTTGATATGAGATAATGATTTATTCTTTCTCAAGGAAATCATGCCTTGTACTTTCAGCCAATAATCATTTCTGTTATTCATATGGTGTTTTGATATAAGCTTCTAACCCGTTGTACTTTTATATTAAATGCTGTTCAACATACAAGATCATTATATGAAATTTAACTTTCTATTGTTTTTCCTCATTCAAAATTCATCTGCGTTGAATCTGAAATTGTTGTTTACTACCCTGTCATGTTGTTTCTCCTTGGCATTCTAAGGTCACGAACCATCTTTTTTACAATGTTGTCCTTAGCCCATCACTAGAAATCCCATTTGTGTAATCTCTATTGAGGTGTCTCACCAATCTTTTGCATTGTAATTATAATCTAAAGTTTTGATTGCTAGATAACTGCTCCTTAATGAATTAAATTAGATATTATGGAAGTCTTCAATTCTTCGATTATAGCTTGCTAATCTGATTTTACGGTATATTTATCATTTAGCATCACAGTACTTCTTTGTTTCTTGTTGAAAACCTGCCATACCTCTAATTTGATTTTGAGTGGGAAACACACAAGAATAATTGATGCCTGATGCATGCAATCCCTTCTAGCTTTATGATCACAGAGAATTCAATTGTGGACCAACTCATCCATCTTCATGACATTAGTGCCTACAAAACTAGCATTAGTCGCTAACTATATCGATTGCTAATTTGATTCACAATATAGGCTTCATTTAGGGGCACATTACTTCTCTGTTTCTATTTGATAAGCCATATCACTATTCCAAGAGTGGCAAACACAACAAAAATTTATACCTGATGCATGCAACCTTCCTAGCTTCATGATCACGGTGAATGCAATTGTGGAGCAACTCATCCTTCTCCATGACATTATTATCTATACAACGTGGCATAGTATTACCAAATAAAAATTAGGTTTGTATCCTCATCATCTCCTTGCCACTATGACTTATTATTTGTTACCAAAATAACCACGTTTGATTCTTTTATTAGTTCCATGTCTCGTCTTTAATCCCTCATTTTGACATATCCAGTTTGATTTGACGGTGTTGCTGAAGTCAGGCCCACATGTTTCTACCTTTTTAGGATCATCAGCACATCTTTTTTTGCAAGGCAGTACCCTTCAATATCTCAAGTTAATGAGGTACATATATTGGCAGTGAAACTCATTTAAATAAATTTGAGAGCACGATGATGGAGGAGTGAGCTTGGGCCCGCTCTTGAGTTTTCCAGCCCTCTTGATGTGGTGAATGTACGCGTCTACGGTGAGGAAGGTCTCTGGGGTGTTTGAGAGGTGGTGTTTTGTCATGGAAGTTATTTTTGATAGATTTAGGATGATGTTGGGGCTTGGTTAAAAGTTGTACGGGGTGAATATAAGAGGTGGGAGTGTAGTGGAGTGATTGGCGAGGGTTGGACTTGAGTGCGGAGACTTGGAAGTGAGCGCCTATTGGGAAGGGGCGAGGAACTCTCGAGCTTCCCTATGGTATAAGGAATATTATAAAGTGTAAGAGAATGACTTACATCCTTTAGAATGGGATGTCCAAGAGTCGGTGATGTTGTGTGGATGTGATATGGAGGTTGGTGGAGAGAGATTAGGGTTATGAAGCTCTTGAGGAGGCGGATGGTGGAGACTAGGGTTCGAAAAGTGGTAGCACTAGGGAATGGATTAGGAAATGGATGCTGATTAAAACGAGGATGTGAATGATGCTAAAGGATAAGAAAATCTTAGAGAAACTCAATAAAAAGTACACAAGATTAAAAGCTCACATGAGATTTGAGTTTGGATAATTACCACCAAACTGACAAATTCAAGGTCAAGCCGCCTAGTAAGTTTTTTGAACAAGAACAATTCCTTTTTTTGGATTCACAAAAGAAACAAAGAAGCATCCAATTTCAGTTTTGGTTAATAATTACAACTTAGTGAGATGAATCAATGGGAAATATCAGGTAGCTGTTGATGATTTTAGAGGAACGGTAATTGTTATGTCGATGTGGTTCTTATAAAAGCGGAAGTGTTGTTATTGTTGGTTAATAATGGTTTTGGCATGTGAGTTGCACTCCTCGTATGTTTTTTAGCATGATAATGATGATTCACATCTTCTCTATCAGTTGGGCTCACCCTTGACTTGATTTCCAACACTTGGATTGCTTGCTTGATTGTTCCCGTGCTTGGCTTCCTTGCATAAATAAATTATATGACATTTTAATTCCACTTTAAGCAACATTAACATCCCTCTAATATCATTTATAATTATTACTAAAGTTCACATGTTACAACTAAATACTTCAAATTTTAACAATGATAACTTCAGATAACACTATAGAAAAAAGCACCAAATCAACATAAAAAGAAGAAAAATATATTTTCATAGTGCTTATCTTGATGTATCGCTTTAACTATCCCCTATTTGAAAAAAACTTTGCTATGTAGAGTTTTGGCCAACACAAATGCACATTTACACCAAGCTCTAACTTCACTTCTTTAAGGGCATGTAAAGGTGGTAGAGTTTCATTGGTGTAGGAGAATCTATAGATGAAAGTATGAGTGTGATTTATCTTTGGATATTGATAAGCTTGCAAATAAGCGCGCTTGTAATAATGGTTGTATCTTTTTTTTTCCTCAGAGCTTGTTTGCAAATCCCATCTAATGATCCGACTAGGAGAGTAGATGTTTTAGATTCGACTTATGTTAAGAACAGGCAGAGGTAGACCTAGGAAGAGTTGGGCTTATTGTATAAAAAATGATATTAATTTATTAGAACTAAATGAAAATATGACACTAAATAGGACCATTGGAGAAAAAAAGATTCATGTAGCCGACCCCACTTAGTGGGTTTAAGTCTTTGTTGTTGTTGTTGGCTATTTTGTGTTTTTGACCAATTCTAGCACGTTTTAACTTTTCTTAATAGTAATAGTTGAAATGCTTGGAAAAGAGAATTAACATACATGATAAATGGCAAATGCAAATTAGAATTAAGTGGCTTTTTTTCTAGATGTTGTATATAATAAATAAATTGGGTATAAAGGGATCTAAATTTGAAATAATATTTAGTGACTGTCAACATGGTCACATTTTTGTTCATCATGCTATATAATTGTAACATTTTCTTTACTACTCATATCACTTTGGTATAACATTAGTGTATGGAGGCTTATGCATGTGTTATGCGAGCTATAATACAATATTATACACAGAATGATGATGCACGCATACAAGTCAGGTGGCTTTATGTATGGAGGCTTATGCATGTGTTATGCTAGCTATAATACAATATCATACACAGAATGATGATGCACGCATACAAGTCAGGTGGCTTTAAGAGTAGGCCATTCAAGCTATGATGCATATCATTTTCATTAATAATTTTAAGAGGGAAAATATTGGAGAGTCGGAGACCCGCCAGGAATTTTCTATGATGCGTTGGGGATTACTTAAAAATGATTTTCTCAATGGATATATATTCAGAGTGTTTGTTAGTGGTTATTTTAGTAGAAAATTCATCAATGGGGATTTCAGATCAATTCATACTCTTGTGGGGCAAGTAAAAGCGATGTCAAAGACTTTTCTACAAAAGATGACAAAGAGCAATAGTGCAAGCGTCTGAGGAACATTAAGGGGACCAATGCATTTTTGGTTTCACTTGCAACAAGCTTAAGGTTGGAACTATTTTGGATGAATGGCTGGTAGATGATGCTCCAAGTTTAAGCTTTTTTTTAAAATATTTTATGCATATAAACCTAAAAATATATCTTAAATGTCAGTTATTACTTATATATACATCTGCGAATGCATCGAGAAAAGTGGATTTGGGAAAAAGATTACTGAGAATTAATTCTAGGAGTAATAAATTTAATTAAAAGAGTAATGCAACTAGTAAAGCTTGGGATTTTTAATTGAATTAGGGAATGGATTTATAAATGCTAGTATGCTTACATATTATTAGTGTTTATTTCTATTTATCAGAGTAATCAAAATAATCAAAATGAAATATAAAATTTAATTAAAATATTTTTTTATTATTTTTTGGTTGTTCAAAATATGAGATAAATTGTAAGAGAGATTTTAATTTACATTTTTTTATTATTTTTGGATATTACATATAGGAATTTCACCATACCATATTTGATTCTCCCATCTATCTAGTTTAATGGCTATATTATAGGTTGTCTTATTATCCCAACTAACTTTGAAAGTTTTTTTATGACACTCAAATTTAGATTTGCTCTTATAAGTTTTTGAGTTGTAAAATATTGAGTGTTTTGTTTTATCCACAACCATCTTCTATCTTTTTCATTACGTTTGATGTGTACCTCGAGGTGCATTTTATTTTCATTCACTAGAATAACAAAGATATTTTTGGTTAGATAAGTCTATTGTCTTTGACTTTATTGTGCTAGTTATGTTGATGGATATAACTTCAGATCACCACTTTATATATATATATATATATATATATTTAATTCTAAAAATTTTGCACATTAAACAAATACTCAAGTAGGTGTATGAGTAAAATGTGATAAGCCTCCATACAAGTTATAATTTGTTTTATAAATGCAATAATAATGTATTGTTAATATGGCTAACAACCATCGGTTGAATATACTTTAAGAGATATACTTTTTTGTTTGCATTTAAAGTTTATTATACTTCTGTTGTTGAGTGCATTTTACTCTTTATAATATGTATATTTCAAGATAAAAATAGGCTTAGGATCTGTTCTCTTTGGATTCTCTAGATTATGTAGTAGTGCTTACTATATTGGACAACACAAATCGTCTCATACGATTGCTTATTATCTCAACACTATCAAACACATCAAATGGAATTAACTTGTACTAATTAAGGAATGAAAAGTTGAGCATACAACATATGATAAGAATTTTCTTGCTTGTTATTCTAACTCTACGAAACCTTGATATGGCTGCCTTGGTCCATTCAATGTCTCCACTCTCCAATGTTGAATCTTTGGCTTTGCTAACAAAATTGATGAAGTGGGCTCTTAGGCTAGGTAATTGGAGTCTTACAACTTTCTTGCTGTGGAGCTGGTGCGGAAGGCCTTTAAAGTGTTGAGAAAGTGGGAAGGAAGCATCCCTACCCTTAATCTGACTATCATTCAGTTGGCATCTTGCATTCACGGCCTCGTTTGACTACTGTCCAGAGATGAAGTTTTGGATATGTGAGTGTGATTATTGACGAATTGTGTACTACTAGGTTGGATCGAATGTCAACTTGTAAGGGCATCATTTGGACAATTTGTCCTTGGTCTGCCATAATTCTCATCCTGGGACGGGCTGGAAAAGGAATTCCAAGTTCTTACTCGGATGAGAATGATCATACCAGATCAGTAAAAACTAATGCCTTCTTGATATATATCAACCTTTTCCACTGTAGATATTCTCCAGTAGTTTCATTTATTAGCACGAGATGTGTTGTTTTTGAGTCATCCATTTTGTTATTTGTCTTTTCGGGTAGCAACTTAAGCATGCTTACTGTCTCTCTCTCTTCTTGTAGGAAAAATTACTTCTAGATTTTAATGGAACTTCACAAAGATTCTTAATACCAACCAAGCTTGCTCCATTAAGGCTTCTACTTCTCTCTATCAACAATAGTGAGAAAATAATTGTTTTTGGCTTGGTCACTTGATTTGAGCCAAAGATACAAAGGAAAATTCAAAATTTGTGATGAGTCATTTCCCGATAGAATGAATTGATTTAGTGATGTCATTAAAATAAAGATTGGGATAAAAACAAATTCAGACAATAACTCAACCCAAATCTATTAACAATGCTCTCAGGCTATAATCCAATATATGTATGAACAAACTTTTTCCTTGGATGAGAATAGGGCTTAGGGCAGTTTCACAGTTGTATGCAAGTCAGCGAAAGATTTACATGTAGAGGAAGTTTTGTAAATAATTTGGTCTTCTAGTCGAAGCTGTTGAAACATATCGAGTCCACAAAGCAAAGTACTTGTTACTTGTGGGATCCATATATATGATCCAAAAAAATTTAATAGGGTATCACTCTATTTGCTCCTCCTACTTCTTGCATTGTAGATTGACCTCTCCTAGCGTTAACTCAATAATTGAGGAGAGAGATCATTGTGATGGCTATGATGTGCATAATGTGCCAAGTTAATTAAAAAGAAAAAAGTGGGCTCAAGTAAAAAGTTTAAGCAAGCAAAATGATCAAACTATGAAAAGTATGGAGATTGAAGCTCTGAAGTCCATATATGTTTATGTTATAATATTAATGTATTTTTAATTTTTTGTTTGTTTTATTTTGTATAAATGGGCATCTATGGTTGTATTTGTGTTTGTGTTATAATTAGTAGTATGGTGTCAAACTGAATTAAGAGAATGAACTCTTTAATAATTTACTTTAAATAATTAATTTATTTTAGGCTCAAGGAGCTGATCATTGGAGCGGAAGGGAGTTAGAGTGGTGGTTGCAAGTTTGATTAGGTCAACATCTAACAAATGGGCTTGTCGCTTCCCTCTTATATTTAAATAAAGAGGCGCGTCTCTTCATTTGAGTGGTGGTTATATGTGTTGAAAATCCTATTTTCTACTGAACAGAGGAGTTTTTCCTTTTGAGAAACTGAGGAAATAAATTCCCTTGCTGTTGGTGGCGTGGTGTCGTCCAAAGCTAAGAGAGTTTGATAATTCCTTTTAGAACTCTATTTTGGTGAGTAGGTTTTCTAATTTATTATTTAAATTTAATGCTTTGAGTTTCTCAGGGTATTTTTATTGTGAAGTGTTCTTGGAATTGTGTTTTATTTGAGAAAATTAATTCAATTATATCCTTACCTGTTTTCCCAAACCTAATCTTTTTGGGGTATGCATTTGACAATTTACACAAAAAAAAAAAAAAAAGGAAATGGGAACTAATCATTAGCCTAGATAATCTTCTTTGATATCATTGAGTTTATAAGTGAAGTTATTCAATATTTTCTTGAGTTTAATACAACACAAGTTTAAATAAATATTTTCCCGAAATAAGTTTTAAAATGATCCGTCGTAGAAGAAAATTCAAAATAAATAATCAAAACTCCACCAAATTTTACAAAATTTTCCAGATCATATTTAAATTTCTTTATATAAATGTATGTTTACTTCATGTGATATAGAGTTTTGTAGAGGGAGTTTTGATTGAAACAAGTTTGTGTTCCAGATCTAGGACTATTTGGTATACAAAACTCGGCGGATCACTCTTCTACCTGAAACCCTAGTTCCATTTACAATGAAACCCCACCTAATATAGCCTTACTACTCTAAGCATCTTAGAGGACCCCCATATTTATCTTTTGGGTCACTTCAGTGATGTATTTGTATTAACCTTCATTAGGCTGAGAGGTGGTGCTTGGTTAGGGATTTTTGGTGGACTTGAAGGTGTTTGACCAAAACTGGAATGAGGTGAATAGGATAGGTCGGAGTGTGTTGGTGGTCGGCCTTTGGTGTAGAGGGTCAAGAATGGGTGGTTAGATTGCTAAGGTAAAAGGGAGAGGAGCAACCCCAGAGCTTCTATATAACTTTGTGGGAATTTTTTGGAGGACGCGGGAATGATTTGTCTTCTAGAATGTGATATTTAGGAGATGATTTTGACATGTGATGTGATAAGAGTTGGTGGAAGGAGTTGAGGGGTGAATAGGCTTGTAAGGGGCGTATGTTGGAGCCTAGGTTTGGAGGAAAGACTTAAACTCAGAGATGGTATTGTGTGGAACAGGTTATGGACGTGAAGTGGGTGTGAATGCTAATGAATATGGGATATTTAGGATGTTGAAAGATGTGACAATTATGAAGAAACACAAGTCTCAATCATCAAGGTCATTAGATTGCATGTTTTTCTCCAGCAAACCACCCTCAAGTTAAATCTACTAAGAGAGTTCGTTGAAGAGCACACATTTTTATTGTTTTTGATTCATCAAAGATTGCTTAATACATTAGTTTATATCCTATTGAAATCATTACATCATAAGGATTTAAAGTACCAATGGAAGACGAGGTTGAGGTAGTTGTTGGCATTTTTGAAGGTTTTATTTTTTTTATTTTTGGTGAAGGTGATTCCTTGGAAAGTGGACATTGTTTGGGTGTTGCTCGACTGTGGTTTTTACCATTTGAATTTACACTCTCGGAATTGATGATTTGCATGTGCTCTACCCATTTAATTGACCCTTGGCTTCCGCTCAACATTTATTATACGATCTTCTTGGATTGGTTGTTTCATTGCTTGGATTTCGTGCAAAAGTAAATTACGTGACAGATGGGTTCCACTCAGGACAATGTCAGAGTTCCATTTCATTCATAAATACTACTAAAGTTCACATATAACAGCCAAAAATTCAGTTTATCACCATGATAGCCTCATCTAGCAATAGCACAATAACTACATTTTTAGACTGAGAATCATAATATTTTTGTGGAGCTCCTATTAATGCGCTGCATTACAAGATACCTGAGAAAATGTTAGAATCTTTGACAATTTCATGGTTAGACGGGTCCACACTATATTGTAGTTATCATAGTTCCATAATAATTTGAATCATGTCAAAATTACATTTTTGTTAATGTTGGCTTTATTTGGTCCTATCTTACGGTCTTATTCATCTTTGTTAGTCTTTTTATTCACTGTGATTCATATGAAAGTGTACATTTGTACATGTTCATTTGCGTTTGCTGCTGCATGTTGTTGAATGAGCTTCATTCTTGTTTAGCTTAACAAGCTTATAATCTTCTATGGCTGAAGAAAGTTTTTCATTATTATTTAACAGGATGCAAAGGAGCACCTTTCCGCATTGGCCGACAAGCTAGGCTCTTCTCTTACTGATATAGATGTGAGTCGTCAATTGGTGTATTTATTTAAACATTTTCGCATTATCTATCTAAATGATCAGGGAGTTCATGTTAACATCGTGGTTCTTAGTTAAATTTTTATTTATTGCAGCTTATCAAATCTTCCCCAGCTACAACAGATGCTTCTGAACAGGGTGAGGGTGTGAGACTTTCTTAATTTGAGCTTTGATATGTTGCAACTTTTTTGTTTGATTTGCTGTAATATACTTCCTATTTACTCTTTGATGAGCCCATATTCATTCAATTAATCGACCTTCAGATACCCTGAAACTGACTAGCATATATGCACTTCTTTAATGCAAGTCACCACTTTAACCGACTAATTGATTTATTTCTTAGATTTAGGATTGTCCCGTGGTTAAAGCATGCTGGCTTAAACTAATGTTGTACATATATGCTGCAATATGACTTTTGATTGTAGATCTCCTTCTACAACATATCTTCAAAACAAGGTGATCATCTATGAATCGCCTAATTTGACCTTTGATAGGGTGAAAATTTATACTTGCAATTTGATTTAATATACTACATATTCGTTTTTTCATTGCCTTCTACATTTGAGAGAAATCTAAATCTAATCATATTTTATATGAAATATATCATCATTTGATTGTGGATTTTGACTTGGAAATATTATGTGCAGTACCTATTTTTCTTTGAAATCTTTTATTAAGATGTTCCAAAAGTAATGGAAATAAGCAACACATATGTTTTTGCTATCATATGCACACACACAATTTGGATTTATGCCGGACAGGTCTACTATGGAAGCTATGCATTTATTGAGGGGTTTGATGGAGAAGTTCAGAGATAACAAGGAGGATCTACATATGATTTTTATTGATTTAGAAAAAGCTTATAAAAATCATATGATAAGGTTTCAAGAGATATCCTTTTGAGAGTTCTTGAGAAGATAGGTGTTGATATGACTTATATTCAAGTCATTAAAGATATGTATACAGTAGATGTTACTTGTGTTCGAACAGGAGGAGGATTGACCAACTATTTTTCTATTTTTGTTGGTTTACATCAGGGATTATCTTTAAGCCCATATCTTTTTGCTTTAGTTATGGATGGTCTTACTGGACACTTACAGGAGGATGTATCTTAGTGTATGCTTTTTGTTGATGATGTCCTTCTCGTCGATAAGACAAGAGAAAAAAACTCAGGATAAACTTGAATTATGGAGGCTTACCTTGGAGTCTAAAGGCTTTCATTTCAGTAGAACTATAACTGAATACATGAAATGTAATTTTAGTAGTAGCCCTTGTGACAGGGATGTAAATATGGGTGATCAAAATATTAAAAGGTGTGAACGCTTTAGATGTCTCGGGTCTATTGTTCTAAGTGATGGTGATATTGATGAGGATGTTACTAGTAGAATTCAAGTTGGTTGGTTGAAGTGGAGGAGTGCTTTGGGCCTATTGTGTGATAGACAAGTGCCGCTGAGATTGAAAGGAAAATTTTAGAAGATGGTAGTGAAACCTGCAATGCTATATGGCGCTGAATTTTGGCCTTTAAAAGTGAAGCATAAAATTAAGTTAAGTGTTGCCGATATGAGAAAGATTTGGTGGATGAGCGACTTTACACTTAGAGACAAAATGCGAAATGAATATATCCATGATAGGGTTAGTGTAGCTCCAGTGACGAAAAAAATTAGAGAGTTGTCTTTAGATGTTTTGGTCACATTAAACGTTGACCATCTGATGATCCTATTAGAAGAGTAGATTTTTTAAATTCGACTTTTGTTAAAAAAGGCAGAGGTAGACCTAGGAAGACTTGGGCATATTGTATAATAATTATCTTAATTTATTAATATTAAATGAAAATATGACACTAAATAGGACACAATAGAGATAAAGAATTCATGTAGCCGACCCCACCTAGTGGGATAACGGTTTTGTTTGTTGTTGCTGTTGTTTGTACACACACAAGTAGTTTTGTTTTGTTTGATCAGGTAACATTTGTCTAATTGTTTGTGAACGACTAACATCTTTACTTGCACACTTAGAAGAATGAAAGTATTAGAAAAGATCTCAGAATTCTCTGACTCAGGCTGTCATTTTATTATGTTCTTTTTTTGTATGCCCTTTTGACGGCATATATGGATAGAGATGGGACTTACCTAAATTATTGAGCTATTCAATTTAATTCAATTATGTTAAATAATGATGTGGCATTTATGCAAAAGGATAATCCATTTTTAAATTTTGATTCATTGATGGAATTTTTGTAGATATTGCTTGATGTTTTGAATCTGATCCAGCTTGTGTATCTTTCTTCTACACCCACAAAACTTCATCTAAAAAGCTTTGTTTCTGACATGCAAACTGTAGTTTTTGAGATGTTAATCTGCTAGAAAACATTTCGAATTGAGATCTTATTTATTTAAATGCCATAGACTTTAATGATAGGTATCTTGCGGTAATTATGTTTCAATCAATAATGCATTCTAAAAATTTTCTTTAGATTGATTGGAAGTGGTTTTTATTTGTTATTTTTTGTTGATCATTGGGCGAATATTGAGTTACATTGAGAGATTTTAGATGAAATTCATTTAGCGGTTGTTTGGTCTGCTAGAAATGGTACAAACGTAAAAGTAATATAATTGTGTTTGTAATACTTGAGTTGTTTGATTCAATGTTAAATAAATGCAAGACTGTATATGTTTTGATTGTCTTGAAGAAAAACGATATCAATGTAATATATGTTCGTTAGTGGTGGCGGTGGTAGTTATAACAACCATTGACGGTCCCAAGCTCGAATGTGAAAAGTGGAGGGGTGCGTTAGGTAGTCGACGACCAGCGTAAAACTTGTCGAAAAAACATGACATTATTGGTTTAAATGTAAAAGCTTAGAGAATTGAAAAAAATATAAAATAGCCCGCAGGGAGTCTACAAGAACATCTCTGACGCGAAATGTTCTACTTTTAGTGATCTTTATAATATATTAGATACTAAGGATGGTGAAAAATATATGTATAAACTAGTCGAACAAAGAGAAAAAAAATAAAAATTAACTCAAGTAAAGTGTATTAAAGATGAAAATAAAAAAGTGCTTTTATTAGAAAAATATTCAATATAGGTGGGTGAGTTATTTTGATAAACTTTTTAATGAAGTTTCTAAAAATACGATTGACTTTAGAAAGATGAAAAGTGGAGGGTTGCGTTAGATAGTCGACAACCAGTGTAAAACTTGTCGAAAAAACCATGACATTATTGGTTTAAATATAAATGCTTAGAAAATTAATAAAAATATAAAATTGCCCGCAGAGAGTCTACAAGAATCATCTCTGGCGCTAAATATTCCACTTTTAGTGATCTTTATAATATATTAGATACTAAGGATGGTGAAAAATATATGTATAAACTATTCAAACAAAGAGAAAAAAATAAAAAATTAACTCAAATAAAGTGTATTAAAGATGAAAATCAAAAAGTGTTTTTCTTATAAAGATATTCAATATAAGTGGGTGAGTTATTTTGATAAACTTTTTAATGAAGTTTCTGAACATACGATCGACTTTAGTGATCTTAATATCATTAATAATAATAAGACGTTTCGTTTTTACCGTCGCATTAATAAAAAAGAAGTTGAGGAGGTTTTAAAGAAAACCAAGGGTGGAAAGTCTGTAGGACCTGATGATATCCCAATTGAAGTGTGGAAATATTTAGGAGATTTAGGAGTTTCTTGTCTTACTAAACTTTTTAATATTATTTTAACAACTAAAAGATGTTTGAGGAGTGTTGGAAGAGTATTTTGGTCCCCATTTTTTAGAATAAAGGGGATGCACAAGAGTGTGCAAATTGTAGAGGAATTAAATTGATGTGTCATATGGAAGAGAGTAATTGAACATAAGCTAAGATGTATTTTCAAGATTTCTCATAATCAATTGGGTTAATGCCGAGCATGTCTACTATGGAAGCTATACATTTATTGAGAGCTTTGATGGAAAAGTACAACGATAATAAGGATAATCTACATTTAATTTTTATTGATTTAGAAAAAGCTTACGGTAAGATTCCAAGAGACATTCTTGGAGAGTCCTTGAGAAGAAAGGTGTTGATATGACTCATATTTAAGTCATTAAAGATATGTATACTTGAGCTGTTATTTGTGTTTGAATTGAAGGAGGATTGACCAAATATTTTCCAATTTCTGTTGGTTTACATCAGGGATCGGCTTTAAGCCCATGTCCTTTTGCTTTAGTTATGGATGTTCTTGCTGGACATTTACAAGAGGATGTACTTTGGTGTATGTTTTTGTTGATGATATCCTTCTTGTGAATAAGACGAGAGAACAAGCCCAGGAAAAACTTGAATTATGGAGGTCTACATTGGAGTTTAAAGACCTTCGTTTGAGTAGAACTAAAATTGAATACATGGAATGTAATTTTAGTAATTGTAGCTAGTGATAGAAGTGTAACGTTTGGTGATCAAATTATTAAAAGGTGTGAACGATTTGGATATCTCGGGTCTATTGTTCAAAGCGATGATGATATAGATGATGATGTTAATAGTAGAATTCAAGTTGGTTGGTTGAAGTGGAGGAATGCTTTGGGCCTAATGTGTGATAGAAAAGTGCCGCTTAGACTGAAAGAAAAATTTTATAAGATGGTGAGACCTGCAATGATCTATGGTGATGAATGTTGGCCTTTAAAAGAGAAACATAATACTATATTAAGTGTTGCCGAGATGAGAATGATTTGGTGGATGAGTGGCTTTACGCTTAGAGACAAAATGCGAAATGAATATATCAATGATAGGGTTGGTGTAGCTCTAGTGATAGACAAAATTAGAGAGTCGCCTTAGATAGTTTGGTCACATTAAAGTCGACTAGCTGATGATCCGATTAGGAAAGTAGATGTTTTAGATTCTACTTATGTTAAGAAAGACAAAGGTAGACCTAGGAAGACTTGGACTTATTGTATAAAAAATGATCTTATTTTATTAGAATTAAATGAAAATATGACACTAAATAGGATGCAATGGAGAAAAATGTTTCATGTAGCCGACCCCACTTAGTGGGATTAAGGCTTTGTTGTTGTTGTTGTTGTAGTGGTGGCAGTGGTCGTAGAGGGTAGTGGTTGATAATGTTGGGAGGTTGGCGGTGGATGGGATGAGCAGTGGGCGGTGATGAGAGGAAACTAACGAGCGGGTTGCTGTAGATGACATGTTGGAGGGCAGTAGGGGCGGCGGCGGAAAAGCGGGTTGTGGCTGTTGGTGGGCGGTAGCTGGGAACACATTATGCAAAGTAGTGCATTTTGAACTCGCCTAAATCCAATGAATTCCAGATACATTGAAATTTAACTAGAATGAATTCCAAATGCATTATAAATTTACATTGCATTTGTTTTTTTTTTTTTTTGACCAAACACCAGAAATTTCAAAACTCCTGTAAAAGAAATCCAATGCACTTTTTTACTTGCTGACCAAACGATCCCTTAACTGATTGGTTTTATCGGTAGATTGTGCTTTGGAGTGGTAGCTGTTTGGGCTAGTTGTATAAGAAGGCATTTGTATATTTCATATGACAAAAAAAAAAAAAACCTAAAATACAATGATAGTATGTTTAAATTGAAGGTTTGTTTTTCACGACAGTCTTTTTTAGGTGAATTATATATGGTTTATTATTAACGATCCAACTACAAATTAATTATTATTATTTTTTCCAAGTCAGTTTTTGACTTTGGGCTTCTTGCTCTGACGCAAGACTCACGGGTTCTCCCTCACCCCTCTCCTCCTTCCTTTTATGCTTATTCTTTGTATGGGAAGATTTTAATGACTATTTCTGGATCTTTCTTGTCTGTTCACACATTCCTTTTGTGTGGGGCTTTTGTCTTTTATTGCTTTCCTTTATTCATCAATATTAGTCTATAATTTGTTGCTTTTTGATTGTACGGTTGCGGTTTGCTGTGTTTGCTTTTCAAAATTTCTGTGTGGAGTTCTCTTCCATTTTTACAAGGTTGTATCTGAGGAGGTGATGATGTATTTTCCCTTTTCATCTTCCATAACCCTTCTCTTTCGCTCCTTTTAGTCGCCAACCACTATAATCCCTCTCTAGCATCTTCTCGCCACCCCAAACCGCCTATATCTCTGCTAACATCGCTTCCGACCCACCAATCCTTGTTCTCCCCATCTCGGTACAACAAAACTTTTGTTGTTCCTGGCATTTCTGCCACAATTTTTTGCCATCGCTACACAAGACAACCAACCCTTTAGCTGTTTCTGTAGTTTTCACACCCCGCGTTTGCTGCCACCACCCTCGTTAACCATCCCAACCCACCCAGCCAACCTCTACCGCCCTTGGGATGCACTTTCGAGGTGTTTGTTTGTATTTTTTTGTCGGAGATGGTATTGTTTTGTTTGTGTTGTATTTTAAACCTATTTTCTTATTAATAAAAGTTGCTTCTGTGTACCTACTTTTTTCCTACTAATTTTGATATTAGTTGGTATCAAAAGTAGCCAAACTCTAGTCCTATCCAAAGGTTCCCTAGCATTCGTCAGAAACTAAAACTTTTATTCCTACCACCAGATATCCTTTCCACAACCCAAACCTTAACCTCACTAAATTTTTTCTTTCATATTTCTTAATCCCTAGCCATGTCAGGACTGAGATAGGTACATACTCGAGCCTTCACGAGAGGAGATACAGTGAGAAATACGCCGACTTCGGTTGTGGATTATGGATGTGAAAGATAAAATCAAATGGGAGGTTACCCGCAACCGTGATCCAAAAGGTCGAAAGGGGGAAACAGGATATGATGATGAAGTGTGAAATACAACGTTAGTTCATACCAACTTACTACCTCCAAAACTTGCACTATGGCTTGCGAAATGGATAGACTACTCCACCAAGCAACCCCTTTACTATCCAACGAAACCAATCTGCAAATTTGTTACAACCAGAAAATGTTGCAAGTGTCACGGATTTGGGTATGTGGAATCAGAATGCATAATCAGGGGAGAGATCTGATACATTGAGCAGGGTGTTGTTGACAGATTTGGTAATGATATGGTTGGTTCGGGAGAAGACGAAGACGTTAGAGAGGATTCTTCATTGGTAGCCAACAAGGAAGAGACGTCATCAATTCCAATTGATCCTAAGATAGAGATTCCAACTGAGGTAATAGTCGCTTCTCTAGAAGGAAGTGACTCGGAGGTAATCGACAGTCGAACATTATATGAGATTATGATGCCTCGACCCAGCATTCAGCAGATTTTGAGAGGAACATCAGCAAGACCAATCTTGGATGTCTACAAGGGTTATGAGTTTGTGGAGCCAATATCACATACATGGTCACCACAGATAAGGACAGATTTATAGATCCCTTTCTGAGTTACCCATACAGAGAGTGGTCCAACATTTCTGAAGAGTCATTTTGTGCAATGTCTGGAACATTACATGGAGTTATTTAGAGGTTATTTTCAGTTCAACATGTGACCCATCACTAGATATCCATACCGGAGAGATGAACCTCAGCTTGGTAATGGGCCCGAGAGGCTTGACGGGAATGAAAATTTTTCAACGAGATCCAGGTCCTATCAGTAAAGAAGAGGTTTCTTCTGACTGGGTGTTGGTGAGGGTGGGGCAACTGACACTTATTTCACTCCAGATTTGACTTCTTACATATTAGTTCATCAGTTGCACTCGACCGAATATCAAGGATTGGAAGAGGCGATGTACAACTAGGATGGCTCGATACATGATTCGTGAGATTACTCGTTTATCTACAGTTCCCATTTAGGGCGTGCCAAAGGTGGAAGAATACTTATTCTACTGGAATGTGCTTTGGAATTACAATACCTATTGATTCTACCTACTGAGACTATAGTTGACGATTCGTCCACCCTGAAAGATTACAGGAACTCCCTCACCGTCCATGTGCCATGTTCCAATAAAAGTTTCGATGAATAAGGCTGAAGCTCCCCCAACATCGGGAGATTGACAGAAGGCTTTGGGTAAGATTGACCTAGGTTTTGGTCCAGCTTGGCCGACCGGTCTTCAGGGGGAGGGGAGGGGGTATATAAGGATGTGGTGGTGCTCCAATTTCCCATTCCCCTCCTTTTCCTTCCCTTTTCTTTTCTCCTTCCTAGCACCTTTTTTTTTCAAGTCCCTTCCATATCTGAAATCTGATTATTTTTATTAAAATCTGAAATATGAAATCTTTCCTTTCCAAATCTAAATTCTCTAATTATTTAATCTTTGCCTAATCTGAAATTCTGATTATCTTTATTCATTCTTTTTATTTTAAACATTACCTAAGATAAGTCCTAGTCCTCATTATAAATAGAGGTTGTTATGCTTAGAGTTTTCTTGGGTCTTTTGTTGTGTTTCGCTTTCAGATTCTCTGTGTGGAGTCCATTTCCCTCTTGTAGGGTTGTATTTAAGGAGGTGGTGATGCTCCGGTTGTATCCTACTCCGAGGTGGTGATTATATCTTCCCTTTTATCTTCTATAGTTCTTCTCCTCCACTCTCATTAGGCACCGACCAGCCCAACAACTTCCCCGTGCACTTCCGACTCCCCGCTGTAGCAACTGCTGTCTAGCCTTTCAGGTCCCTCCCGATAGCCAGCTGAGACCCCTACAACAACCCTCTTTGTTGTTCGACTCTCTGCCCTACCAACCAAAATCTCCTCCGTTCTTCCCAACACTCACAATCGATTGCTCCTCACCCCATTTCCGCTGCCCTTGCTAACTAGCACCTTCCGACTACCAATCCGCCTGTCACCAGTCACCTATGACCCTCCATACTTGTTGTCCTCGCAATTCTGAACTCCCCTCTTTGCCATCAGCACTCCCTTCCCGAACCACCCAACGGAGCTACATCGCCCTTAAAATACAACATAGAGTTGTTTTGCCGGTGTCATTTATGTTTTTTTGTTGTTATTTTATGTTGTGTTGTAAACCTCTCTCTATATTAGTAAAAGTTTGTTTTGAGTATTTCATTACTTTTCCCTACTTGTTTCCGGTATCATTTGGTATCAGTGCCAACTCGACATAGTACTATAAGGAGCCTGAAGCTTCGACAAATGCAGTCGAAGCTCGCCCAACCCCGAAAGATTGATGCGGGACTTCTCTTGCGTGGACACGGGAAGCGGGAGCGGGGCTCTCCGCACTGATGCTGGACTCGCGGATTCTCCTATGTCCGAAGTCGACTAGTCTGTTGAAAACCGGTCCAGGGGATTCTCTGGCCAAGCGGTTCGGGCGACACTCCAGACGTGGCGAGCGGCCTCTGGTGCCCCTCTCCACATTCCTTTTTTGCTTCTTCTTCGTATGGAAGATTTTAATGACTATTTCTTGTTCTTTCTTGCTTCCTCACCCCTTCCCTTTGTGTGGGAATTTCTATTTTTATTTTTTTCTTTCTTTGTCAATGGGAGTCTATAATTTACTGTTTTCTGATTGTAGGATTGAGTTTTGATATGTGTGCTTTTCAAATTTTCTATCCTTCTTTTAGGAAGCAACTGAAGAAAAGGTAGTGGTGTTCCGGCTGTATCCTCTTCCGAGGTGGTGATGTATGTTCCTTTTTCATCTTCTCTAACACTTGTCTTCCACTCCCTTTAATCGCCGACCGCTCTAATCCCTCTCCAACACCTTCCTGCAACACCAAACACCCGCATCTTTGCTTACATCGCCTCCAACCCACTAGTCCTTCCTGCCGCCGCCCCGTGACAGCAATACTTTGCTATTCCTGCGGTTTCCGCCCCAATTTCTTGTTGTCGCTGCACAGGATAGCCAGCCCTCTAGCTGTTCCTGCAGTTTGCTCACCTCGCCTTTGTTCCTGCCACCCCCTGCTAGCCATCCCGATCCACCTACCCAACCTCCACCGCCTTGGGATATGCTTTTGATGTGGTGGTTTGCGTATTTTATTTATTGTTTATGTTATTTTTCAGTTTGTGTTGTATTGTAACTCTATTTTCCTATTAATAAAAGTTGCTTCTTAGTTTTCACTGTTTTTCCTACTAATTCCATATCAGCTTTTTTACATGAGCAGTGTAATTTACATCCAATTGTAGTTTGAATTTTCAATTGAATCAAAATTTCATGCTTTATTAATCTTAAGGCTTATAGTATGAGTTCAGGTTTTTTGTTACAAAATGTGATTTTTTATAAATGAATATTTCACGTGCTGAAAGGACATGTTACAAGCTCACAAGGCTTTTATTATAAAATGATTGGGGATTACCATATTTTAGTAGGATTTTGATAGTGCCAGTGCTGTGAGAGATTGTAGTTTTGTAATAGCAGACCCCCGTGTGATGACATGTGGAGACATTCGATGGTGGGAGGTGCTAACTACTGCCAGGTTGCAAAATTGCTATTGCTGTTGCAGAATTTTGTTCTTCAAACACATCTTGAAAGACTGTTACCTTACTGTTATGTTTGTGTTTTATCAGTTAATTTTAACTTAAATTGTAAACTTACATTTAAAAGCATAGGTCATGAATGCACGATTTATATGGATGGGAAGATGTGATGCCAAATTTTATCCCGACTGGTCTTGTAGAGATTTTTTTTATTTGTAAAAAAATACTCGTTCAAAGTCGAACTTACAAATAGGAAAATTAAAGCTAAAAAAGGATGCATCTGATCCTGTAGTAAATATGCAAATTTTCTAATTTGAATATATCTTATCTATGAATGCACGCTTATGTATTCATTAAAATTTGAGTTTTTTCCCGTAAGTATTTATGTTTAATAAGTTCCTAACACTACTGTAGTCGTGAAAATTCCTATTAAATTATGCATACTCATTACTAATCTTTGATGGTACTTTGCCAATGTTATATCATCTGGTTTTTGATTAAAACTTCCTAATAGTTTCCTTATATCGCCATTATTTAGATGACATAAAGTCTTGGGTTTTCTAAATGCAATCGATGCTAAAAAGATGTAATGCATATTTTCAGTTGGATTTTAATAGAGGTTATGCGCCTTGAGGTGTGTCTCTGAGCGGCATGTGCACAGCGCTTCATGTTGTGGGGAATTAGAGGCACCTTGAGCCGTGAGGTGCACCTCAGTGCATTGCCTTCATGTTTTCCTATTAATTATGGAAGTGGAGGGTGATTGAGTTTCAAAATAATGCAAAAGATTAAGGATCAGGAAGGTAAAAATGGAATCAATTATGCTGATGTTTCTAATGAAGGCCCTCTAAGTGGTGGGTGGGTAGAGACTTTTGAATTCAGGCTCCTATCTTCGAGTTCATTACTTGGGATATTTTCACATGATTAATTATTAAACTTCAGATTGTAGTTTACTTGTGTATTGTAGACTTCTTGCATATTGTTGAGTGCAGATTATTGATCTTTTATGACTATGTTATACTCTAAAACTATTACTTTTTGATGTTTTTTTAATATAAATTTTTTTTTTATGATTTTTCTTTTTATACTTATGTTTTAAAACATTTTGGGTCTCAAGACACCTAACAAAAAAAATTGCTTTGATATCCTATTGTGCGATCTAAAACCTTGCATCAAATAAGTAAGATCCACTAAGAATTCAACTTTATAATTAATATAATTGCATAATATTAATTGTCATTTTAAATTGAGCAATTCGAGATGCGCCACAATAGTTTTTATTAAAATAGTAATGAGGTTTACGCATCATTATCAGAGGCTGATGTGTTCGCATCAGTCAGGCAGAGGTTTGCCTCACCTCAATGATTTGGTCAACATGAATTTTTTTTAAATAATAACTAAAAAATAATACAAGTACATCCCATTTATTAACCTTCACTTCTCACACCATTACAATTGCCTATAAGAAATAAATAAGAAATGTATCAATAAATATTTGTGTAGTTGAAGTTGTAGCTCTCTACATAGTCATCATTTTATAATTTAATTATTGATTATTATTGGTTAGTAAAGAGAAAGAAGTCTGAGATTAAAGTGACGAGCAATGTGAGAACATTGATATAATTTATAATGAGACGGAGAAGAAAATAATTTATTATGTTCATGATTTTAATGAAGATATACTGATTGATGAGAGTGATGGAGACTTTTGATTTAAAAAATTCTATTGTTGGTGGCTTGTGATTTTTTTAGTTTTTTGGAGGATACTTTCAGTGGGAGAAAGAGGCTAGTGCTAAATTTATTATAGTTGTTATGTTATTATATTTTAGTATTGTTTTTGATATCTTATCTTACATTGATAGTTTGATAATTGCATAACTCGTCTTATTTCATTTGATTTTAGAATGTAAACATATAACTTTTTGCTTACATTAATTTGTTATTTCTAACTTTTTTTGGGATGTTGATATATGATTTTTAAACGTGTCAGTTTGATAGGATGTTCGTGTATTATTTCATAGTTTGAAGTTTATATAATACCATTGTTTCTTTATGTAATTTTGTGAATTTGAGGATTCCGTCTCAAATAATGCCTTAAAATATCTTCGTTTCACAATGAAAATTAGCTCAATACCTGATTGAACAATTTTAAACTTTGCTATTAGCCTTAGAGGCTCAGAAAGTAGAAGAAGCTTAAATTTGAATGAAGAAAGTGATGATTTTCTACTACAACAACAACAAGAGCAACATCAACAACACACCTTTATCCTACTAACTGGGGTTGGATACATGAATCCTATTCTCCATCAAGTTATACGTTTATGAAAGCATGAAAGCATTTTCAATCAAGTAAATGATAAAAAAGCAAACATGTAAAATGTTTAAATTAAATAAAAATATAAAATATGTGACTCACTCAATTATTAATGCATGAAAGGTGACATAGGTGGAATAAATTAAAGAGAAGAATAATTAAAATGTGATTGTCATATCTTATATAATTCCACTGAATATTCTTCGATCATCACACCTTGAAATATAATATCCAAGGAGGAAAGATTTATTTTCGTTCATTAATTGTTCCTAATTAAAATTTTGGCTCTCCTATATGTGTTCAGGAAGTCATAAGAATTTAAAAATAAGAAAAATTTTGAAATATCCAACTAGTCTAGAATTTCAGAGGCATGACTCAATTATGTGAACTGATGCCATGATTTTTTTTTCATGATTGACATTGGTTGTGCATAGGACATTAGCTTGAGCACATATTATGTTGACTTTCGAAATCAAACAAAGAATGATATTGTTCATCCTATCTTACAATTTTTTCTGAAGTAACATTGTTTCCAGTGAATTGATGCTGGAGTTAACCCAAATGGTAGTGAAAGTGCCACTTTTATTTATGAAATCCAAAAGTGATTACAACAAAAGATACTCGGAACTCGAAAATAGCAAAAGACACGACACAAATACAACTTGGGCTTAGATCGAGGTTGGTGATGTTGTGGTGTATGGAGAAAAATTACACATGGATTGTCAGAGGTAGCAAGGGGCGATGCTGTTGGCTATTGGATGGCAGGAAGGTGGGTGACAACAGATTGTGAGGTGGAAGCAACAAGATGTGGTGGTAGGGCGTTGGAAGGGTCAGGTAGGCTCATGACACCAATGTGAGGAGTTGTAGGGCTGCGGTAGCATCGCAAGATGGCTGAAAGACGATACGACAATAGTGGAATGGGCTTGTAGGGTTGCGGCGGTGATGTTGGATGGCGGGAGATGGGTAGAACAACTAAGGGAAGAAGTGGATGGACTTAGGCAACGGCAGTTGGGATAGCACAAACAGTGAAGTGGATGGATGGGAGCAACAACTGCAACAAGGAGAGGGGAAGAATAGAGTTGGCGATTGGATAGGTGAATCATGATAAATATCTTCATAGGAGCAAGCTATAACTGGAACACCACTCGTTCCTCGGGTGACATTCACCACCTCAGATGAGTTATAACTGGAGCATCTTCTCATCTTGTGATACATCACTGGAACTGGAAAACCTGGACAACAATGTATGCCCTAACAAAAATCAATGCAAAAATTGACTTTCAAGCTCTAATACAACGCATATATAGGAAATAACTAGAAAGGAATGAAATTTAATAGGAGAGAAAACATAAGAAAGGAAAACCTAACTGTTTCGACAACCTGTCTCCCTTCTTCGACAACATATTTTCCTACCGTACTATAACATTTATATTACCACTATAAAACTATATAGGAATGCTCTCCGTCAATCTTCCGAGATTGGTAGAGCTTCGACCTCATTCATTGAAGCATTCGTTTACACATCGAAAGTATCATAACTGTTGTAATTTCTTGGGTTTGATAGGTCTTTAATTGTGCTTTGAGAAGCACTTAGATTCCACCGACGATTGCACAACCCCCCAAAGCACCTGAGGAGTTTTTTTCCACTTGCAAGCAAATATCCATATTGGTCCAACTATTTGTGGATACTTTGCTCTGTTAAATAAAAATTCCATGCCAACTGTATTTTTCTGAATTCTTCAAAAGCAATTCAAGATTGGTTCAACCTAATTCAAGGTGAGGACAATCTAAATCTCCCTGAATGATAGCGACCAGGGTGATAAGCTAGCGAACATGATGTCCTGGAACTCTCTCAGTACTTGTTGTCATGTATCTACTACCGATTCTTTTCTCTCTCGCTCCTCTACCATCACTTGGAATGATCCTCGCTATGCCTCTCGGCTGGCAAGGGCAACTCTAATCTCTGATTTTGCAAGACGTTAGACTATGTACTTGCCATCTTTGGTGAATGAGTTTGTGTTCTTACACCCATTATGTTGAGTCTTGCGATTATACTATCCAGTTTTCCAACAAAAAGTGTTAGGCATCCATGGGCATCACATTACACCAAATCTGATCCTGCAGTTGACATTGAATTGAAAATTCTATGAGGCACCTCTTGTCAATGTTAATACTATTCTCCTTCAACCATATTAAGGAATGTGACTGGGCATGTCTCTCAATCGTGATGCTCAACTTGTCCACCATTAGTGCTGATGCCGCATTCTTGCTATTACTTCCATCGATGATGTTGCTACATATTTTTCTCTTCACAATGCAACAAGCATATGATATATTTTGGCGAAGCCACTGTTGCTCCGTTGGCCCCTAAGTCTGAAGGACTCGTCAAGTTAAATGCATCTCACCCTCATCTCGTGGAACTTGATACTTTTCACTCTTTTCTTCAGTTGCTTCCTTGTCGCTAACTTCCTCTACTGTTCCCTGCTAGGTGAAAGTCACAACTCAGCTCTTCGAGCAAGTGAAAGTGATGTGTCCAAAGTCATGGCATCTGAAGCATTTCTTGGCTAGGAATGTAGTGGATGTGCTACTCTTCTGAGGTTTCTTCTCACTCTGAGTGGTTCTATCCCGATTTTGATCAGTCTACTCCATTTATTGACACGTGGTTCTCTTAAAGTCTCCATATGTGGGTGGTTGTTTGATTGGAGGTGGTTGTCGTTTTTGTTTATGTTGTCTCTCCACTTTAAGTGCTAAATTCTGCTCGTCCCTCAGTTTCCACTAGGGTTATAGCTGGCCAAATTAATGATGGAGGGCTTCTGGCTTCCCCAATATCTAGCTGTGGTGTGCTCCTCAGTCTCCTTTGGTTCCCACTTCAACTTAATTCTACTGTGTACTCTATCGATAGCTCCTGCTGCAGGTAGTGGAGTTTTATGAAAATATCCTAACGGTAATGCGGAGCACGTACTTTCACTGCATCTCCTGTTTCTTCTTCTCTCAAGAAGTAATTTTGTCTCGTCCTTCTCTCTGCCTCTCACTCTTCAGGTTCTCCCACTACAAAGAAACATTATTCTTCAAATTGATGGCTGCGATTTTCACTCTTCTGCCATTAGACACCTTCTTGTATTCAAAGATCCGGTCAACATTCTACATCCACTTGTGGAAATCATCTGGAACCATTCTCCCCTTGAAATATGATAGTCAACCTTCATTCCCAGATCTCTGTATCTTGCAGTAGGCACTTTGGCTCGAGGCTTCCATTTATACTATTTCCCAAAGCGTTGTGGCCTGTCTTCTTCTCCATTGGTATCATCTATATGGAAGGGATTCATGTGTTCTTCTTGCTCTCTTTCACGGATTTTACTATTACGATCGACGGTGATCCCGTCTTGTGTATTCTTTCAAAGGTATCGAGCCGATGTAGTACTCGGCGAAGTAATCGTTGTATGTCGTCCAGGGTAGATTCCTAATCATATTCCGACAATTGTCTCCTCGAAGTGTGGATATAGGTCGGTGGAAAGAGATGTGTATGGTGGAGAGAAGAAAAACTTTCGAGGGTGATTTTGGGGGGGCTAGACATTCTAGGATATGACTAGAATTATGCTAGCTTTGATACCAAATGATACATGAGTTAACCCAAATAATAACGAAAATGTAACTTTTATTATTAAAATCAAATAGGGTTTACAACCAACCAATGACACTCGAAAGTTCGAAACTAGGAAAATAAAAAAAGAGATGACATAAACTCAACTAGGGCTTAGGTTGAGGGTGGTTGTGCTATTGTTTAAGAAGGAAAAACACCCATGGAAGTGGATGAATGGTCGAGAGGCAACAAGAGATGACTCTGGCTGGTTTCCAGATGTTAGAAAGGTGGGCGCCAACAGAATTTGTTGCGGTGTCTGCAACAGGGAGGTGGTGCCTAGGGCATTGGAAGGTTCGGTAGGCTCATGAAGCAAGGAGAGTAGTGTGGCTGCAATAGTGTCATCAGATGGCTGGACAACGTTAGGACAACGAGGGAAGGGTTTGCTTTGCTACGACAGTGATGTTGGATGTCGGGATTGGGGTAGAATAACAAAGGAAAGGAGTGCGGGGCTAAGGTAGCTGTGGTGGGGGATTGGGATAGTGAAAAGTGGTGAAGCAGGTGGCTGGGAGGAGCAGCAACAACGAGGAGGAGAGAGGGGAAGGATGGAGTTGGCGGCTGGATGGGGGAAACATGATAAATATCCCTGTAGGAGTGAGCTTCTACCAGAGCACTAGTCGTTTCTTGAGAGATGGTCACCACCTCAAACGAGTTACAACCGAATCACTTCCTCGACTCTAAATACAACCCTGAAACTGTAAAACTTGGACGCCGACGGCTGTCCTGTCATAAAACAATAAAAAAATTGACTTCCAAACTCTAATACAAGGACTAAAAGGAATGGAAGAAAATATAAGAAAGGAAAACAGGATTGTTTCGACAGCCCATCTCCCATCTTCTGCGGTACTGTACCAGTGCAAGAAAACTGTGCGGGAAAAGCTCCCACGTCTCGAACCTTATGATTAGTACATATACTATAGTATCTTTTGACTATTTCCTATAGCGTCATTTTGAACAGGGTCCTAACCGACTTGATTGATAGATTTAACATGACTATCTGTGATTCTAGTGCATCTTAAAAGTAAAATGGTCTAGCTCAGCACCAACTTTATCGTTTGACAGCTAGTATAATTCTGAAACTCTGCATCGTATCATATGGAATTAATACTTTCTTCACTAGTTAATACTAGGTTCTGAAAATCTTTTCTAGAGGAGTAATCCTTCCTTGCAATCGTGTAAAATAATTGTTACTTTTGAAAAGATTTCTGCTGTAAGTTAGAAAAGAGATGCGTTTACTTGAGCAGACAAATCGTTGTTTTGATGGGCGAGACTTCTAATTGCTAGCAGCTAGTTACTAGATGCGTCTGGAAAGGTAATGAAGCATGCAATTTGCTTGATTCTTGGAAGCTATGCGAAGAAAATCTTTCTTGATTCACTGTATCAGTGTAACCTTCAATGATTATGATCAATTTCATACCTTCCGGCATTGTATTTTAGATTCCTGTGGTTGAAATTCTTTCTCGTCCTGCAGATTTTGATGAGAAGGCTGAGGATGCCATTGATTATGAGGATATTGATGAGCAATATGATGGGCCAGAAATACAGGCTGCCACAGAAGAAGACCACTTGCTGCCAAGAAAAGAATTCTTCTCTTCAGATGCATTTTTGTCTTCTTTGAACAGCAAAGCTCCTATTTTTGATGAAGAAGATTATGACGAGGATGAAGAAACAATTAAGGAAAGCAAAATCAAGGAAAATATTGATGAAAGTGAAAGCATTTCTTTGGCAAGTCAGGCTCAGAAAGTTGGTATGTTTTTGTATTTTTTTCTCCTATTATTTTGTGTTTCTTTTTAAACCCTTGACATAATTACCTATTATAAAAATGGTTTCTTTTGAAGCATTATAACGCTTTGTAGTCATTCTTATCTCATGAATTAATACTGCTCTGATTATAATCGTTGGTGCACTTCCAGGACATTTATATTTAGATTTTGTGTCTTTTTAATCGGCCATGTCAGATTAAGAGGGGTTTCAAACTGTTTTATGATCATTAAACTTCTGAGAAGTTGTGGATTTTCTGTGTTCCGTTCTTTTGAGGACGGGCTTGAGTAAAAAAATATGTCTCTTTAGAAATTCAACTGGACTTATCAAAATAATAATAATAAAAAATAATTAAAAAGAAAATGTATTGTCGATGTTATGCTATTTACTTTTGAAGGTCATTATGGAGTGTGTTATTGCCGTTCATATTTTCCAGCTAATGCATCTTCGCTTTCACAGGTTTTTTTTTTTTTTTTGATTTAAGGTTCAGCAGCCTTTTAGATAATCTTATAGGTTAAATTATTTGCATAGCACCCGAAATATTGCTATTTACAAAATGATCTACAAGTTTAATTTTTAAATCATTGGCAATTTGATAAAAAGGAAAAATATGGGTTATTATGAATTTTGATATTTGTGTGAGATTTTGGAAAATGATTGTAAGTGGGTGATTATTGTGTAAATAGCAAAGTTTAGGTTGTTATGTATCTATTTTTCCCTTTCATAGGGGCATTCTTTTAAATTTCAATCTGAACTGGCATAGTTTATCCTGTAGCATATATTCACTTGTTTATTTTTTTGTGGGTTGTAAATTATGCTTCTAATTATTTTAGGCTGCAAATTGAGTAGCAGTTAACTTTGTTCATCATATAGCTTTAATGCTTTTAATTGTGGTGTGAGCCTTCTTTTTTCCTTTTTGTTGATTGCCTTGTTTTCTGTGCTTTTGGTGACCTTGCTTTTCTGTTATACAGGTGGGGATTTGGAAGTGGCCTCTGCGAATATAATATCCTTTGATGATGATCTGCCTTCTGGTGGATCTTTGGAAGCTGAAGAAGTAGCATTGGAGCCGGCTGTTTTTCAGGTTGTTTGTCAGCTTTGTTATCCTTATCAATTTTTTTTCTTTTTTTTCATATGATTTCTTTTACTTGATGTGGCTGAAATCATTTCGTTGTGAATGCATACACTTAAACAGTCAAGCGTGGCTTAAACCTGTTTTAGATATCTGTCTCGGAATTTTCTTAAATTTATTTATGTTCTTTCATTAGCATTTAGGGTAAAAAAACTTATATTGGCTTTTGCACCAATGATTTTTGATTGATTTGCTTTTGTATTGCTATGTCTTTTCTTGGCTGATAAGTTCTTCAGTTGAAATCATCATCAAACAACTATAAAGTTGTCAAAATGTTAATGGAAATATTGCTAACGTACTCAGCAGGCTTTGCAGAACACACTGATGATTCATTAACTCTTTCTGTTCAGGTTAAACAAGTTTTTGGTGTTGGTTTTTCGTTATATTTGTTGACCGAGTAAAATAAAACAAGATAAAATAAAATTTAAAATTTTAACTGCTCCCACTCTCATTTGATTTCTAAAACAGTTTACACTCCACGCTTGCATGAATTATCAAAAGCCAAATTTTTTCATCGAGGTTTTCAATTTTTATTTTTTAGGCTCGAAATTGAACTGCAACCCCAACCCTCAACTTTCTCGTCTGCTCGCAGCCTCACCGAAGCCTTTGGCTGCCCTTGCGATATGGTCACGATAGTTCCAACAGGAAAGCAATGATGGATCGTGGTATAATGAAACCTTCTGAACTCCATCTTTCTTTTCTTCTGTGCTATTTTCCTTGCAATACAAAAACAACTATTACTTGTAGGAAAAGCGAACATTACATTGCGACATCCAAGAAAGTCCAAAATTCCAATCTTTATCCTTTGTAGTTCTCTTACAATCCATAAAACCCCTCCATTGGCTTGAATCCCTAGTCATCTGGCTCTACAATACAGGTGCGATTAGAGTTTGCAGGGAAGCAACAACAGGATGGAGATGTACAAAGACCTCCGAAGCCTCCTATTCTTACTTGTACAAGCGCCAGAGCCACTTGATTCTTCTACTGGGTTCGGCGCTTTTTAGTTTGTCTCTTCTACATATTTGTCAAGGCCAAATTACTTCAACGTTTTTGCTCAATGGTTAGTGCCTTGGATGAAGTCATTTCTTGAAAGGAGAAAATGCATGAATTTGAGGAATTGTTGGACTCTGGACCTTGTCAAAGCTATTGCGCAATGATAAGGTTTCCAACAGCATAAATCTTCCAATATCTCAAGAAGAACATACAAAACCTAGCAAAGAATAGCGTGATTTCCCTCCACACCGTGGCTAATCATGGGTCTGAAGTCTTCATACAAGCTGATGTGTCCGATACATGACAATTTTGTTGACATTGGAATGGGTTGTCTGGATGAAATCTACTTGGTTTGAGGCCTTGGAGTTCATTTCAGTGTGAGAATCGAGATTAACCAAACAAATATAAGAGTATACCTACTTGCTATAATGAATGCCCAAATCTTCTTGGTTTTCGAAGGTATTCGTGAGCTACTTAAGATACCAGTAGGGTTCATTGAAGTCCCATATGTCTTATAGATCGATGGTTTATGGCCGCAGTGTCTCACAACACTAATAAGTATATTTTACAGATAGTTGGGTAAGCTAGGCACCCCGTGCACCCGCTTAGTGGGGACGACGTCGAGACATTACTAAAAGTTTTCGTGACTATGATTACAAATGACTTAAAAATTTAATTCTTTGAACTTGTAAATATAACATAAAAATGTAATATTTGGACTTGTAATATAACTTAAATATGAAATATCATAAATTATGGTTAAGTTTAAACATAAATGTCATTTTTAATTGATAAAATAAAGATTTCCTTCTTGCTACCTATAAGTCCAATTTCCAAGCAGACAGAAGTTGACCTTTTGAAAAAGTTAAAGTATGATTTTGTGCATGTCTTTAGGATAAAATTAACACAAATTGTCAAAATTTAAACTGATCTTTACTCCTAGATTTACTATACTCTTACTAGCGAATATGAAGTAGTAGTATTCTAAAAAAGTCAAAATGTGATTTTGGGCACACTATAAAGATAAAATATTCATATAAAATTTTAAATAACTTTACGACTTAATGAGTTTTAAGGTAACATTGATCTAGAAGGTGATTTCTTGAGTTTACCTAAATATTTTAAGAATTGTGCAGGTAATAGTTCAAAAGACTTCACACTATATGCAAATGAGACATTATACTCTTTAGAAATCTCAAGACTTGCCTTGACATTTGAAATTATTTTCTTAACCATTAGATAATGTCTTAAAAGCATGTAATTTTGGAAAGTGTGCAATTGTGTTCTATGAGTATGTCGAATGTCCTTTTATATTTAAAAAATCACAAAACTAGATAATCACATCTTCTAAAATTTTTGCAATTGTATTAAACCAGTGTATTAGAATGCATAATATGTTAGCAAAACCAGTTTGCGTAGTATTCGGCGATAATGTTAAGTGATTATATTCGTTTGCCTTGAGAATACTACACAGGTTAATCTAGAATTATTTTGAAATATCTTGTTCTAATAAATATGCAAATCAATAAAAAAACATGCATGGATTTTTAAATTGTTTGAATATATGAAATTGAATGCTTGCGTGTGCTCTAGCTAAAGTGCTAAATACTTTAAGCAATAATCTGACAATGCTTCGTGGGTTAACTTAAAATTAAGTTAAAAAAACTCGCACATGCACCACAAAATTGAAAAAATGCAAATGAAAATTTCACTCAAATTGCTCTCATTTTGAGAAGTGTTTAAATTCTCTTAATAAGAGGTCTAAGCTTATTTTGAGAAGTGTATTAAATCTCTATTTTGAAATCATATTCAATATAATCTGACTAAGCATGCTTTCAATCAGGCAGCTTTGTTTATAGTGCAGTTGGAAGTCCCGCTAAATTAATGCGATCCTCCTATTAAGGATAGAGTCGACGATTCTAAGAATTTTAATAATGTTCAAATAACAAATATAAAAATTTGCAAGTTCAAATCACGTAGTCTTATCCATCTCTTAAGAACTAGGGTTGACGCTTCTAGTAATTTCGATAATGTCCAAATAACATATATAAAAATTTATAAATCTAAATCACATAGGTCGATCATCCTCCTATTAAAGGCTTAACTTGACAAAACTAATGTTTTAAATATGTTAATGTGACAAAATTTCAAATAAATTGCTAACATAAGTGTTTTTAAATGTTCACATCTTCGATGATTGTGAGTTGATTTGAAGAAGTTTATTTTTAAAATAAAATTTTCACAAATATCTAATAAATCTAACCTTTTTAATTCGCGAACTCACTCTGTAAGTAAGAAAACACCGACAAGGTTTCATATTGAATCATATGCCAATATTAAACTTGATTATTTACAATCAAGATGTAAAGTCATCAGAGTTTAAATAAAGTAGTCAAATCTCCCATTATGGCCATGTTGATTGTGAATTCAATCAGAGGGGTCTATTTTAAAAAGTAAATTTAAAATTATATTTGAATAAATTTAAATTACACACACACGCGCTCGATTCTTTGTAAGGTAGAGCAGAACTTACAAGTTTCATGTACATTTATCTTTTCCTATTAAGCTTGATTTTTATTGTAAGCAAGAAATAAAATGACCAGTGCTCAAATAAAGAAATCAAGTCCCACATGATGACTTTGTTGATTGTTAATATAAATTAGAGACCGAGGGGTTTATTTTAACATAATCGACAAAACATATGTACAAATATATGTTTGTATTAAGCTCAATTTTTAAGAAGTAAAAAAGTAAAGTTAGCATGGTTTAAATGAAGCAATTGAATCTTCGATGATGCCGTGTTGATTTAAAAGCTCAACCAAGGGGTCAACTTTATATTAATTTTGAAATCTAAGTTAAAAAAATAACAAATCAAAACAATTAAGTTAAATCCAATCACATAAAGGCTTAAGCTAAATAAATCAAAACATTGAAGTTAAAATCAATCACATCAAAATTTAAATCATACTCCTAACTAAATTTTGCAATAGTTGATGAGGGTCATAAATTTTTTTTAGATTATAGCTCACAAATAATAAATTTCACATTAAGTGTATCGTTATACTCATACTCAAAGCAATTTTACGCTAATAAGGACATGACCTGAGTTCTCTGTATGCGTGACTTGAACCGTCGAATCCACAAAAATATTGATTACGACCAGAATTCTATGACTGAGTTGTTTGCTATCAAAAGACACTATTATATTATATGCATGTTTGTAGTCATTATATTCTTCAATCACTTTCTACCATTTGAGTTGTGGACCATAGGTTCCATTTTATTCACACAAATTTTTTGGTTAGCTAAGGTCAATTTAAATTCTACCTCTTAAATAAAATTCACCCCAAATCTACAAGGACCCTTGGATGACTCTATATTGTCCCATTTTTTGATTATGCGGTAGAGGAATTGATGCTTCGAAGAGAGGGGAAAGAGAAACTGAATGACTGAAGAAAGAAGGAGACGAACAATCGAACAAAGGGAGGAGATGAAGCGAAAGGGTCGGGAGGAGATGAAGCGAAAGGGTCGGGAGTCAATGAGGTGAGTTCGCCTTATAAAATGTTGTAGTGGACTTGCAACAACGAGTGACTTTGGTAAGGAGAGAGGGATCTAACGACTAGGGCTTTAGTGAGTTTGAGAAGATCGCAAGCCAAGGCTTGCTGCTCGCGTGAAATTTTTGTGACGAAGTCAGCGTGCTCGACAGAGAAGGGATCATGTGAGCTGTGTTCGAATTGAGCACGGACGGTGCAGTCAACAGAAGGGAGGTGAAGGCGTGAGGATCCTGTGAGAGGGGAAGAGTCGACAAAGGAAGCGTCGACGTCTTGTGCCGTAGGGAGTTGAAGGTAGAGGTGCTTGTTCTCGGAGGATCGGAATCGCGTCTAAGCGCGGCTTAGGAATCGATCAAGGAAGGTATGAATGTTTATTTTAGGGATTTACACACACACACACATATATATACATATGTGTATATACATATATGTACACACACACACACACATATATATTTACACATATATGTATATATATATTGAATAGTAACAATAATAATTAGATTTCAAAAAGTAAATAATGAAAATTTATACTTAGACAATGTAAAGATAATAACTAATTAAAATATTATAAATTATTAAATTTGTATTTATTCAATAGCATAATAATTTAATTAAATTTATGCAATGCTCATATTTATTGTTGGCATAAATTTTAGAAGAGTCGATGTCAAGACTAATTAATTAGTAGATTAATTGACATCGAGATGAGTACTCATATTCTTCTATTATGATAATATATTGCTCATTGTAGACCAAATACATTGATTCTATTTTTAGTTATAATTAATTTGTAAACCCGAGATTTTGAATTTTAATGAATTTTTATTCTTATTGTATGAATGATACGTATGCACAACATTACTTAAATATTTTAAGTATTTTGACTGCTATGTAAATGTGAAATGAACATTTATTATTAGAAACTGATATTTTTATTGGATGCTTATATGTGCATGACTTACTATGATAGAGTCACTTGTTGATGATAGTAGTGGGGAAACACTAAGGTAACCGTGCATGTAAGTGGAAAATGATATTGATATTGAAATACCTTAAATGATATATTCTTTAAATGGTGCTCCTGTGATAGTTTTACAAATATAGAATGATATTGATATAGTAAGATTCTATGATGACATCTCAAATGTTTATATTGATTTATTAAAAGTTTAACTGATATGCATTTTACTTTTGTTTCTTGTATTGCTATAGTTTATGAACATGAGCTTTCATTTACTTTTCGAGCCCACTGTTTTTTTAAAATATTTTTTTATGTTAATTTAAGCGATTAAAAAATGAATGTTAGAAGAAATAATGTTTATAGAAGACACGAACAACCAATGATGCTGTAAACTTGATCACACTTCTTCAATTTAAATTGATTAGTGGCTCCTTCATTTGATCTATGTTAAATGGATATAGAAAATTTTATTCCTTTCCATCATCCGACTGTCTTTTTCCGTCTTGGTTAATTTCAAGTCTCGGTTCGGTCGCTACAGACACAACTTATGATTGTTGGCATTGATCCTCCAGTCAAGTTGAGTCTACTACCTTCTTTGACTAAGTAGATCAGAGATCATGACTACCGAGCATGACATAATTATGTGATCTTGATCTGGTTCATCATCATTTTCCTCACCACCGCTTCAAACTCGATGTGATAAATTTTATACTCTATAAACCCAAGTCTGCTGCTACCATATTGAATATTTAATGTTTAAGGACTAGCTTTAATTGAAATTGTTCTTCCATTATTGGGAAGTGTAATTAACCATAGAGGCTTGCACCCATGGAAAATCTAAAATCTTAAATCATAAAGTTCTTGCAAGATGAGGGCAAAATTTATGTATAATATCTTTTTTACAATCCAATATGCATTCTGAAAATTTAACTCAGAATACCAAAATACTAAAAAGCTCTCAACACAACTAGAGTATGGGGTGAGAATTTATAGAGCCCACTTATACGGCTTGGATTAAGCTTATTCACATGTGGCTTTTAGTTGTGGGACTCAACATCTTCAGTCATCATCGTAGATCAAAACTTATGTTTTGATTATTTTTTACATTTAATTGCTGCAATGGATTATACTATTAAGTTTTTCCGTAAAGGTTTTCCTAAATCTTGTTGTCCAATATTGATGATGCTAGGCTATTGGTTATATTATGTACATTCCAATCCGATCTCACAATAAAAATATTGTAAGTACGATCCAATTTGTTACTTCGTCTTGAGTTCCAAAATGAGTTTTAATTAATGATGCATTCGATTTATGATAAATGGATATAGAAAATTTGATTGCTTCCCACCGTTCGACTGTCTGTTTCCGTCTTGGTTAATTTCAAATTTCGGGTCGTGTCGTGATAGACACAACTTATGATTGTTGGTATTGATTCTCCAGTCAAGTTCTACTATCTTCTTTGACTAAATGGATCAGAGATCATGACGACCGAGCATGACAGAATTATGTGATCTTGATCTGGTTCATCATCATTTTCCCCACCACCGCTTCAAACTCGATATGATAAATTTTATACTCTATAAATCTAAGTTTGCTGCTATCATATTGAATATTTAATGTTTAAGGACTAACTTTAATCGAAATTGTTCTTCCATTGTTGGGAAATGTAATTGACCATAGAGGCTTGCACCCGTGAAAACTTGAAATCTTAAATCGTAAAGTTCTTGCAAGATGAGGGCAAAATTTATGTATAATATCTTTTTTACAATCCAATCCGCCTTTTGAAAATTTAACTCAGAATACCAAAATACAAAAAGCTCTCAACACAACTAGAGTATGGGGTGAGAGTTTACAGATCCCACTTATACGGTTTGGATTAAGCTTATTCACATGTGACCTTTAGTTGTGGGACTCAACATCTTCAGTCATCATCATAAATGCAAAACTTATGTTTTGATTATTTTTTACATTTAATTGCTGCAATGGATTATACTATTAAGTTTTTCCATAAAGGTTTTCCTAAATCTTGCTGTCCAATATTTATGATGCTAGGCTATTGGTTATATTATGTACATTCCAATCCGATCTCACAATAAAAATATTGTAATTACGATCCAATTTATCACTTTGTCTTGAGTTCCAAAATGAGTTGTAACTAATGATGCATTTGATAAAAGTTTACATTCAAGTCATGATAAAGTACTATTTAAAATAAAATAAATGATGAAAATTGTTGCTGAAATTTTTTGGCGTGCTTGTTTTACTTTCTAGCTTTTTCTGGTGTTCAGTTTAATTTCTTAACTCACTCTGTATAAATCAATTCAATTCTATTGTCAACTTTGTGACATTTTTTGGATGAAAATTGGTGGTGGAAGGCTTTTCATGAGGGCCTTTCTGACTTGTAGGGTTATTCCTATTAGTTTGAATCAATATTAAGGATTGAGATTGATCCTAAATAGTCCTAACTGCACTTATGGAAAGTTTTCTTCCAACAATTTTTGATCAAAGAAATGTTAAAGTTGACAGAAGTCATTAAATTAGTTTGAATTTGGTAAGGTGAGAGATTATATTTGACATATGAAAAAGTTTGTGACTAAAATGGACATGCCTAAAAAATTCAAATGCTAGTTTAGTTATTTACTCATTCAAAAGTTACATATCCCATTTGCATTGAAGGCTTTTATTATATAATATTCATTGAATATGCGTTTTTATATAGAAGTCATAAAAGTAAAAGTAAACGATAATAAGAAGAATAATATTCTCATTTATGACAATACATCTTAATAATTACCATTTTTCGAGCTAGTTATTTCTTATTGTAACACACTCTGTCAAGCTAAAGCACTTATATTAATAAATTTGTTAAGTGTTAAGAATTTTGAAATGATGAAGTGGTCCCAATGCTTTTGTAAAGACAAAACTAATTGTTCTTTTGCTAGAAATGTGTAGCGATGAGCCTTTTTGATAGGGATACATCTTTAATAAAATGACAACCTACTTCAAAGCATTTGTTTATTTTTAAAATAATTTTATATAAAAAATAAGTGCTCTATTTTTTATCTTGTTTATTAGATTTATATGAAAAAGATGGTACAAATCAAAATTTAAATTTTATGTAAAAAAATAGTACTCATTCAAATTTTTAGCTTGTTTAGTTAATATAAACAAGCCAAATACAAATCAAGTATGATTATTAAAAAATTAGGCAGACTCAGTATGAACATATGTATGAAACTTAGCTCAAGCTTGAATCAAACATGAACGACCTATGATTTGATCAAGGCAAGTCACGATATACTCGACTCGCCTCTGCTTGATTATAACCCAACATATAAGTCATGATTAATTAATTTCTACTTAATCAGAAATGGATAAAATTGCTCGATTTGGACACGACCGCTTAATAAAACATTTGTTAGTGGAAGAGATATCATGATTAATGTTAAAAAATAAGAAACAAATGAACACGTCACTCAGAGTATAATTGGCTGCCAACATGTGATAAAATAAATAATTTTGCACTTTAATTTTCCATTGATGACATGCCACATCTCCAAACAATTTGAGAGTTGTTCAATGGTCAGACATTCAACTTGAGCATACTTAGGCTCCGTTTGAGGCAGCTTATTTGGTGCGGTGGTGTTTTGAAAATGCACCCGACCCTTTTGGGTAAACTTCGTTTTGACAGCTTATGCATTTTCAAAACGCTGAAAACAACGTTTTCACACCGCATCTATCTAGGTGCGGTGACAGCTTTCTGGCTGCGGTCTGACTTTTCAAAAAATATAAAAATTTGTAATAGCTACCGCACTTAGCTTATCAGCAGATTATTTTTAATCAGCTTATCAGCAGAGTATTCAATAAGCAACTGCTGCCCCAAACAGAACCTTAGCGTCCATAAATGATATAGTTATCTCAATATTGCTGTTAGGGAATTGGTGATTTTGTCGATGCATCAAACTATATGCAACTACACTCACCAATGCTATATGACATTCTCATCACTATGGTTGTGTTAGACTTATTGGCAACTCAAGGATGGATTTGATGTTCTCCTAAAGACAATGAAGCACCAAAATGCATTTTCAAAGAACAATTTATTATAATACTTCAAAAGGTTTTAACTAAAATGCATTTAATGTTGACCTAATTTATTGGACAGATAGACTAGGCCCAATTTGATTTTGCTATCTCCCAGTAAATATAAGGGCCTTAGTGATTCGTTGCCCTTTGGGTGTGCATTAAAGTATGCGCTATGTTGAAAAACAAAATCAACCAACTTAAACAAATAGGCTGTCTGCATATGGGGTTCGGCCATAATGCCCATGGTGGACTGATTCTATTATTTGAGTTGCAAGGCCTATACTGGGCATGTTGAAAGGTTAAGATCATAAGCTTTGACTACAGCAACTCAAAATTATGATAGTAAGCCACAAACCTCAAGTTAATCTGATCCCAAATTATAGACTTAATTCAGAAATTTAAAATGACAAAAAACATTGAGCCACCTTACTTCTAGGGTAAGGACATACTACCCATCATTTCGCTTTTCACTTTATCAAGGTTGTAAGACTTGCTTTCGAGCTTTCCAATTTAGATAAGACCCATCTTAAATAATTTGGTACTTCCAATGAATGTAAGCCCTATCCATATTTGGGTTGGCATAAAGCCTATAAACCCTCTAAGTCAAATCTCTGGTCTTTAAATGGATGTCAGTTACAACATAGATTAAACTTGAGCGAGCTCTTTTGTAACAAGACCATTATTCAAGATTGAATCCACCATATAAAAATATAACAACAAAAATCAACATGTTTCTTTATCTTGCTTCGTCAAATCATGTTGAAACCGTGAATAATTGAAGGTCATGCCTCTCTGTCTCTTTGCTTTTGTAAATCACCTAAATTTACTCTTAATCGTAAGTGTTCATATTCTATTTCTGAACTATTGAATGAAATTGGTGCGACCCACCCACTTTAAATGAGTGAGTTCATGTTAATCTTGGACGTACGTTTTTAACACATTTAACCCAGGCTGCTCTGAATTTTTAAAGGAGTCAATTCATAGTTGCTAATTAGAATATCTGTATTCTTGGGTTTCTACCCTTCACGGATTCTTTGGTTTTTAATCCTTTGACTTTGCTAGATTTGGTATTGATTCCATGCTTTAATTCTTACTTTGATGTGATTCGAAAATATTATTAAACTCTTGTAAATATTTTTATTCGAAGATAAATTACTAATCCACATAGAGTTGAACTCTTATGTTGCATCTCTTTTGCATCTAATTTATTGCATCCTACATGGAAAACCCCTTAACATTACATATTTTTATAGATATTTAATTATTTATAATTTTTAAGGCATTATAACTTCTTAGAAAGTTCTAGATTCAATTTTCCTCCATTTTACTGTGGAAAACCTGATTATTCCCCAAGCAAGAATTTCAAACATCGGTTGAAAATCTGAAGTCAAATGGCTTAGAAAGCTAAAATTTAGGCTTACTCTTTGACTTCAAGAAAAATTGACAGTTACCCCGAATACTTGATATTGAATTCTATTTAAACGCACAATCGGTCTAATAATTGAAGCGTAAATATTCAAAAGGACATGAATTAGAAAGTTATAGAATTTTTCTAATTCCAAGTATGCCAATTTTATATTATTAAGGCATCAAAATGCAAGTATTGAAAAAATTGGCTGTAATTTTTTGCCTATTTTTTCCAATCATGGCTACCTTTAATGACAGCGCCCATGTGATAATTTACTTGGACATCATCCCGAACACATTCGTGTTTGCACTTGGTAATTGTCTTGAGATTGTTTGGTAGGTAGAATGAACTGATTTGGTGAATCTGTTTTTCTCATAATGCGGTTAGATTTTTATTTTGGGAGTTTTGCTATTATAGTTTTTAGAAATAAACCATAATATAGTCCCGCTTTATTTGATTGTTATTAAATTAGTCCCAAAATATCTCATTTGTCTAATATAGGGTTTGTCTGGGGTGACGATAGCTTTTTGTGAAGATAGTTGTGTAGCTGATTTGGGAAAAATATTTTATGAAAGCTTTTGAGGGTATTATAAATATTTTCTTTTTCGGAAAAGCCAGATAGAAGAATTCTTAGAATTGTCACACTTTTGCAGATGCTGCCTTAAAAAGTAGCCTTCCACTGCAATAATTGGCTGAAAAAGCAATAAAGCACTAGCCAAGCGTTTCTGTGGTGACGATTTGAAAAGCAATACAATGGGAAACCCAATGTAATTCATTAGTCCTTCATATACAAATTTGATCCCAAAATGGTTATTCACGTAGAAACTGTGATGGAAAATTGATTCTAATTTAGTTCATTGGCTATATAATATCAATCTCAATTTAAGCATTGAGGGATCATTTTATATCAATTTTGTATTGTCGATTGACTAAATTAGAGAAATTTGATATTTTGGGATTACATTGGCAACCTTCAAATAGTTCGTTGGTTCTTTTGTACAATTTATCCCAAAGTTATTGTATTGGAGTTCAATAATTCAGCATAACCAGTAACTGGTTACTTTTGTAAGGACCTCTTTTGTTAGGCCAGGCAAAGGAATGCCTTTAGTTATTTAATCTACAAAAGTTTGGCTGCTTTGAAGTGAAATTATCTAAAATATCATTTATTATTGTTTTACCTTAAGAGAATATACGTGACATATCAGTTCGCTGTGCTCGGTCTATCTTTTGAGAAAAGAATTTCTTCAGCTCTAATTATTAGATATTCTTTTTTTAATGTGCTCCAATTTTCACATTCTATTAGATGAAGTATTGCATAATGTACTGTAGATTGTAGATTTTTATTGGTTTGCTTAGATTAAGTTTTCTTTATTACTTGTTATTCACTTCACTTTTGAATTCTATTTTTTGTGGATCATATTAAATTGCTTTCATTCTCTATGAATTGTGGTAATTAATAAGTAATGCCACATTGGTCACTAAAATTTAATCTATTTGTTTCATGCTGCACTAAAATTATAATTTACTGCTTTCATATATGTTTGCAAACATCTTATAGGAAGATGAAGCAGTTCTTGAAGAGCAAATTAATCCAGAAAGTGTGACTGCTTTACCTGTTTTGTGTGTTGAGGATGGATTGGTAATATTAAGGTTCTCGGAGATTTTTGGAGTACATGAGCCCTTAAAAAGGGCAGATAGGAGATACTGTCAGAAACGCCCATCTTATAATGGTAAGTTAGTACTTTAGGTTAACGGTTATAATACAAGAAACGACAATGCCTGTTCTTTTTCTAGGGTATGTTTTATTTCTGTTTGCAGACTTGTTTTAAACTTAATGCTATACGGATGGTTTCTTTAAGAGATCTGGCTACCAAAATAATTTTTGATGGAAAAGCTTTCTCTTGTTTTTTGTTTTTTTTCCTTTTTATCTTTTTGTTGTTCCTACCAATATATATATCCTTAAAGGTATGGTTGTATGACTTGGCTGCTAGTTGGGAGCTTATAATATATCATGTAACTTGTCGAGAGCTACTCTCAACTGGTGTTTATGTGGCTGTCACGTTTATGTATTTCTTGATATAGTTTAGTTTTTATTTTATTGGTTATTATTTTTTCCTTTTAAAATTTCTTAAGTTAACTTTTTTAAATCTGTGTGATTCAGCACATGAGGTAGGTTTTTACCATATTTGTTGATCCAGTTATTAAACACGCTTCGAGAAGTTTGATAAGCTTGATTTTGTGTTTTCAGTTGAAGTTGCCCTGCCTATCTTTGATGTTGCAAACCTTTCGCCTTCTTTACTTTTTGATGGTAGAAAAGTAATCGTTATTTTGCTAGTAGGCTGACTTCAATGTTTGAATTCCTTTCAGAACGCGATAAAACTTTAGATTTTGCAAATATGGTCGAAGAAGATGAAGAAGCTTTTCTAAGGAGTGCGGATCATGATTTATCCATTGCTAAAAAATTGAGTTTAGCTGTTCTTGGTGGGGAAGAAGAGAATGATCAAGAAATATCATTTTTTGATGTGCAGAATAAAGACACGTGCTTTGGTTCACTTCCAATGAAGGATGATATGCATGTGGATGCATCAGCTTCTCAGTGCTCTCTACCATCACCAAAGTTTTATCCTTTGGATCAGCAAGACTGGGAAGATGAAATTCTGTGGGGAAATTCACCACAGTTAAGTTTTGATGTCTCAAGGGATGATTCATATTCAGAGCATGACACTGAAGATAAATCTGAAGAAAATTTAGATACTAGATATAGGAGTGGTGCATTTAAATCTAACGAGAAAGATGGTGACTTTCCCATAGAATCTGCTGACAATGCAATTTTGACATATAGACATTCATTAGAAAGCGAGTATCATCAGCAATTACATGTTTCGGAGTTGTTTTCAACAAGGCAAAGTTCATATCCAGAAGAAATGGAAATTGAAGCTGTGGATACTGAAGTTTCTGAAAGAACTACTTTACAACGCTTCGACAGGCTGTCCTTGAAGAATCAAGATTTGTTAAACGGTTCTTGGTTGGATCATATAATATGGGATTCAAAAGAGGCAGTTATAAGACCTAAACTTATTCTTGATCTTCAAGATGAACAAATGCTATTTGAAATTCTAGATTACAATGATGGAGAATATCTTTCTTCTCGCGCTCGTGCTATGGTAGTAGTTCACCCTTCCAAATCTAATTTAGGAGAGTATTCTGATGTCCATAATCCGGGAATGCCTTCCAACACTCGATTCAACATTTCTAATGATAAGCACTATTCCAGTAGAAAGTCTTCCCAACAAGCTAAATCACATACCAAAAAGCGCGCCTCTCATGGCATCAAAGGGTTGCATTCCGTTCCTGCTTTAAGACTTCAAACCATGAAGCCTAAGTTAAGCAAGTAAGTATATATTATTGTAATGCTTTCACTTTATATACAATGTTTCTATGCTAAAATATCTTAATTCGTCCTTTTTTAAAATTTGATTTTTCTTGGAAGCAATATGGAACGTAGTTTGATAATATTCTTTAATTACGGTATATGCAAATATTTTTGGTTTTGTAATATTTGCTTGTGTTGTAACATGGACTTCATTTTACCGCCATTGTTGCAGCCATACTTTCATGGAATACTTCCCAATGTCATTGATTTGGCTAACACTATGTCAATGCCAAATCCTAAAGCCTTCAGATCCTGCACAACTTTGTTCAATCATGACTACCTTTTTATTGCTTAATGCTGGCTGTCAAAAATTTTTAAAAATTTCCACAACCATTAACTAATGCTTTCATACTTATGGTTGTACTTATGGCTGAGCATGGCTAGTTCTGCCTCCCACACCACTATGGCTGCTTTTAGAGAAGAGTTTATTATTCTTTGATTTGGGTAAAATTATGTAGTACAAGCATGGTTGATAGATTTATTTCTTTATTAAGCTTAAGCATACATTCATTTGGTTATAGATGTTATACATTGATGGATTTATATTAATAAAAGTTTACTTTTTTGTACTACACCACATTCTAATTAGTTCCGGTATCATTTGGTATCAGAGACGGGTTCAACCCTAGTCATATCCTAGGGTTCCCTAGCACCTGCCGCTACCCAATTCACCTTTATCAACTTTTTGCTTCAAATTCTCTGCTCTAGCCATACCACCACAGAGAGATACATCAACTTTACTCAGGAAGAGATCCAACGTGAAGTTCGTAGTCCGCAACAGAGACTAATCGAGTTAGATAACAGGAACCAGGAAAAGATTACCTTTGACCGCGATGAGTGTCGTAGGGAAGACAGATACCGGGATCTTAATCCGCTTCACAGGGAAGATCACAATGACGAAGAATATCTGCTGTGCTGTTTTAGTATCCATTATCCAAGGAGTTAGAGAGAAAAGGCCTCTTATGGAGGTCAAAGGGACTTTGGCATCAAGATGTACCTCCCAGAGTTCGAGGGAAGCATGGACCCCGATGAGTTTATCGAGTGGTTGCAAACAGTCGAATGAATCTTCGATTATAAAAACGTACCAGAGGACAAGAGAGTCAAGCTAGTTGCAATTAAATTAAAGAAGAATGCATCTTTATGGTGAGAGAATCAACAAAGGCAGAGGAGTGGAAATGAAGTGAAAAGATAACTACGTGAGAGAAAATGTAGAAGGAAATGAAAAAAAAAAACCATTCACCGCAGTGTCGTCGGGACATGGTCTTAAAACTCTAGAACTTGCTGCAACGAGACTTATCAGTTGAGGAGTTCACGACCCAGTTCGACCGCCTGCAACTAAAGTGCGAACTGACAGAGTGGGAGCACGCGATCGCCAGATATCTCAGAGGCCTAAAACCTGCCATTAGCAATGTGTACAACTACAACCATACTGGACGTTTGAGGATGTTCAAACACTAGCCCTGAATGTGGAGAGACAACAAAAGCAAAGCAAACAAAAGTCGTCATTCAGACCACCACCTTCAACTAACAGTCACTTGCAACTCTTACATTCGATAAAGGTACCACGAGAGGAAATAACATAATTGGACAAGGGACTGGTAAGACAAGTCAGAGTAGGAAGAAGCTCGAGAAAGGTAGTTCCTCCAATGTGGTGCCAGCCAGGAAGTGTTTTCGGTGCCACGACTACCGTCACATAGTCTTCACACTCACGGATCAAGGCACCGTCGTGGAAGTCGATGAAGAATCAGAGGAGAGTCCAGGAGAAGAGCTTCGACTCCATTAAGACAAAGGAGAAGCACTAGTCGTGTTGCGAATACTACAGTCCGAGCCCAAGCGGGATAAATCTTAGTAAGGCATGGCATTTTTCGCACCAAGTGCACCCTTAAGGGTAAGATTTGCAGCCTAATCATCAACAATGAGAGCTGCAACAACGTGTTTTCCACGCTCATGGTAAAATAGTTAGGATTAGACACACAAAAGCATCGACAATCTTATTCTCTTACCTAGCCGAAGAAGAGCAATGAGATATGTATGGATCTGTATTGCCTAGTTGACTTCTTCATCGGAGATCAGCTGCACGAACAAGTATGGTTCGACGTGCATCCTATGGATGTCTGTCACATTCTATTAGGTAGGCCTTGTCAGTTTGATCAAAAAAATCAACACGACGGGTTCAAAAATACTTATTCTTTTAAGTAGGATGGGAAATATATAATTTTACTACATGCTATGGATTTCAAGGTGGGGGCGAGACAAAGACAACATTAGTTTCTCGTACTACTTTCCTGTAGACAGTCAGAGTTGCCCTTATAACATTAGCATTAGTCATTCCGGAAGGAAGCGAGGTAGAAAGAGAGTTATCCGCACTACTGCAACCATTAATACTGGACTTTCAGGATGTTATGGCCGACAAGTTACCGAAAGGACTAACTCCACTAAACATTCAACACGCCATCAACCTTAGACTAGGATCTGTATAGTTAAAATGATCAGCCTACAAATTAAGACCTGCAAAGTATGAAGTAGTTCAAGGACAAGTGCATGACCTCATTGCAAGGAAAAAATCTTACATTCGGACTTCAGAAGCAGTTTTCTCTTAGAGTCCAACGGTGGGGTGCCACGTGCCAAGTGGAACCCACCGCAATACACTGACATTGGTCAGTGTTTAAAGCGGTGTAGCTCACTTGACACGTGGTGCCCCAACATTGGACTTCGGATGCATCAGAAGTCCTGATGTAATTTTTTTCCATTGGAAGAGGGCTAGCCAGAGAAAGCAGTAGCCTGTGTGCAGTCTCGGCTCTAATGGTGCCCAAAAAGGATGGATCGTGGCGAATGTGCATTGACATTCAAGCCAACAACAAGATTACTATCAAGTTTATATTTCCCATACTATGACCTCTTAGACTAGCATGGAGCCACTATCTTTCCCAAGATAGATTTGCACAGCGGCTATCACCAGATACTGATGAGGCACAGATAAGTGGAAGACCGCCTTCAATACGTCGAACGGACTTTATGAGTGGACCATTATGCCTTTCAGTTTGTCGAACGCGCCTAGCATTTTTCAGGAGATTAATAAACTAGGTAATCCGATCTTACATTGGAAAGTTTGTCATTGTGTATTTTGAAGACATTTTAGTATGCAGCCGGACGGAGGAAGATCACTTGCATCACATGAAGGCAGTATTTGAGGTTCTGCGAGCCGAATAACTATAGAAATGTCAGTTCATGATAAGCCGAGTTTGTTTTCTGAGTTACATTGTGTCTAGTGCAGACATTCAGATGGATCCCGTAAAGATGGAGGCCATTATCAGCCGGGCCGTACCAGAATCATTCGCCGAGCTGAGGCATTTCTTGGGGCTTGTATCCTTCTATCGAAGATTTATTAGAAGCTTCAGCACTATCACCTCTCCTCCGACTAAAATTTTAAAAGGAAAGAAGTTTACTTGGACAGTAGTAGCCCATGACAATTTTGATACAATGAAAGAAAATATAACTTAGGCACCTGTGCTAGCATTACCGGACTTCAACCCACTTTTCAAGGTATAATGTGATGCCTCCGACATGGGTATTGCAGCAGAGCTAAGCCCAAGAGGACACCCCATCTTTTTTTTAGTGAGAAATTGAATGAATTGAGGAAATACTCAACTTTCTACAAAGAATTCTATGCCATCGCAAGAGCTCCGGAATACTTGAGTCATTACCTGTTGACAAATGAGTTTGTGCTATTTATAGATCACGGGGCCCTAAAATTTCCCAATTGTGAGAACAAACTAAAAGGTCGACACGCCGCTTGGGTTGAATTTCTAGCCTCATTCCTGTTTGTACTAAAATACAAGGCATAAAGCCAGAACCGAGTAGCAGATGCGCTGAATCGCCGACACTTATTGATCACATCCATGCTTGCTCGAGTTATGGGCTTTGAGGTCATAAATAATCTATATGAAACAGATGGTTTCAAAAACATGTGGGAATAATGCTAAGAGAAGCCGCATTGCAATATAATGGCACAGATGGATACCTATTCCACCATAGTCAGTTATGCATTCCCCGGTTTCACTAAGAGAGCCCATTATCTAAGAAGGCCACAACGGAGGTCTAGCGGGACATTTTGGCAGAGACAAAACCCTCACCATCGTAAGAAAACTTTTTTTTTTGCCTAACTAACAAGAGATGTAGAACGACTTGTTAAACAATGCAGGATTTGTCATCTGATCTAGACTAGATCTTAGAACGCCAAATTATACGCACCACTTCCAGCATCAGGCACCGTGGATGGATGTCAACATGGATTTCTTGCTAGGAATTCCAAGGACTCAAGGGAACAAGGATTCTGTAATGGTTATAATAGTCATATTCTTCAAGATAACCCACTTTGTATTGTCATCAGACACTAGACACCTCTCTTATCGCCAGTATATACTTCAGGGAGATTTTAAGGCTGCATGGAATTTCCAAGGCCCTCACCTTCGACAGAGGCGTCAAATTCCCGAGCCACTTCTGAAGGATAACCGAACCACTCCGCGCACTTTGCGTAAACTTAATATGCTAGAATTTGATATAAAAGTGTATAATGATATTCAATAATCGCAGAGTTACTTTTATCAACGCAAGTATACGTATCGCTCAAGTAATACAAGACTCTAATGAAGTCCTAGATATCGATCCTACAGGGATATTATAGAGACTACGGACCAGGATTATAGAAACCAATTCAGAATCACAACTTTGTAAATCAAATTGCCTATTTGTCACTAATATGCAATCGTAAATAAGATGAAGTTTTAATAAACTAATTCTACTAACAATTAACTACTTCTACTAATAAGGTGAGCTTCAAATATATAAGCAAGAATCCTTCTCCTTGTTACAAAATTTAAGTGAATGGATAATTAGAATTAATTTAAAACTGTGTTGTGCCAAATAAGAGCATACATATTTTTTACCCTTTGGTTCAGGCATAAAGAACATTGACTAATCCTATGTTTAGTTACTGAATCTGTGGCTAGGCTGAGAGGATACCGGCTCACTTCGGAGCTCCCACGTTCCCCTCGCCTGAGGGTTAACATCTTCACTTCAACACCCAAACGATAAGATCGAATTGATGATTTTAGTCTGTCACTCTAAAATCTCCAATTCTACGCCCGATAAATAATATTTCCCTATTTATTTGCACTATACTTTTAAGGATTTTGACCTCCATGAATCTCGGATGTAATCTTCACTTTAGTTGTTAAACTCAACATATTTCAACATATTTTAACAAATCAATTGGCTAGATTGAAAGTAAATTAAGATTGAAGTGAAAAGCTTATCACAACTTCTTTAACATTCTATTGACACACTAATTCAAATCATCATTTCACAAAAATCTCAAAACAAGGAGAAAAACAGAAAAACTACTCAGATTTCTTGGAAAAGATACGACAAAACTTGAATTTCATATATAAAAGCAAAGTTTTAGAAACTAAAATAAGTAAATACAACTTATCTCGAATTCCTCCCAAACAAACTTCTTGAAGTTCTTCTGAATCTCATCATTTCTTTACAACACGCAGAATTCTCCTTCGATACGACAAGGAGGAAGAAATCTCACTTTTCTTACACTCTTACAATCTCTCGAAGAATTCCTCACAATTAACACTAATTAAACTCACTTTCTAAAACTCTAATGGCACCACCAACATTAATAGACATAATGGACAAACTACTGACTCATTATGGACTCGACAAACTCCCATTTTCGGCCCCAAATTGTTTCTTTTAAAGTAGTTGAAGAGTTTCCAAGAGTTACCCAAGCATCCCTTCAAAAATCGTTCACATTTGATGCACCTCGTGAGAGAACCAACTTGCTCGCCTTCGGCAGCATTGATCTCGCCGTCGGCGGCCTTCTAGAATACTTGGCTTTGGACCCTCTCATAAGACCCGCTGTCGGCAGCCTCGATCTCGCTTTCGGCGACTTCCTTTGTAATATATTTTCTGAACTCTCGGGAAAAATTCGCTGTCGGAGCCCTAGATCAAATCTTCATATTTTGGTCTTTTTTGCTCCAAATTCGTTTCTTTTTGCATTTTTTCGCTCCAATGTCCATAAATCAACATACCTGCAACAAAACATTAAAAATACATTTCTTTAAAGTGCAATATTATCAAAATCAATATAAAATAGGCATGAAAATCTCAATATATTTTCAGTGAGTCAAAATCTCCCAAACTTAACTATTACTTGTTCTCAAGTAATTTTTAGTACTACATAAAAATTATGATTCATTGTGGTAAAATTTTAATTCAGGAATACTATAATTTTGATTTAAATAAATATAATAGTAAGACTTCTTAGTAAGATTTTTAAGTAATTAGATTAAATCGCAGATATAAGGTTATCTACATCAATGTTTCAAGAGTTCTAGTTTTTTATTCATTTCAAGAACTACTATATGTTGTAATATTAATTATCTTTGAATATTCAGATGATAGGAAATTCACGGGAATACTACTAGTAAAGAAACTAGTCCATAAATATAAGTTTAGAAATGTATTTAGTTTTCCATTTAGGTTAATCCAAGTGAAGCTAATTTTTGATAAGACATCTCCTTAAGCTTCTCCTCACTTTCTTTTTTTTTTCTTTATTTTTATTTGGATTGCTTTTCAATCCTTTATATATATATTTTTTCTTTTTAGGGATTGTTTTTCAATCATTTATTTTTCTTTTTTTCAAGTAAGGATTATAATATTTGGATAACCTGTTAATAATTTTGAATTTCACTATTCTTTTCCTAAATTTGAAACTTATAGCATTTCTTTACCTTACATGTAATTCATAGTCTTTACATCATCGAACCACACTCTTTTCTTTTTCAACTAAATTCTTAAGATTCTTAATATTTTAAAATATAGTTTTCTTTACTTTAAATAGTTAACTATATTTTTATCCTCTTATTCTAAATATCTTAACCTACAAAATTAATTTTTATAACCAAAAATATTTCTTTGAATCTTTTATAATATTTAAATAAAATATAAATATAGTTAACTGAATTAAATTTTATCACAAAAATCATGTTATAATTTTTGAAAATTTTTTAACTGAGAACATATAACAGTTAATATTTTTTTTCTCCGCAAACTTAAAGTTTTCAATAATAGAAATAATACGGGTGGAAAGAAAAATTCTAAATTTAAATTATACGTTTGCACTTTAGGGATTTTCTTTTGTCTGAAATTTTTGCAGGTTCTTCTTAAAAATTTTAACTTCAACTGAACTGTAATATTAGAGATTTTTCTACATATATAACAGATTAGAGAATTTGTTGGGTAATGAAATTTTGAAGTACATAAAATAAAATATCTAACAACAACAATGACTATACTACACAGAACAATACAAAATAACATTTGCATTACACAACACAATAACAAACAATCAACTATTTTAACTTAGAGTCAACAATTACAATTACAATCACACATCACAATCCATCCTGAAATAAAATACAAACTACAAACAAAATACATATTTCAGAAAACAATACAGTGCACAAAATACAAATTAAAAATACTACAAACACACATACATCACAATCATCAAATTTTAAAATCAGATTTCAAAATCCCATACAATGTTATCATCTCCCTGGTCAGCAGGTGGATTGGGCTGATAGCGAATATAACGGGGGCATCTGGAAAAGTAACATCAGGCTCACCTATATAGTTTCTAGCCTGAGCATCATAATAAGCAATCTCGAAATCAGAATGCCGCTGAAGATATTCACTATCATGATCATGTCTCCGCTCTAATTCTTCAATCCTTTTATCTATTCTCTCAAAGTCTTTCGTCTAATTTTTTAAAACTTTTCCGCTGCAGGGTAATCTCATTCATTAAATCATAAAGAGTAGGGGAGTTAGAGGCAGGAGGGTCATACTAGTAGAGAGGATTCTTATGTCTTCAAATTAGCTTTACTAATGGGTTTCATAGGGTACACCCATTCTTCATGATTTCTAGCTTCCACTCCAGATAATTGACAAAGTGCATAAATGAAGTCAGGATGTCCTAATCCTCCACTTGTTTCACTCTTTACCGTGGCCAAAATATTCTTATAAATTATACTCCCCACATTTATACTTCTATTGTTCTGAATAAAGAAATTCAGAACAACTCTATCTCTCGACATTTCACTATGGTGATAGGTAGGTAGCAGAGTAGAACAAATGAAATAATGCCATGCCTTAGCTGTGACATTCATCATGGAAAGAGAAAAGTTAATCCGTTGACGTTGCTTTATTTTCCAAGTCCCTTTCTCATCAGTGAGAAATTCAATGACATCGTCTAACGAACCTTCCATGGTTCCAAATGTCTCATACTCGCTAGAGTAAAAATCGTGAAGTTCATAAAAAGATTTAATGCGGGCAGCATTAAAATCAATAGAAAATCCTCTTACTTTAACAGACTTGTCCTCATGCTGAGTCAGAGTGGCATATAACTCTTTCACAACTTCTACAGCAGCCTTGTTTGTAGAGTAACAGAAGTATTCCTACTTCCTGTCTCTAATAACTCGTTCTACTACTCCAGGATTATCAAAAACTCTATCTTGAATACATTTCTTTCCTTGGAAGATAGAAGTGTATCTTGACTGGGCTTTAGCATTTACAAATCGAGCATTGTCAAATTCAAGTCGCCTTTTTTGTCGAGGAGTCATTTTTCGATCTATCAAATTTACAAAAATCTAAATCAAAACTCTAAAATAATGATAAAATGGCTTCCAAAGGTGATTAAGTATTCTAAATTAAGTTCCATGAATATCTTCCAAGTATTTTTTCCACATTTTCAATTTTTCCGGAATTCTTAAATGTGGAAGAAATTCATGGTGAAAATAAAAAATTTTTACATAGAAGGGATGCTCTTATCGAGGGAAGATCAAATCCGGTGTCAAAATTAGTTGAAATCGCCCCAAATCCAAGATTTCTCAAGCCGAGGTCAAAATTTTCAGTAAATAAGGGAAGAAGACGATGAATAGTGGCGGTTGACTGGTCAAAATCGCGGTTAAAGAATAATTCTTAGGATCTCTCCATCGGCGGGGTCGTTCGCGCTGTCGGCGAGATCTATTGAATTTAATTTCGAGTCTGAAAATACGTCGTCGGCGCAAACACATCGCGCGTCGGTCGGCGAGATTCTTAAATTTTGATCATTTTTTTGATTTTTGTGATTTCGATGAATTTTAAGCCTCATCATCCGTTCGATCATTTTAAACATCAATTTTTAGTAATTAAGTGATGTATTAACACAAATAAACATTCACAACACAAAACTTTACATATATATATAAAATCCAAAGTTTACATTAAACATTACACAACACACAAGTCAGCTATTTTCTCAACCTAAATTCCTCAATTTAGCGTCGCAATCCAAGCCACACCACTCTAAATGCTGAAAACAAACATTCCAATCATAATCTCAATTATACTGAGATTAAAAATCAAATGATTGAAAGCAAACAAACAAATATAGTCTTAATCAAGTTCATCATAAAGAAACATACAAAGTAACGCAATTCCACAACTCTTCTGATTCAGTGCTAGTTTCTCCTCTGATATCACCCATCGCTTGAACATGCACGAACAGGTTATAGAAAGGTCGGAATGAAAATTCTTTAGTTGAATCTTCTTCAATCCATCACATCTTTCTCATTAATCGTATCAAACTTGCTTCGAAACGTCCAGTATGATCAAAGTGTTCTATCATACTCCTATCGATATGATCATAGAAATCAGAGATATTGTTAATTGAATTCATTAAATTTTGTACCTCTTTCTCCAGTTTCTTGATTCTGTGTAAGATCATCGTTGTCTTGTCCACTACTAGATGTTGAATTGGAATAGAGTTTTGTGATGATTGATCTATAATCACGCCCATATCATTCTCTTCATCATTTGCTGGGTCTAAAGGTTTCCAAGGTAGAAGTAATTTTTCCCAAATCTCGTATGATACGTGAAACGTATCGCATGATGAGAAAATTGTCAAGAATGTCCTACCGAGACGATCCTCGAACGACCATACCGATGACTTCACAATAATTGATCCAATATCAATTGACCTTCCCATTTGAATGCAGTAATTGAATATAGCACTATTTGGTAACTTTACCGATCTTCATCGTCAGTAATAACTTTGCAGAAATGAAAAAGTGCCAATGTTTCGAAACGGGATTTAAAAGTGTAGCAGAAAAACTAACATTACCCGTTTTCTCTAATTTCCCAGTCTTTAGTTTTGTCCGTTAAATTTTTGTAAATTTCATTCATTTATTTCTCGTCGGAACGAAATTGGAATAATGGCAGACAAGAACATTCTCGAGCATATACAATTCATTAATTCGTCTAGAGTTAAAAGTTATCCACCTACCTCGCACATAAACGCTTCCTTGGTTGATTCCATGCAAATTGGCGTAAAATTTTTTCGCGACAGGAACAACTACTACGGCAGTAGTGTAGCAAAATACTTCTCATCTTCGCCGTACGATCATTTATTCAATCGCTGTCGAATGATTGTTTTATCCTCGATTCACAAAACCTCTTTCTTTGATTTGCATTTTCTTTGACTTCATCTTGTTGAAGTGTTGTTGTGCCTCCGCACTGACGAACTTTCTCCGGTTGAACACTCGAAATCTAGGGTGATCTATTAAATTGGAAGCCATTAGAAAAGAATTCAAGGAAGTTTTCATTCGTTTTTGAGAAATGGAGAGTTTAGGAACCGTCCGTAGAAGTTTATAAGGGATAAATTCGCCAAAAAACTGCCATTTCAAACTCAGAAAACTGTCCACTCGCCGTTCTTGCCGTCGGCGGTCTCGATGGCGCCGTCGGCGAGATTTGTGCAATTAAATATCAGGGCCCTCAGGAAAAACTCGCCATCGGCAGCGTCAAGCGCGCCGTCGACGCCGAAGGCAAAATTTTCACTAAAACGTCGTGGTCCAAATACGTTCCAAAATTTCTCTATGGATCCAAATTTCATGCTGATCATAGGGTAAATACGAGCAATAAAATTCTATACTATCACAAACAAATGATAAATTCGAACGCATTTAAACAAATAAAGATAACTATGGGTTGCCTCTCATAAAACGCTTGATTTAACGTCGTCAGCCCGACCTATTCAGGTGTTATTCAGGTTGACTGAGCATTAAAACCTCTTTAAAGTTTGGTGTTTTACTCTCAAAATATGGATTTAATCTATGTTCATTTACTTTAAATCTATTCCCAGTATTTTGATCTTCAATTTCAACAGTTCCATAAGTATAAACTTGAGTCACAGTAAAGGGTTCTAACCAAAGAGACTTCAATTTCCCAGGAAATAACTTCAGCCTTGTATTGTAAAGCAAAACTTCTTGTCATGGTTCAAAGTTCTTCTGGTTAATCTTCCGATCATGCTTTAGGTTTAGTTTTTTCTTATAAATTCTGTCGTTATCATAAGATTCATTTCTTAATTCTTCCAATTCATTCAATTGGAACAATCTCTTCTCACCAACATTTTTCAAATTATAATTGAATTATTTAATCGCCCAATATGCTTTGTGCTCCAATTCTACAGGTAAGTGATATGTCTTTTCAAAAATGAGTCTGCAAGTAGTCATTCCAATAAGAGTTTTATAAGCAGTCCTGTATGCCCATAATGCAATATCCAGTCTCGTAGACCAATTTACTATACTAGGGTTTACAGTCTTTTCTAAAATTTGTTTAATCTCTCGATTAAAAACTTCAGCTGATCCACTAGTTTGAAGATAATAAACAGTAGAGAATTTAGGAACAATATCAAACTTTTCTGTCAATCTCTGAATATATTTATTCCTAAAATGAGATCCTCCATCAGTGATAATTACTCTCGGCATCCGTATCTTGTGAAAATGTTTTTCAATAATAATCTTGAAACACTTTTAGCATCACAATGAGGTAGAGCTTGTGCTTCGATTCACTTTGATACATAATCAATTGCAATTAATATATATAAGTTTCCAAATAAAGAAATAAATGGTCACATGAAATCTAATCCCCAAATATCAAATATCTCAACTTTTAACATAAAATTCAGAGACATTTCATTTCATCTAGATATATTACCTACTCTTTCGCATCTATAACAAGTTTTGATATATCAATAAACATCTCTAAAGAGAGTAGGACAATAAAATCCAGCTTGTAAAATTTTGTGTGCAGTTTTGTCAATCTCAAAATGTCCTCCAAATTCAGAATCGTGAAATTTTTGAATAATCAGTTTAGTTTCTTCATAAGACACAAATCTCCTAATAATAAGATCATTACATTGTTATATAAATATTGTTCATCCAAAAAATATGCTCTTGCATTATGAATGAATTTTTTCTGTTGCTGCAGTGTTAGCATATGTGTCAAAATATCATTTACTATATAGTTAACTATATCAGCATACCAAGGTATTTTCCACTCATTAACATTATAAAGTTGTTCATCAGGGAAACTATATGTAATTTCATTGTCGGTATCAGTTGCTTCATGATATTCTAATCTCAACAAATGATCATCAATTTGATTATCAGTTTCCTTTCTATCAATTACCACAAAATCGAATTCTTGCATAAAAATTACCCATCTAATTAATCTTGGTTTGATATCCTTCTTTTGCATCAGATATTTAATAGCAGAGTGATCAATATATACAATAGATTTAATCCCAATTAAATAAGATCTGAATTTATCAAATTCATACACAATAGCTAGCAACTCTTTTTTTAGTAACCATATAGTTAATTTGAATATCATTAAGAGTTCTAATAGCATAGTATATAACTTTAAAATTCTTATTATATTTTTTTCTGAGAATAGCTCCAATAGCATAATCACTAGCATCGCACATTAATTTAAATTGTTTCTCCCAGTCAGATGAAACTATTATATGTACTGTGAGTGATTAGTTTTTTCTTTAATAACTCAAAGACATTCAAGCAATATTCAGTAAATTCAAATTTCTTATCTTTTTCTAAAAGTTGGCATAGATGTTTGGTAATTTTTGAAAAATCTTTAATATAACGTCTGTAAAACCAACATGTCTAAGAAAACTTCTTACCCCTCTCACTATAGTAAGAGGTGGTAATTTAGCTACAACTTAAATTTTTGCAGGGTTTACTTCTATGCCATTTTCGAAAATTTTATGTCATAGTACAATTCCTTCTGCAACTATAAATTGACGTTTCTCTCAATTTTGAACTAAATTAGTTCTTTCGAATAACTCTAAAACTTTTTCAACATGTTTTAAGCATGCGTCAAATGACGTTCCAAATACAGAGAAATCATTTATAAATACTTCTATTCTATCATCAATTAACTTACTAAAGATAGACATCATACATCTCTGAAATGTTGTAGGTGCATTACATAATCCGAAAGACATTCTTCGAAAAGCAAAAGTTCAATAAGGACTAGTAAATGTACTTTCCTCTTGATCATCAGGAGCAATAATAATTTGATGGTAACATCTAGAAAGCAGCAGTACTTGTGTCCAGCAAGCCTATCCAATATTTGGTCTAGAAAAGGAAGAAGAAAATGATCTTTTATAGTAACAACATTTAATTTTCTATAATCAATACAAATACGCCATCCAGTAACTTGCCTGATAGGTATTAATTCATTATTCTCATTTGCTTCAACAGTCACTCCTTTCTTAAGAACACAATTAATTGGACGTACCCAAGTAATATCCAAGATAGGATATATAATTCCAACACCTAACTATTTTAAAATCTCTTTTTTAATTACTTCTTTCATAATAGGGTTCAGTCTCCTTTGTGGATCAATTCTTGGTTTATGTTCATCTTTTAATAAAATTCTGTGCATACAAATCGAATGACAAATTCCCTTTATATCAGCCAGAGTCCATCCAAAAGCTCTTTTGTACTTTTTTAATGTATCCATTAATTTTATTTCTTGAATTTCATTTAAGTTTGTGGATACAGTTACTGGTAATATTGAAAATTCTCCAAAAAAAATGCATATTTTAAATGATTTGGAAGAGTCCTCAATTCATGTTCAGGGGGTTTTACTATTGATGGAAGTAAGATTTCGTTCTCAGGTGTTGTTGAATCGAGCGTTTCAAATTGTTCCTGAATATAATCAGCTTCTTTGCTATCAATTTCATCGTATTTATCGTTTTCCTTCATTTTCTTTAATTTTTTCTTTGAAATATTTTTTTCTCTAATAGTCGCATATATCTATTCTAAAACATTCATCATCTTTTTCTATTTAAGGATATTTCATTGACTTTGAGATGTTAAATGCCACTTCCTGATCATTTACTCTCATAGTCAACTCTCTTTTTGAACATCTATCACGACTCTTCCTGTAGCTAGGAATAGTCTTCCTAAAATGATAGGAAATTCCTTGTCTTCTTTCATATCTAAAATTATAAAGTCTACAGGAAAGATAAATTTATCAACCTTAACCAGAACATATTCTACATCTCCTTTAGGATGTGTAATAGATCGATCAGCCGACTGTAGAGTTACAAAAGTTAGTGCAATCTCTCATATTTCTAACCTTTTAAAAGTTGATAGAGGCATCAGATTTATTCTAACTCCTAAATCATATAATGCTTGTCCATAAAATTTTTCACCAATAGTACACGAGATAGTAAAATTACCAGGATCTTTAAGTTTTTCAGGAAGTTTTTTCTGAATTATAGCACAACACTCTTCACCGAAGTGCAATGAGTCTATACGATCTAGTAACTCCTCTTTTTGTTGAGTACATCCTTCATAAATTTAACATAATCAGACATTTGTTCCAAAGCTTCAACAAAATGAATATTTATTGACAATTTTTTTAATATGTCTAAAAATTTAGCAAATCTTTTTCCTTTATCTTGTTGCTTTAGTCTTCGAGGAAATGGCGGTGGTGATCTTTCAACAGTAATTTTCATAGGTTTCAGAGGAAAATCAGGATATAAACTTTCATTTTCTCCTTCAGTTTTTACCTTTTTTTTTCAACTACAGTTTCTTTTTGGACTCTTGTTTCCAACTCTTTTCCACTTTTTAATTGAATAGCTTTGATCTGTTCTTTTCCTTGATCTTTAGGATTTATTTCAACATTGCTAGGTAAAGTTCCAACAGGTTTATTGCTCGGTTGCAGATAGCAATATGCCCTAATCGGTTTTCTATGTTTTTAATAGCGACTCATCGACTTTGTAATCGATTTCCCATATTCAAGACTAATTCTTCCATAGATAACTTCTTTTCCTTGAATTGTGAATTATTATAAAAACCTGGTGGATTAGAAGGTCTATAATTGGAATTACTCTGATTGTTTACATTTCCTAATGAGTTTGCAGGATTGTTCCCCCACTGAGAATTAACAAAATTAGTATTACCTTGGTTGTTCCAATTAAAGTTTGGATGATTCTTCCAACCTGGATTATAATAGTTTGAATAATGGTTATTTTGTCTATTATTAATCAAATTTACAGTTTCATATGAAGATTGAACATCTACAATTTATCCCAATGAATTTTCTTCTAACACTGGAGGTGTTTGAGAACGATTCATTCTCTATTGATCTATTTTCTTTGAAAGAGTAGCAATTTGAGAAACTATCATAGTTAAAGCATCTGAATTATGAATACAGACTACTCTCTTAGTATTTACTCTTTCAGCGGGCTATTGAAAATTATTGGTAGCAATTTCTTCGATTAAAGCATAAGCTTCTTCAAAAGGTCTAGCCATTAGTGATCCACCAGCAGCAGTCAATGATGGATCTAAAAGATCGTACTAATCCATTATAAAAAGTTTGAATAATTAACCAATCTGGTAAAGCATGATGTGGACATCTCCTAAGAAGCTCTTTAAAATTTTCCCAAGATTCATATATCGATTCTCTCTTATACTGACTGAAAGATGTGATATCGTTTCTAAACTTAGCAGTCTTAGATGGTGGAAAATATTTCGATAAGAATTTTTATGAATGTTCCTGAAGTTCTAATAGATCCAGAGTCTTAATGAATTTAACCAAGCCTTTGCCTTGTCCCTTGGTGAAAAAAGAAAAAGTCTATGTCTGACAGCATTATCAAACATTCTGTCACATTTAAAAGTAACACAAAGTTCTAAAAAACTCGCAAGATGTAAATTAGGGTATTCGTTAGAAGTTCCGCCAAATTGATTGTTTTGTGCCATTTGGATAATTGCAGGTTTAAGTTCAAATGAATTACCAGCTACATCTGAATTTTGGATAGTTAAGTGAATTTCATCAAATGTAGGGTTAGCGTAATCTCTTAGTGGTCTAGATTGATATTCATTTTCTATTCTTTAGTTGTTTTTCATTGTGGGATTATCAGGATTTCTAGGTTATTTTCTCAGTTTTCTAATTCTTCTAATAGTGCGTTGTAATTTCGAATCGTAGAGTATAAGATTTTCAGATCTAAATTTACGTATACAATCGAAATCAGTTCACAGAAAAACAATTGACTAAATATAAAAATAAGTTGCAAATTCTATTAAAAAGTTTTCTATTTGTCCTAAATCGTTCGTTACTCTAATTATGTTATATATCGCCGGCAACGGCGCCAAAAACTTGAACTACTCCGCGCACTTTGCGTAAACTTAATATGCTAGAATTTGATATAAAAGTGTATAAAGATATTCAATAATTTCAGAGTTACTTTTATCAACGCAAGTATACGTATCGCTCAAATAATACATGGCTCTAATAAAGTCCTGGATATCGATCCCACAGAGATATTATAGTTGCTACGGACTAGGATTATATAAACCAATTCAAAATCACAACTTTGTAAATCGAATTGCCTATCTGTCACTAATGTGCAATCATAAATAAGATGAAGTTTTAATAAACTAATTCTACTAACAATTAACTACTACTAATAAGGTGAGCTTCAAATATATAAGCAAGAATCATTCTCATTGTTAAGAAATTTAAATTAATAGTTAATTAGAATTAGTTTAAAACTGTGTTGTGCGAAATATGAGCATGCCTATTCTTTACCGTTTGGTCCAGGCACAAATAACATTGACTAATCCTATGCTTGGTTACTGAATCTGCGGCTAGGCTGAGAGGATACCGGCTCTCACTTCGGCGCTCCCACGTTCCCCTCGCCTGAGGGCTAACATCTACACTTCAACACTCAAACGATATGACCGAATTGAGGATTTTAGTCTATCACTTTAAAATCTCCAATTCTACGCTCGATAAATAATATTTTCCTATTTATTTGCATCATACTTTCAAGGACTTTGACCTCCCTGAATCTCGGATGTAATCTTCACTTTAGTTGTTAAACTCAACATATTTTAACAAATCAATTGACAAGATTGAAAGTAAATTAAGATTGACTTGAAAAGATTATCACAACTTTGTTAACATTCTCTAGGCACACTAATTCAAATCATCATTTCACAAAAACCTCAAAACAAGGAGAAAGACAAAAACTACTCATATTTTATGGAGAAGATACGACGAAACTTGGATTTCATATATAAAAACAAAATTATACGAACTAAATTAAGTAAATACAACTTAACTCGAATTCATTCCCAAGCAAACTCCTTGAAGTTCCTCTGAATCTCTTTCTTTCTTTATAACACGCATAATTCTCATTCGAAACGGAAAGGAGAAAGAAATCTCTCACTTTTCTTTCACTCTTACAATATCTTGAAGAACTCCTTACAATTAACACTGATTAAACTCACTCTCTAAAACTCTAATGACACCACCAACACTAATAGACAGTGGACACACTACTGACTCACTATGGACTTGGCGGACATCCATTTTCGACCCCAAATTATTTCTTTTAAAGTAGTTGAAGAGTTTCCAAAAGTTACCCAAGCATCCCTTCAAAAATCGTCCACATTCGATGCACCTCGTGACGGTCTCGATCTCGCCGTCGGCGGCCTTCTAGAATAGTTTGCTTTGGACCCTCTCTTATAAGGCCCGCTGTTGGCGACCTCTTTTGTAATATATTTTCTGAACTCTCGGGAAAAACCGCCGTCGGCGCCCTAGATCAGATTTTCATATTTTTGTTCTTTTTGCTCCAAATTCGTTCTTTTTTGCATTCTTTCGCTCCAATGTCCATAAATCAACATACCTGCAATAAAACATCAAAAATACATTTCTTTAAAGTGCAATATCATGAAAATCAATATAAAATAGGCATGAAAATCTCAACATATTTTCAGTGTGTCAATAACTCGATACCAAACTCCAATTCAACTCAACAACACATCCGCATAAAGACGCACAGACAGAGGTAGTAAACTGGAGCCCCGGTAATCTCGCGAGGTGGGATCTCATCCTAGCCCAAGCTGAGTTCACCTATAACCGATCCATCAATCAAACTATGAGATTGTGTACGGGCACAATTTGCTCATGCCACTTGAATTGCTAATGCTCTTGCCATCTTCATAAATCTGCAAAGAGACCACAAAATAAGCTCAATAGATCCAGAAGCTCCACGAAGAAGTTGGCAATCAAAATTGCTAAGTAGAATAAAAAAATACCTGACACAAACAAATAAACAATGAAAAAAGTAACGTTTTAGGAAGGTGACCTCGTATGGATTTTAGTTGAAAAAGGAGTATCGTTCGAGAAGTTTAAGTCAAGAGCAGATGAAACTTTCATGTTACTTCAGAAGTTGGACGACAACACTTATAGGATCGACCTGTCTGGGGACTGCAACATTTCAACTATGTTCAAAGTCGCCAACTTAACACTATTCTTTGAAGGGCCTTGAATTTCGACAAATGAGGTGGAAACTTCCCCAACCCGGGAGACCGACATAAGCGCTTGAAATGACTGGTGCTTAGAATCAGCAGGGGACGAAGCCCCGCGAAATTATGTGAAGCGGGTGGGTCCCATGATCTTGCTAGGCTGAGAGAACTCGCGACAGGGGAAGAGATCACGAATTCTCGCGATCTAGTTGAGCTATTCACACCAGATCTTTTCTGGGAAGAGTGTTATGGATTTTTTTGGTCTTTTCACCCCTTTCATCTTATGTAGTAGTAGGAGGCTATAAATAGCTGTCCCCTGAGTGTGTGGGAGGCAGTTATGCTAAAGTTATCTTTTAAGCTCCTGTGTGGAGTCTCTGCCCTCTTGTTAGGACTATAACCGACGACATGTGGTGCTTCAGCTGTATCCTGCTCTGAAATTGCGTTGTTTCCTGTTCTGAAACGGTGTTGTAAACTGCAAAATCCATCGTTACTACTCACCGACTCCTTTTCCCTACCACTCCCCTAGCTGCCTACCACCCTTATGTTCCTCCACAATTCTAACACCAACCTTCTTCCACGATCTTGCCATCCAATCCACCTACAACCGACCACGCATAATCCCCCACCTACCCAACATCCGCTCACCCCCCCCGACGCGCCGCTACCACCTTTGAATCTCTTCCTATAGCTCTTATTAGGGATTCGTCAATTATTGTATTTCTCTTTTGTTTGAGTCATGTTGTATCACTATTTTTATATTGATAAATATTTACTATTTTTGTATTACGCCACATCGCAACTAGTTCTAGGATCAGTTAGGGAATGATAGATCATCTCGGGTGTGAGATATAGCTCGAGCACCCTCGACCCCTTGAATGCAACCCTTGACTGGAAAAATCTGGGACGTTGACGGCTTTATCGACAGAAAAACACACAAAAATTGACCTAAAACACATAAGCAACATATTTATAGAATTATGGTATTTAAGGAGTTGCCGGTTTTTTGAAAGAAGACGCTAAACCTAAGCGGAGGAGACAATTGACTCTCCCCTTGCCTGGCCCGGTCAGTCCAGGCATATGAAACTCTGTATTCCTAACTCGCCTCTCTTCACGGCCGCATAATTGCGGGAGACGCTCCCACGTCAACCCTTATCAATGATATCATGATCTGAGCAGTCATATCTTGATGATTGTATCCACTCTCATCTTTGATATCTTTCCAATTCAATGCAAGTCACTCACAATTTTCTTTTATATCTCAATAAGCCGCCAACTAACCTGGGAATCATAATTAAATATTCAATGCTAAATTAGATTTATGACTGAGGAATTTAAATTTTCAAATTACTTCTCTGCCCAATTACTCTAATCTTAACTCCACCTCTTTGAGGGTGGGTTTGAGCTAGAAATTGCGTGGTGATCTTGTTAAAGACCAATGATGCATTTGAATATGAGGAGTCTCAACACATATTGGTTTCTCTCTATCCTGTAAAAAACGTGGATGTAGACTATTTCTCAACTATTATTTATTCGCTTTGTCATAGATTGACTTTGTTTTTTCCACCGCTCTCACCATCAATTTATCATTAATTTTTTCATAGACTCACGTAATGTCGACTTCATGCTGTCATCAATTATTCAACCATCTCTTCATGGGACACTTTCCAATATTATCGATTTGGCTAATGATTTATATTGAAGTCTGACTCTGAAACTTCTAAGTTCTTCATAGAATGTTTAGTTTCTAACAATCTTGCTCGTCCTATATGATTTTTCTTGATCACTTCCATAACATCGGTGCTATCGTATTTGCGTACTTTTTGGGTGTACTTGCCTTGCATTAGGTAATTTAGCCTCCACCACCGCCTTAGTCACCTTTCAACTCTTCTTAAAGAAATTCATATCGGCCCATGTGAAATTATGAAGGAAAAGAATGTGACCATTTAATTTTAACAAACTGTAATCTATAATGTGTATGTCATAAGGACACTTTATTACACTTATTTTCTTAAAAAATTAATGCATTATATAGATGCATTTTAGAAGTTTTCTTCTTTATAATAGGCTCTGTCTTATATCGGAGATTTGATTTTGATTTATCGAATGATTAATGATCAACTAAAGCTTTTCTCCAATCTCTCTCTCCGCCTCTCTTCTCCACTGTCTTTCTCCTTCCTCTATGGCATCTCTTTCTCGTTCGTTTGCTACTGCATTATTTTGTAGAAACTTTCTATTAAACAGACCTGACTGTGCCCTTTTTTTTTCTGAACTCGATCTTATGTTTTGGAAATTTGGTTTTAATGCGCATGCATAATGTCAGCATCCTAGAGATCTTTGTGATTTGACTATAGTTTCTATTCATCAAGATTGTCATATTTTGTACACTCATGTTTCAGCCGCTCACTGATCTTTTCATTTTCATTTTTAAAATTAAAATATCTGATGAATATTTCAACAATTATTTATCCAATCCTTTTCCCGTAGTTAATTATTGTAGCCTTCAGCGTGTTATTGATCAATATCATTATCATCATCATTAGCTTTATTCCAAATATTTTTAGATTTATTGTGCTGTAATGTTTGTAAATTTATCAATAATTTTGTTCTTTTTGTTATGTCAATCTTTCATTTTTCAATATCTTGCAGTAAGGACATTGCTAATTTCCATAGACCAAAAGCATTATGGTATCCTCATGACAACGAATTTGCTGCAAAGTCACAAGGAACACTCTGTTCAAGTGGGCCTTTCAAAATTGTTGTAATGACTTTGGCAGGGAAAGGAGTTAAATTGCACGTTGATGCGGAAGAAACTTTATCCAGTGTTAAATTGAAAACATCGAAGAAACTAGGTTTGCCATGCTTTTTGTTGCATCCTCAATGAAGTATTGATTTTCTTTGTATGCACACCCACTTGTTTTCATCAAATATATTGCTCTTTGGTTACTGGCTTTCATTCCTTTTTTGTGGCTATTTAAAATTGAAATCTCTGATGAATCATTGATGCAGAATTTAAAATGTCTGAGAAGGTGAAGTTTTTTTATTCTGGTAGAGAGCTAGAGGATGATAAGTTCCTTGCACTTCAAGGTGTGCGTCCAAATTCTGTGCTTCATCTTGTGCGTACAAGAATACAACTATGGCCAAAGGCACAGAAGTTGCCTGGTGAAAATAAACCTCGGCGGCCACCTGGTGCATTTAAGAAGAAGTCTGAGTTATCCGTGAAAGATGGTCATGTATTTTTAATGGAGTAAGTGGTTGACTTTCTCTATGCACTTTTGCCATTTTTTAAAGGGAAATTTACATGCATTCTGCACAATTCTTTTCTATTCACATATCTAACACCTAAACTTTGATATTTACATTTATAACACTTTGGTGCACCAAACATATGCTTGAAAATGTGTATTTCAGTTTTGAAGTAGTTGTGCGGTTTTATTTGTGATTTTAAATATTCGAGTTATGTATGTAAATATCCAAGTTTAGGTGTTAGATATGCCAGTACATACGAATTGTGTGGCATGTAGGGTTGTAAATGAACTAAGCGTTTGATAAGTTACTTGTAGCTCAGCTCGATAAGCTCATTTATGTTAGTTTGATTAACTAATTGAACAAGCCTAAACACTTTATAAATGTTCGGTTATTAAATGAACTGAACAACTATTTGTTTGATTCATTTAACAATATTATTTAAAGCTTGCGAATAAGCTTGTTAAGAAGCTCATTGAACAGTTTCATTTAAAGCTTGTGAATAAGCTCACAAATATACTCAATTAAAGCTTGATTTAATGCTTATGAATAGGATCATTTATAAATTAATTTAAAGCTTGTATAAAATCACAATTAAATATCAATTTAAAATTCATTTAAAATTTTGAATCATAATGCATAAAACAAGATAAAGACTTGTCTTCTTAGCCTCTCAACTATTTACACATTTATATGTTTGTTTTAGTAATTCATTTACTTGCTAGCATATTGAAAAGCTGTTTTATTTTTGTAGGTTCAAGAAGTAACTCATTTGTAAGCTCGGTAAAACTCATTTAATTAGAAAACAAATATCTCAATTATACTGCTATTAGTTTGTTCGATAAGTCTCATTTAGTTAGAAAATAAATAACACTATAGCACTAATTTTAATTTTCTTAATAAAGTTCGTTTGATGAAAAGTAAATAGCTTGATAATACTACCCATTAATTTGCTCGATAATGTGTCGATTATCGTCATATGAAACAAAGATGAATCAAACTAAAACAATCTGAATGAAAAATGAATTAAATTTGAATATAAACACTAAAGCTCGAGCTTGAATTTTATAGAAATTTCAAACTTGAACACAATCCTAAAAACTTGATCGGTGTTCGAGCTCAGCTTAACCTCGAATTTTATAAATTTGCTCAAGTTTGAACGCAACTCTGCTCGACTAGGCTCGGTTTGTTTGCAGCCCTAGTTTTATGTAAGTAAATACTGCTCTTTGAAATTATCTTCACGTACTTTTGACTTTATGTCCTGGATTATATCACTACGGGTCTATGAGGTTTTACTTATGCATTGGTTATATCCAAGCCTATTTGAACTTGTACTCTTAGCCAAACAGTTACCCAAGAACTAGAAATTACTTTCGAGTTTGATTTCATTTCCTTTTACCAAATTGAAAAAGTATGTCGATTATTATTATTATTATTATTTTTGTTGCCTTTGTTGTGCTTGATCCTAAACCATGATGGCGTTAAAACTAAATCAATGCTGCTTTTGGTAAACATTTTCCTTGCCTTCTGAATTTTAAACTGAAGTTTTGGTAATACGATTTTATTGAATCATAGAAATTCGTTTCAAAAACAAACTTCTTAGGCTAAGAAGTTTTAAAAAATAAAGAATTAAGAAATATAATGTTAGTAATCAAGGACGTAAATTCTCCGATGAAATGGAGTTGAATTCTTTTTAATTGCATTCCTTTTGAAAAGACAACAGAAAAATATTGCTGTTTTTAGATATTATATCTTTTCTTTATATAATTTTTGATGAAGAATATATCTTTTTAAATTATAAATCTTAAACTTATGTGCATGAACATCAAGTTGTTGGCCAATTAGTTTAAAATATACTGCGAAGCTAAAGAATTCATTTTTCTTTTAGTTGAACTTATAGATGATCATGTTTTTTAAGAGGTCGTGACCTTGGTGCTCTTATTTAATTTAAATTATTGTTAGTTTCTATTAAAGCTTGATTAGCAGTTACATGTTTTTTTAATACACCTGATTTTTTATGAGTTCCATTCTACGGAGATGTAGTTCTTATAAAACTTTTATCAATACATTTAACCCGTAGGTACTTGCATCTGTCAAGTAGTGTATTGCCTTGTTTATTTGGAAATAAAAAGTATGTACCTGCAATAGCCGGGTAACATGTCTTTTTCCTTCGTACTTCAGTGCTGATTGAATAAAGCAAGGTGTATATCTTTTCTTTACCGGATGATCTTTAGTGTTTATGTTCAATAGTTTTTCTTGGGTCAATTTCTTTGAAGGATAAATGTTGAGTTGATCGGATCTGCATTATTCTTATCAAAATATTTAAATATGTTTGCTTTTTTGCGGTAATTATTTTTTGTTTTCATGGTTTATTAAAATCTTTGCAAGTTTCATTTGTTTTGATAAAGCGCGGACCTATGCCAGGCTCTCACGAGTCTGCGGTGATGAATAAAACTGTCATCTTTTGGTTTCTGCATTTTGCTCTTTTATTAAACTGGTATTTGTTGCTTCAGTAGATTATTTGAGCTTGTTTTATGAGTTTTGATGGTTATATGCCTATGGTCTTTGAGCTTTTATTCATGTGTGAATAGGTATTGTGAGGAGCGGCCTTTATTACTGGGAAATGTTGGGATGGGGGCTAGATTTTGCACTTATTACCAAAAGCTTGCGCCTAATGATCAAACTGCTTCATCTCTTCGAAATGGAAACAATGGTCTTGGTTCTGTGCTCTCACTCGATCCTTCTGACAGATCTCCTTTCCTTGGAGATATTGGTCCCGGTTGCAGCCAATCCTGTCTGGAAAATAACATGTACCGAGCTCCTATTTTTCCTCATAAATTGCCCCAGACAGACTATCTTTTGGTACGTTCAGCAAAAGGTGCCCTGTCCCTTCGACGCATTGATAGACTATATGCAGTTGGACAGCAGGTAGGGTTTTTGTTTAGCTATAAAATTCAGATTCTTTGACCTTTATTTTGCGTACCACTGGTTTTTAAAGGATTTTTTTTTTATTTGTATTTCCTTGTTATTATAATTTTTTTTATTATAATACTTTTTTTTCCCATTCTTTTTTTCAATAGCAGTAATAGTACTTTTAGTTTTTGTTCTCATCAACACTTTATCATTAAAGATTTTATTGCTGTGATGGAAAATATCCTAATTTCATACTAAATGTAATCTTGATAGTTTGATTCTTTATGGTAGCCCTGTGGAATTTAAAATACGATTGGATAATTACAGTGCCACAAAGGTATCCCGTGAGAAATATGAATGAAATACAAATTAATGGTCATGTGCTGCAGGAACCTCATATGGAGGTATTTTCTCCAGGGTCCAAAAATGTTCATTCATATCTTGTGAACCGGATGCTGGTACATGTGTATCGCGAGTTCCGTGGAAATGAGAAACCTGGCTTCCTTCCATCTGTTCGCGCTGATGAGCTGGGTGCACTTTTTCCTGGCTTTACAGATGCTTTCATGCGCAAAAGACTGAAACTTTGTGCGGATTTGAAGGTGTGTTGAATTTATGCTAAGGACTTTGCATTAGTACTACTGTGTTTCTTGAGCCGCTGGATTCTATTTTTTAATTTTAGTGCTACTCAGTGAAATATATATATATATATGTATATTTTCTTTTTTGCATTTGAGGTATTTCAGAAAGGAGCTTGGGTAAAGAGGATTGATTTTCGTATTCCATCTGAGGAAGAGTTAAGAAGAATGTTGTCGCCAGAGAATGTGAGTCATTTCAAATTACTGTTGCTTGTATTTGATATGCTGTTGCATTTTATGAATGCCCTGATATTTTGGATTATATCTTTTTTCTTGTCTGTGCATAGATTTTCCCTGCAAAAGCTATTTTCTTACTGTCATTGGATTTTGTTTTCCAATCCTGCCAAACTGGCATGGTTTTGTTTTTGGAGATAATTGTTTCTTTTGAGATCTGTGTTTGATAACATGCCATGTGATTGAGGTGCAAATCCTGGATAGCCCATTTTTTATCTCTGTTTGAAAACTGGGATAGCCAAATTGTAAACCATTTTATTTACTAAACGAACGTTCTACACTGTTATTCTCAATTTTTTATTACTTCTATACGCTGTTTGGGGCTTTGAAAAATTGTTATTCACAACACAAATGACACGTTAATATGAGAATTTATATAAATGAGATTAAAATGCATGACATTTAAAACCAAATCAGGCCATGATTTTCCAAATAAAAAACAGAAATAAAATATATTATTAATTCTAGTTGCTCAAAATATAATTGATTTATTTTAAATTAATCATATCCTGATTACCTCTCATAACTCTGGCATGTGGAGCATACTTATATATCAATAATGCGCAATTTTCTTGCAAGGAGTTTCAAATCAGGCCTGATAACCCTTTGGTAAGGATATCAATTATTTGTTACGTAATGGGAACCAAATTTGTGGAAATAGATCCCAATCAATTTTTTCTTTTAACAAGTGTCAATCAATCTCTACTTGTCTTGTTTGATCCTGTTATGCTGAAATTAATGTAATATTAATGGTTGCTTTGTTGTTACATATAATTTCAGTATTAAGCATGTCACCGTCGGCCAGCTTTTCCGAAAGGTAATGAATGATTTAATTTTAGTAGATAAAGGCATATAATTTTTTGAAAATAGTTTTGAAAATAATGTATTTTAAGTTTAAAAGATGAGACCGCATGAATCTCATTTGCCCAGTAGTTTGCATAATCATGCTCGATACCACAGATGATACACATTCTCGAAAGATTAATGATTGTGACATCCGTACAAACTATGAGATTTGTGACATCCGCTTGGCCTACGAACCTTTTATGTGTGACCGATAAGTTCCCCTACCTAATATAGGAATTAGATAGGGTTTATTTTACCCGGGTTTTAAGTTCTCTATAGCGGTCAAGCCCCTATAGTTAATTACATCTCGAATAACCGAGCTCACTTGAAAAAACTCTCGATAATGATTGGTGGTTCTATCTTCATGAATCTCAAAGTTTAGGTTTTTTTTATGCAGAATTCTTGTTAACAAGCAAAATAAATTTTTGTTTTATTTTTGTAAGTATTTTGTAAAGTAGTATAGTCCACAGGCTAGTCACTCTAATCGTGCTAGGACTACTGACGACCTAAGATCATCGGGGGAAACAATCTCACAAAGAGTCAGCGAATAGTATCATTGGTTATTTTCTCTCATTTATTAAAAGTCTTTGAGGTAAGAGATACTATTCTAAAAATTCCCGCATCGTATCTCTCGTTTAGCACACATTAGCATTTATTATCATCGCCCTAGCCGCCTAAACCTCAGACTTACACAAGTCCGATGATCCATATGTGACACAACAAATGTCCCCAATTACTAGGAGGACCTGAGGTAAGGTTCAAGCTCAAATCCCGGTGCATTTGGTTTCATTATCGGTTAAGTCATTTCGGGGAATTTCATTATTTGATTTAATTAAGGAAGGGTGAGCCACGCCTCGGTGCATCCTCATTTCTAGTGTCCTTATCAGTTTGTGAATTAAGATCGAGTGTCTAGCTTCACTGTACATTCTAGGATTAGGTGAACGAGCTCTAACCTAGGGCGTTCTCCTAAGGTCTAGGAAGCCTGCAGTGAAAATTAGGTGGATGAATTCTCACATACGGTGTGCTTCTAAGGTCTAGGAAGCCTACACTTTAACTTGTGCTTAAGGTGATTTAAGGTGTTCTATACTCACTTAAGTGTTTTCTAACTAGACTTTAAATATTTCAAAGTATTTTCCAAATAATTAAATCAGATATCCCTTTTTTTGACTTAACCATCTAAAAGAAAAACAATAAAATCGAGTAATAAAAAAAAGGACGAGAACGGAAGAGACCGGCCCACTTCTAAAACTAGCAAAGCCAAAAAAAAGGGGAAGAAAATGCATGTGAACCGGGCCTAAATCGCGATCTCAAGGCCTCCAACGACTCCGAGCGGCAGCTAGCAAGCTCACACGGTGATTCTACGGCCTCCAACGGTTCGGGGCAGCAACTAGCAAGCCTATACGGTGATCCTACGACCTCCTAGGGCTAGGGGCAGCAACTAGCAAGCTCACATGGTGATCCTACGGCTCAGGGCAACAACTAGCAAGCTTATATGGTGATCCTACGACCTCCTACGGCTCCGGGCAGCAATTTCGACGCATCCTACGGCATTCTACAGCAATCGGCGACTCCAAACAGTAAATTCCAGCACTTAAACAACAACCCATAGCAGTTCTAAGCTTCCAACAACACTCCTAAATCTTTTCTAAGCTTCCTACAACACCCAACATCAAGTCCAAGCTTCCGAACAGCAGTCCTAAGCACTAGACAGCACTCCTATGACTTTTCTAAGCATCCTACAACAACTCTAAGCCTCTAACAGCTCTCTTACGGCTTTCAAAAACTCCAAACAGCAACTCTACATTTTCCCCAGCTCTTCTACAGCTCTCTACAGCACTTGGCAGGACTTAATTACACCAAAGAGCACTTATACTCCTCCAAACAGCGCTCATACTCTTCCAAACAGCGCTTATACTCTTCCAAACAGCACTTCCAGAGCAGCTAACAGCTTTCACAGCACTTTTAAACCTCCAACAGCTGTTTATACAGCACTTCCAGCAGCTAACAGCTTTCACAGCACTTTTAAACAGTCAAATAACACTTTCTAAGCCTCTCACAGCAGTTAGCAGCAGTTCCCAAACACTGGACAACAACTTCTAAGACCCAAACTGTTTCCTACAGCACCTCCAATGCTTCAAACAGCATGTATATAAAGCATAAAATAACTTTTAAAGCACCCCAAAATCAGCAAGCATATAGAGCAGAAAACAGCTCTTCCAATTTTCAAAGTAAAACCGTCAAAGGGCCATTTAACTCTTGCAACAAACGATCATTTGGAGCATCGTAGTGATTGCATTTGGATGTTCAAAGTACAAAATCAGCAAAGAGACATTTATCTTGAAATGAACGTTCACTTGGAGCTTTAGTGTGAGTTATGAAACATGCGAATGTATCACGATTAAGAAAAGTTGTACTTATACGATTAGGAATTCAGGCTCGTGCATGTGAACACATGAGGATGAAGAAACATGTACATGTGCAATTGAGACTCAAGCGTCAAGTGTGCCAATATTTTTTAATTAGAGAATCCGTATGCTCAAATTTTCAAAAGCAAAGCGCCAACACTTGTCAAAAACATGAAAGCTTGCAGATTTTCTTCAAAAGAAAATCACCAAAATTGTCATATTTTTACAAATCCAAAGACGTGAAATTAAAATTATCTCAAAAAACAATGAGTAAGCATCGAGTCTCTTTGTTTCCTGTAAATCTTTTCAAAACAATAAATATATGCAACATCGAGACAATATTTGAATTCCAAGACCACAAAAGACAAACTAAATAGCAAAACACCAACAATCTGAGGTAAAAAAAAGGTATATAGGTTTAAATTTACCTTGCCGAAGGAGAGAATGAGATCCACGGGTGAAAAGGAGGAACAAAAGTTGGGTTCGGTCGGAGGAAAAGCTGAGCAGAGCAAAACACAAGGACCACAAAAATACCTTCCCCAAAGTCTTTGGCTTCCTTAGGGCTGTTCGATTTCGAGATGAAGATGGAGATCTTGTCGACGGTGACGGTGAGGCTTGAGGAGCTCGTTCGGTCGAGGAGAGAGCGGCTAAGCAAGCTAGCGGGGCCTTCGATGTAGAGAAGAGAGGAGGTGAGATCGAAGAGTCCTCGGTCGAGCGAGAAAGAAGAGAGCGGGGGGCTGCAGTGCAGAGGAGGGGCAAGCGGGTGTAGAGGCGAGGCAGGTGAAGCTTTCGGTGTAGGGCTTCCGTCGAGCGTGAGAGGGCAGCAGGCGAAGGCTTCGATTGCGGGGAAGAGAGGGGAACACACTTCGGTGCAGGTAAGGGTTTCGGTTTGCAGAGGAGGCGAGGGCGAGCGAGGAGTGAGGCGAGGTCGAGCAGGCTTCGAGGGTGAGGAGCAAGGAGCAGGCGAGCGGGAGGAACCGAGGAGCAGGCTAGGGCTTTGATTCGCTGGGAAGACCTGAAGCCTTCGGCGCAAGGAAGAAAAGATGCGGGAATAAGTTGCGATCGAATGCTTCGATCTCGAGCGCAGGGAAGAAGGCGAGCGGGGTCGAGCAGAGAAGGAGAGTCGATTCCCCTGGAATCAGGTGTCCCGCCAATCCTATAGCCGCTCCGCAGATATCCGTTACTCTTGCGTTGGGCGGGCAATTAAATGGTTTCCATTCATGGAAGAGTTTTAATTTAAAAATTATATCCTCTAATTAATGTGAAATTAAGTCGCTGTTTTGAATTTTAAAATTTGAAATTTGAAATAGCCAGACTTGTGTTCAGCCCGTGTCGAGCCCAAATTGAACTTGGGCCGAGCCCGAACCTGTGACCCACTAAAAAAACGTGCATCGATTTTCGTGTTTACTCGTGTGCGGAACCATAGCAATATGAGTGTCCTTTCTACCTAAATTCGACTTCCCAGACGCATTCGTGTGGTCCGTTTCGTCATCCGGGGTCGTCCGGATAAGTTCGCCGATGATCGAGCCAAAAAAGTGTCGAATTATGGTGTGCCGAGTGCTCGAGTCATTAAGGGTTCACCTAAGATCGTATGGGAACTCACTTTCGGGCTTGCTACGTGTTAGTCCTTAGCCCATGCAACAAATAGTCGAGTGATTGGGACTACTCATGCGAGGTCTCACAAAAATGGGTTAAGAAGTGGCTCGAAGTTCTATTGGAGGCGGGCTCCATTACCAGTCCGCTAGAATGGTCAGTAAAGAACTCCTAAAGCTAGATCCTAGGGTCTAAGGGAAAGAAGTCAAGTCCTCACTAAAAATGAGGTCAACAATCACCACTTTTAGTTCTTTGAGAAGTTTCACTCGTAGCATCTCACACACTCTTTTAGTCTTAGCTTGACATTTTGCTTCAATTTGGCTTTTTGCCGTTACATTTCACTTTTTGCTAATCCATGTGACTGCATTTCCCATAACATACAATACCATGATAGGTTTTGGATTTAGATTTGTTTGTGGATGCACGCCACGTAAGAAAATGGAGATGAAGGATGGAAGGAAAGAAAGAGTAAGAGGAAACTTTATAAGGTTATCTATTGATCTTCCAGGAAGAATCCTTAAATCTGTTTGAGGCCCCTTCTTTTCTCTTTCTGGTTACTTTCTATTTATAATCGAGGTTTGCCCGAGGCATACGACATGTAACACTACAAAATTTTTTTGAAGTATATAATCATAGTACGACCTTGAATATAGAACGATATAGCTTGGTTTGCAGCCTCCAGGTCTTGTCTCTCTGTATGATTTCTACGCTATACTATTGTCTAAATTATTAGGTGTATCATTGAAATTTTTCTGTATTATTAGAGTTCTTGCCGTACGGTCTATTTAAGATGTTTTGGCTCGATTTGCCTGCTATCCTAGCTGGCAAATTGATGGTTTAGTCTCTTTGACTGAATTGGCTAACATAGCTCCCATGGCTGCGTTGTGTGACCAAGTGAAATCGATTTAGAGGGATTTATTTAATATATATTTCTTCGATTCTCTTATCTTTTTTTGACATCACGAAGAAAATAAGAGTGATACTTGATTGTTTATGTTAACATTATCAAATTTATTTAGAATGTGCTGATTTCCTTGTAAACTGGGTCTCTCAAAGTTCTTTTAAAGTAAGAAGAGAGTGCTTTATATTTAGGCATCGTTGATAAAATTACTTTACTCATCTTAATTTGTCTTCCATTCTTTTGTTTTTTTGATGGACAAGGCCATTAAAGAGCAGCTCACTATTCCGAAGGTTAGCATCGTTCAGGCATTGTTTAGGAAGCAGAAAAAGGAAGGAGCAGAGGAGAGAAAAGAAAAGTGAGGTTAGAAAAGAAGTGATCAAGATCCTTAAAGAGGGAAATTCTGTTGTACTTCATGTGGTTTATTTTCTACTACGAAAGCTTTTTTTAGAACATATTTATTATCTTGTGTGTCTCTTTGGTGTGAGACTGCTGCTTTTGAGTTTTTTTTTTAGAAGAAGAAATGAACAGTCGGAAAAGGAAAAAGAAGAAATGAAGAAGAGGAAGTGAGGAGTCGGGTAGCCAAAGGAATGGTAGATAAAGCGATAAGATCGGGAAACCGAACAGGTAAATTCGTCTATGAATTTATCATGAGGGAGGTAGGAACTTACCAAGCGAGTTAAATGGCGGCGCCGAGGGTTGCACCGCTAGGGTTGAGCCCAAACATTGATAGAGTGGAAGCCGAAGGAGCTGCATCGTTGTCGATCGAATGAGGAGGCGGCACTGCTGTCATGCAGAGTAGGCGAATGCGGGAGTTCTTGCACACTCAATCTTGACGAATGAGTCGATGAAGAAGGGTAAGTGAAGTGATGCACACGTCAAGTGGAAGAAGAAGACAAATCGAGTGGCGACCAAGCCGAGCCTTGCCATGCTCGAAGAAAAAGTAGTGCGGCAGCTTTGAGGAGGATCCATTGTGCGATTTGTTGTAAAGAGGTAAGGAGATTTTTATGTAAACGATGTAATCATAATATATATGTATAAATAAAACATAATGGAAATACAAATTAGATTATATAAAGTAAAATAATGATTTTTAGCTAATTAAATAAATTTATTTTATTAAATTTATAATTACATAATTAATAAAATAAAGTTTTAATGTGAATACCATGTTTATTTTTAACTTTTAATTTTATAAGGGATGATAATTAGATAAATTAAATAATAAATTAATCGACATCGAGGTGAGTACTAATGTTCTTATATTGTGATTATATTTTGTTTTTTCTAGACCAAATGCATTTATTAGTGCTATCATTAGCTATATTGAAATTACTACAAACTCATGATTTTGAATTCTAATGAGTCTTTGTTCATATTGTATGAATGATGTGTGCATAATATTATTTAAATGATTGATAAGTATATTTTTTGATGCAAAAATGAGAATAAAGTATATTTTTAATAAATAATAATTTTGATAGAATGTTTGTATGTGCATAACTGATTATAATATAGTCGCCCCTTGATTGTACTAGCGAGAGAACACTAATGTACTCATGCACATATATGAAAAAATGTTAATATTAATGTGTCTTGATACAATTTTTAGATGATACTCACGTGAGGGCTGTACATATATAAAACGATATTGATATGTTATTGATATATTAAAATTTTTTGAATAGTATCAAATATTTTTTATTGCTTTATTAATAGTTTGATTAGCATGCATATTGCTTTTTTTTTCTCTTGTATTACTGTAATTTATGAGTGATTTTTTACTAGCTTATTGTTAATTTAAACTAATTTTTTCAGGTTAATCAAATGATTAATGATGAATATTAGAAGAGATAACATTTATAGAAGATGCGAATAACCCGTAACGAAACAATTTTAAATATATTGCTTTAATTTTAATTTGATTAGTTACTCTTTTATTTGTTAAATTGTAGATAAATTTAGAAAATTTAGTTCAACCATTTATCTTGGTTAATTCTAAGCCCTGGACCGAGTCGCAACAAGTGGTATCAGAGTTTAAAATTTAGGATTAATTAATGAAATATAGATGAAAGATCTAATAGAATAGTTTTAAGAAAGGTTTAATAATTATAAAAAGTAAAGTTAACTCAAAGTAATAATTTTTTTCTATTCAGTCAGAAGGTACAACCAAAAATATAGAAGGAAGTCCGATAGAAAATGCTTAATGAGATGGTGACGTGCGATTCATTGTTTTTAAATTTTTGAGGATCAAATTTTTGCAAGTGGTTGTCGCATCCCAAGTGCCCCCCTTTTAGGGTTGGCTAAGGAGTGAGAGAGGCTGGTAATTTGGTCGGACCAACTCTCGCTAGCACTCGTCGTGACTTTTTAATCAGGACCCAATGGGTGATAAAATAGTCTAAACTAGATTCCCGTAATATACGTGATACATTGCATTTCTTAATTAATTTATATACATATTAGGAAGCATGAAAATCATATCATTCAAGCATGTATTTACCCCAGAATCCTATATCGCGACCTGCGGCAACCCATCGTGCGCGCGCTTCTCTGTGTCGCTTTTTTGCTCTTTGCTACAGGGGACTGAGCGATTGCAGCTTCATGGAGGAGGATTTTGGAGAAATGCGTGGGACACAACACTTAATGAAATTCCAATGGTTCTCAGCCATTCGCAATATTTAACTACTGAGATTCACAAGATAGGTCGGCTATGAACAATGCACATGCGGGAGATACGACATTAAGGGTATTAATTAAGTATTAAGTAGGTAAAATAAATATATAACTTCCAAATTTTATCCCTTGTAATATGTTAACAACTCATGTATGATACTATATATGGAATTGATCGATTTCTTTTATTGAATTTTATAAAGTTATTTCAATTAAATTCCGGGAGATGGGAAAATTTGGGGTTTTTTCAATTTTGTAAAACTTTACCTAATTTCTTGAATTTTAGGCGTTACAGTGGGGAACATTGTAATACCCCGTTTCCATTACTCAGGAGAAGATGAACTAAACAACTAGAAAAGGAACCGATTAAATGAAGAAGAGGAAGTGAGGAGTCGGGTAGTCGAAGAAATGGGAGTTGAGGCGATAAGATCGGAAAACCGAACAGGTAAGTTCGCCTATAAATTTATTTTGAGGAAGGTAGGAACTTAATCATAGAGTTGAACATCGACGTCGAGGGTTGCCCCGCTAGGGTTGAGCTGCAGCGTTGACAGAGGAAGTTGAATGAGCTGCGTCGGTGTTGAGCAGAGGAGGTGGCGGCGCTTCTGTTGTGCAGAGCAGGCAAGTGTGGGACTTCTTGCACACTCGATCCTAACAAATGAGCCGAAGAAGGGTAAGAGGAGTAGTGCAGTTGCCAAGTGGAACGAGACAAATCACGTGTAGAAGAAGCTTTCCAGCATACGACCGAGCCGAGCCTTGTCGTGGTCGAAGAAAAAGAAATAGAGTGGCAGCTTCGAGGGGGTCCCTCGCGAGATTCTTCAGGAAGAGGTAAGGTGATTTTTATTTAAGTGATTTAATTTTATATATATATATATATATGTATATATATATATATATGTATATATATATATGTATATATGTATATCATATATGTATATATATCTATGTATATATATATATGTATATATATATATACATATATATATATATATATATATACATATATATATATTGTGCCTCATACCTTGGTTTGTCAGTGGCGGGTCATCGTAGTCATCTCGGTCGATGGTTCGATCTCACCGTGGCGCGGGGGCTATCGAATTATAGACACATGACGAGATTCTCATCATGTGGCTAAAATGCGCATCAGAAATAGATATTCGGGCCTCCGCAAAATATCGATTTCATTTTGCAAAACAAAAAAAAAAAAGTAAGAAATATATATATATATATATATATAGGATTATATAAAGTAAAATAAAGAAATTTTTTAGCTAATTAAAATAATTTAAAATATTAATTTGTAATTACATAATGAATAAATTTTAATTTTAATATGAATATCATGTTTATTTTTTAATTTTAATCTTAGGAGGGTCGATATTAAGTCAAATCAAATAACAAACTAATCGATATCGAGGTGAGTACTTTTCTTTTTATACTATGATGATATTTTGTTTATTTTAGATCAAATGCTTTTATTGGTACTTTCATTAGTTATATTGAAATTTCTGCAAACTCATGATTTTGAATTCTAGTGAATATTTATTTATATTATATGAATGATGTGTGCACAATATTATTTAAATGCTTTATTTGTATATTGTTTAATGCAAAAATGAGAATGAAATATATTTTAGTAAATAATAATTTTGATAGAATGTTTGTATGTGCATGATTGACTATATTGAGTCACCCCTTGATACTGGGGGAACACTAAGATATCTATGCATGTATATGAAAAATGTTATTAATATTGATGTATCTTAATTGACACAATTTTTAGACAACGCTCCTGTGAGGGTTGTATTGATATAATACGCTATTGCTATAGTAAGATTTTTTTTATTATCACAAATATTTTTATTGATTTATTTAAAATTTGATTGACATGATATTATTTTTTTCTTTTGTTTTACCATGGTTTATGAGTACAAGTATTCGTAAGTTTGTTTTGCTCGTTGTTATTTTAAACTAGCTTTTTAGGTTAATCAAGTGGACGATGAGCATTAGAAGAGAGTGCTTATAGAAGACATGGTTGACCAATAACCGAGTACTTTTAAATATATTTTTTAATTTTAATTTGATTAATGACTCTTTCATTTGCTAAATTATAGCTATTGATGTAGTAAGATTCTTTATTTTTATTGATTTATTGAAAATTTGATTAGCATTGATATTGTTTTCTTCTCTCTTCTTTTACTGTGGTTTATGAGTATGAACATTCACATGTTTATTTAGATCGCTGTTAATTTAAATTAACTTTACTGGTTAATGAAGTGATTAACGATAAGCATTAGAAGAGAACATTTATAGCAGGCGTTTAAACGATAATGAGGTACTTTTAAATATATATTTTTTTAATTTTAATTTGATTAGTGGTTGTATCATTTGTTAACTTTTAGTTATTGATATATTAAGGTTCTTGGAAAATCATCAAAGGTTTTTATTGATTAATTAAAAGCTTGATTAGCATACATAATATTTTCTTTCCACTTGTTTTACTTTAATTTATGAGTATGAGTATTCACAGGTTTGTTTAACTCATTGTATTTTAAATTAACTTTTGAGGTTAATCAAAAGACCAACGGTGAGCATGAGAAGAGAGCATCTATAGATTACGCAGATAATCAATAACGAGGTACTTTTAAATATATTCTTTAATTTTTACTTGATTAATGACTCTTTCATTTATTAAAATATAGACCGTTTGTTCCCGTCTTTATAAATTTTAAGCCTTGGGTCAAGTCGTAATAGCAAACACAATGATATGTGATGCCAGTGGAAATAATTATCCTACTTTGCTTTCCAAGGAGACAACTTCAGAGAAGTATATTTTAATATATCTTTAAGTAATCTTAGATACCAAAAATTGGATGTGCAGGGTGAAATATCCTCACAATGATCTATTATGATTTGTGTAATGAAATGAAGATATATTTTTTTTCTAATTTTGTTGTGATGTCTTTAAATGCTTTATGTTTTTTAGTGTGGCTCTTAAAAAGTATAATAATGCTTCTCCATTTTTATGGTAACAACCTTATGATTTGCAATTTATAAAAGAAAAGTTATTGCAAAATTTTAAGCATTTTTACATTATCCCTAATTAATTTGTATGCATTGATTTGCTTAAATCTCAGGAAAGCCCGACCTAATTCTTTACAGTGAACTATTATAATTTTTTTAATAGAAAATTATGGTTATTTGAAATATTTTAATTATTTTATGCTCATTAAGCCCTAACAATTTTCATACTATTCTAGGGCTCTTAGAACGTATTCGAGGAATTTCACAGAGAATTAGTTGTGGAATAGCAGGGGAAGACTAATATGTGTGGTCAATGGTGTTTGTAAGGGATTGCAGAAATAAATTTTCTAATTGGTACTAAGCTTGATGTTGCGGCGGTTATCCAGACTGAAATCAACAAGTTGGATGGCGAAACGGTGAGATGCGAGCGGCGAGGAGGTTTACACTTCCACCACTTGTTTCTAGGTAGGATACAAATACATCACTTGCAAAAGGAAGATAAAACACACCAAAAAGCATAAATCTGTCAGAAGGGTAGAAATTAAAGAAATGTCTCTCGAATTCATCAAAATAGAAAAAAGTAAAAATTCATAAGAAAAGAGCCATAATGTTAATAATTAAAAGATTAAAACATATTTAAAATAAAAAGGAAAGGAAATAAATGCTCTCAGACAACCATGCAGTATTAAATATAAAAATAAATAAATAAATAAAATTGATTGTTATATTAGTTCGAATAAAAAAGTTTTCATGAAGGTTTTGACTAGGAAGACAAAATATGTTGTCTTTCGAATTGGGAGGCCAGACGAACATAAGAGGCAGGGAAGTGATGAGCGAGGAGAAGAAGGATGAAGAAGAGTAAGTTTATGCCACCTGTGCAGAGTGTTTGTGGGCTCGCTGAAAAAGGAGTCAAAGCTGCAGTCGCTCATTCTGTGCGAAGGAGAGGTGATGCCCTATGTGTGAGGCTGGCTACTGTAAGTGGATTTTCTTGTGAGTGCTAACCAGGGAGATGACATTGAATAAACAAGGAGCTTCGATGTTGTTTGTAGGAGGAATGATTTAGGCCACACGAAAAATGAAGTCAAGGCGAAGGATTTTCTTGCATGTGATAAGCCAATGAGTTGACGCGTGCTGGTGGGGCTACAACATGCAGGCCGGTAGGGTCCTACACACTAAGGTAAAGTTGAAGAAAAAGCCTCCGGTGTTGTTGTCGAACCAAGTAGCTTTGGAGGTTGGAGGTGTTGAACTGAGCATATATAAGAAGGTTAGCGTTTATTTGAGTAGATTTTTTGATATGTTATTTGAAATTTATAATTGAGTGTTAATTTATGTTTTTATTCTAACTAAAAATAGAAATTAGAGAGTAGAATAATTAATTTTGGAAGAGAACGAAGAAAGTTTGTGACATTAATAAAGTACGTGTTTAATTGGAATTTTATTTGTAGACCATTTAATCATAAATTGACACATTAATACGAGAATTTTATGAAAAATTACCATTGATTTAGATTATGTAAAAATCAAATTAAAAGACGAGATTCTTTTGAGCTTCAGGTGTAATTGTGTTTCTATGTTTATGTTATTTTTCTTACTTCGTGATTGTATTATTTATTTTGGTTTTCCACATTTATGCTATATTTCTTTGAAACTTAGACTACCTGTGATGTCTTCGTATTGTTAGGTTAGAAGCGTGCATGTTAAAACCTTTCTATAAATAGTTGCATAATGTTTTACCTATGAAGTTATTAGATTTTTTGCATGTCCTTCGGATTCTAGTAGAAATACATTTATTCATTAGTAGATGGATCTAAAGCGTCCCATAAGAAAATGGTTTATGATATGAGGATTGAAAATATACTATTCATGAATGCTTGTATACACATATGCTAAGAGTTTACCCTTTTTAGTGCTCGTAGGGGATGTCAATGTACTTACGCAGGTAGATGTTATTTTTCTATCACCTCAGATAATTGTGAAATTTAGATCACTTTCCTATGCCGATAGTGATCTAAGGGGTGAGTAGGCACCCTACCATCTTAGTTGTGAAATTTGGATCACTAAGTGCCGTGCCGATATGATAGTATCGGTCAAGGGTGAATATGAACCTTTTCACTTCAGGCAATATTTGACATATTGTATTAACCAAAGAAGTTATGATTGCGAGAGTTCTGTGTATATGGGAAAATGCACGTGTCTCATCAGTATTATTCAAGTCAAACTCTTTTATAAAAAGAGTGGAGTAATTTTAAACTTAGCATTTTGATTTTTCTTTCAATAGCAAAATATAATATAAAAGTCCTTGTTGAGCTTGGCTCACATGCTTGAAAATCTTATTTGAACATTTAATTTAGTTTTCTTTCATAAAACTAAACCCTAGACTTCTTCCTCTTTCAAATTGGTGCAACTCTGACCTAGGGTAAGTCATTCAAACGTTCAAGCATTCTTGGTATTCTCATTCTTGTTTGTTCACTCGAGCAAAATCTTATCACTCAAAACGCCGACTCAGTGCAGAGCACATACATACACATGCTTTTGTCTTACATCGACTTAGTGCTGCATGTGCGCCACATTCTGCTTGCACATGCCTCGTCTCTCTTGTTCGTTCTCCATCTCATTTTTGCAGTGAGGATCGATCTCTCTATCTTTGTCTCCTTCTCCTTCTCCTTCTCCATTGCCCCTCAGTTTAACTCACGAGCCCGTATACGGGCAATCCCCTCCTAATAGTGAACCAACTAACATCAGCTTAACTGAGGCGACAACAGTCTGTTTAGATTCTTATTTTATCGGATTATTAATAATTTGTAAATAACGAATAATGAATATTTTAATTAAGTTTATTAAATTATGTGCTATCACGTGCAGTGGATGGCAATTTTTTGCTTGCATATTATTTCACTATTTTGGTGTTCTCAACCTTGTAAGCATAGGAACATGTGAAACTTTGAGATGAGAAGTGAACATTGGGTTCATTTATGGTAACTTATTCATTCACTTTTCATAAAGATGCCCTTGTTATGTTTGATTCTACATTTTTGTTGTATTTTAAAAAATTTTGCTTTGAGAATTAGTTTTTCACTAACAAATTTGCGAGTGAGATATATGTAAGAAAACACTTATACGACTTTTAAGAAGGAAAAAAAAGTTTAGTAACGATAGCCGTGTCGGCGTTATTTTGGGTGTAGAGTGCCCGTAGGAAGCTGCCGGTCGCCGGAATCGAAATCTCGTCGCCCGCTTCCGGAAGCGACTTACTTTAATTTACACACACACACACACACACACACACACACATATATATATATATATATATATATATATATATATATATATATATATATATATATATAATTTTTGAAAAATATGCAATCAATCGACCCCATATTTTTCATTGTTTAAATGAAAGAATGCTTATACTCAAGACCCGTATTTATCCCGAAAGATAAACACAAGATTGAGGGTGAGGCTCGATCAAATAAACTAAGAAATATATGTCGTCCGTTTGACTCGCAAAATCATTTTATTTGCAGACAAGTTCCCTATTTAATATAAAGAATTAAACGAGGTTTATTTTAAATTTGGTTCGAAATGCTTCCTATAAGGCAAGCCTCTATAGTTAATTACATCTTAAATAACCGAAATCACTTAAGAAAACTCTCGATAAAAATCAGAAAATATTATCTTCAAGGAGGTCAAAATGATATGACTTTTTAACGAAATCGGACAAAGATGTGTGAATGGGGATTGAGTCAAATTTGGAACATTTATCGTAGAATCCAAAGGAGGAAGAACTAGTGGATGTCGGAGATCCGGAGGCGAACCTGGGTGACTTCCCAAGCTATCCTATGGTTTGGCTTAAATTTAGGGGAGATATTATTTAAATGTTTCATCCTGCCAATTTTATTTAATTAGAGCTTATATTTGTGAGAAACAATCACACAAACAAGAAGATGTGAGGATTTAGGTCGTAACGAACGACAGCCTCGGAATCCTAAAACAAGTTGGGGCTTATATTGTACAGAAAAGCTATACAAAGACCCAAAAAAAAGTTGAGGATTTATGTCGCACTAGGCGAACAACCTCAAAATCCTATGGGTGGTTGTTTAATTACTGAGGAATGGTTTAATTTAGTGAAGATATGTTTTGATGTTGAAGATGGCCGTGCTGCCCACCGCTAGCTCCAAGCTCCTTGCCGTGACGAAGTTAAGTTTTCTAAGACGGCAAGTTATAATGTCAATTCAGGTGGCCCTATGGTTGTAGTTCTCCTGAACACCCTATAAAAATATGTTTAAAGTTATACAGTGTATAGTAGGGTATATAACACAGGAAGACAGTAAAGCATGCAACAATAGTATGGTACAACATGCTAAAAAAAAACAGTAACAGGTACGAAAAGTAACACGCTGTAAATATAAACAAACATGTATACCTGGGAGATTCGTTATTTTCTTAAATGTAGCGGGCTGGAATGCATCACACAAGTGAAAGCCAAACAGAAAAAGAAATATCGTCCAGAAAAAACTCGAGAAAGGACGGCGAATGACTCACGGTAGAAAACTCGGGAAAATGAATAACAACTTAAATAAAATCATCAAAACCTCGGGAAAGTCTCGGAAAAAGGACCACAAGTGCTTCATCAAAATCATACTCAAAATCCGAAGAAAACCGTAAGCACTCGGGTCGTGGCTAGGCTCAGAAACTGTGTAGTTATTCTCGAGGGTCGTCGAAGGCTACTCGGTCGCCCGAGTGTATAGAGCCCGCCACTCGACTAGAAGTGTGTCTTACTAAACCTAACTCAGGAGGGTGTTCCTTAACCAGTACTGTAATCAACAAGTGGACAACCAAGTTTATAATATTAGTTTTAAAATTTATGTTTTTAGCATGCACGTGGATTTCAGGCATACAAAAGAGAGTTTATATCGATGTTTTGATTGTAGTGAAAATATATTTTTGTTGTAAATATAGTATCCGTTCTTATCAATTTTTGAAAATTAGGGTTGTCCACGAGTCGATCACTTCGTCGGGTGTAGGATCACTAGCAATCCTAAGAAGGTACGGGTTCCCCGCTCGCCTTATAGCGGTGAATGATACCGTCATCCTACGGTTCACCGGGCCCCTGGGGTGGGTCCTGGTGTCGTAGGATGGGATATCATTCCACTCTACCACCGGTGTGCCTTTATCATCAACACCCTATGCCCCAAAACAAAACGAAAACCAAAGCCGAGAAAAACGACAAAAGAAAACAAGTCAAAGAGCAAAAGGGGAAGGAAAGGAGACCAACCCACCTCCAAATCTGATTTAAAAAAGGAGGGGCCCAAACGGTAGGAGGGTTAACCTAAAACACCTCTGCATATGGCTTGAGAAGTTTCCAAACCTCACACAATAAACCAAATAGAAGTGAGTCGAGAAAGACCCCCACTAGTATTTCCAAACCCCCAATATGACAATTTCTCAACTCCCAACTCGATTCACAATTCAACATGCTTCATAAGTGTAAAATCTTCCAATAAAACCAAATAAAGGCTCACGACCAAGGCAAAACAGGAAAAACCAACCCATCATAAAGCTTTCAACACATAAGAAAGTGAATGGACAAGCTCTCACAAACCACCAAAATCAATTCTAATTCCACCAAGTGAGGCGTGGCAAAGATGCCTCAAATATAATTCTCAATCACCTCGCTCCAAAGGCAAGCAAAGGCGAATCCAAACCAAGATAAGGTATAAAATTATTCGTCATAAAGCTATCAATACATCCCAACACAAAATCATGAAATCTAATTGCCATAGGGCTGAAACCGAGCCAACATAAGGCATAAATCCGAGCCACCATAAGGCTGGAACCGAGCCAACACCAAACTAAAGCCGGCCCAACACAAAGCCAAGGCAAGGAAACCACCACAAGAGTACAACCGAGCCAGTACAGGCCCAAACCCGAGCCACCATATGGCTGAAATCAAGCCCAACACAAAGCTAAAGAAAGGAACACAACAGGGCTAAAAACCGAGCCACAATCAGGCTAAAATCAAGCCCAGCACCAAGCTAAAGAAAGGAAATACAACAGGGGCTAAAACCGAGCCTTTACAGGGCTTAAACCCGAGCCACCACATGGCTATAATCAAGCCCAACACCAAGCCAAAACAAGCTTTTCAAAAACTTTATAAATGCAATTTATATATTTGAAACATAGCCCCAATATGAAACCAAAGACCAAGCTTCCACAAAACCAACACCGAACCTCCTTAAAGTGAAAACCAAGCCTTTCAAAGGCTAAAAAAAAAATCCAGGAGTTCTTTAAGTATTACAACATATAGCCATTATATGCTTTAAACAAGAGCACATTTAAGCCCTTCCCCAACAAATAGATAAAGAGAAGAGGGGAGCGTTTTATAAAGAGCCAAGCCAAGATAGCAACAAGCCACTAAGCCTTCCAAACCTACTAAAAAAAAATCTCATAACATGTTTTTATAAAGGCTAAGCTACAAGGAGCCCAAAACCGAGCCTCCACATGCATATGAAAGAAACAAAAGGGCTCCCCTATAATTCATAACAAACAAGAGTGAGTGAAGAGCCCTATGCTACACATCTCAAAACACTTGCAAGAGGAGCTAATAACTTGCCATCAAAACCAAACTTACCACATGCTTGCAAGACTCAAATGAGCCTTCTCAATACTTCACACTAGATGAGCCCAAATGTAAAACCACATTTTTAATATTTTGAATCTTGTCTTAAACATAAAGGAGAGAAAAAGATAGTAGCATGCAAATCTTTCACCGTCCTAAGCAAGTAGGCAAATCCAATCTTAGAACATGCTCACATTTATATCTTTAACATGCTTAAGTAATGAACTTTTCCAAATAAGGCTACAATAGCAAGCTAGCATGCCATTAGAAAGAAAGGAAGAGAAGGAACAATCATTTAAGCTAGCATGCAAGTCATTCCATGGCATATGAGAGCCCAGCTGAAAGGCTAAATAGGGAGGAATAGGCCAAAACCACAAGCCACAGCCACCCTAGGCCAAACCGAGAAGAACAGAGGAGAGAAAAGAGGTTACCAGCTAGTGTAGAGCACACAAGGAAAGCAAGAAGTTCAAGGTCCAGTCCAGCAGCACCTCCCCTCCTCTAAGAAAATTCGGCCAGCACCCAACTTCACCCCAAATGGGGTTCTTATATGCAAAAGAGGGGAGGAAGCTGCCAAGCCATACCTGCAGGGTCGACTAGGATCGGAGAAGGCACGAGAAAGTGGCGACAAAGTGTCGCAGGAAGGAGCAGTCGGCTCGGTGACGGGGTTGAGCGGGGATAGAGATCGAGTAGGAGATGGGGGTGAACGACGTGCGGCTCGAGAAGGAGAAGCCCCGCAGAAGATATGATCGAGCATGGGCAAGAAGGACTTGGTCGGGTGACCTGCTCGAGCGCCGGAAGGGGATCGAACGAAGTCTCCCAATCGTGCGCACGGGAGAGGAGCCAAGTCGATCGAATATGGGAAGGGATTTAGGGCTTAGGATTTAAGTAGGGGGAAATATATGAATATTTATAAAATAGTAATAATAATATAAGTATTATTATTATTATTAGAATAATAATATCCGTTTCATAAATTTCATCCCCGACAGGCTATCGTCGCAAATTGAATGTCAATTTTAGGTAAAATCGACGTTCCAGACGCATCAGAGCAGTCAATTTCGTCATCCGGGGTCGTTCGGACAACCTCGTTGACAATCGCGTCGAAAGTGCGTCAAATCCGGCCTTATCTGAAATTCTGACTTTGATGTCGATCGTTTCGGCGTTTTGACTCCAGCTCCAGTCCACTGTGAAGGAATTGAAGGCGTCGAGGCCGCGAACTGAGAATTTGTCGTCCAGGTGTGTAAGACGTGCACGAGGCTGTCCTAATGTCCAGGGCTCCTATAGGGACTCAATTTGAATTCCTGACGTCAACTTCGACCGGCTGCAGACTAGCGGTATGGAATCTCGTGCAGGATTTCAAAGAGTAACAAAGTGGTTCCAGACTCCCTAAAATGAGGTGGGTCCCATCGCTAAGAAACTAGGATAGTCGGGGAAGCTCCTGAGGCTAGAATCCTAAATCTTGGAGGAAAACTAAACCTCAACAAAAACGAGGTGAACAAGCCGTTCTAATTTTTTTTCCACAATAATTCTATATTTACTTATACAAACTGCTGCAACTATCCTAAATGAACTCTCATGATTGGTTGATTCCATTATTTTTTTTTTCAATAAAATTTTGCGTCATTGCTTTTCAATAGTAAAATATTCTTAGATAAAGGAACCAAGCAGCTGACATTCTTTCCAGTGAGAGAGAACCTATTCGGAAGGAAAGCCAAGTTGGAGGGGAATAAAAACTGTTGTAAAAGTACATTATTTTGATTAATATGTGCTATGTAAACCTTCTGAAAGTTTAATTCAACCAAGAGTACACTATAGGTCTTCAACATCCACAAAGATAAAATCTTCTGAAAGTGATTCCTCGGGATATGATGAGCTCATCCATGCAAAGGAAGCTTTTTACAAAATAAATTTAAAGAATCTCAGTTTCAGATGGAATAACTTAGAATACCAATCTAATCACGGACCAATCTCTTTAATGTTAATATGGAGCTTGGTTATGGTTTATGCATCAATAAAATGTATATGCTCTTTACTGAGATATAGGTAGGGTTACGAAACCAGAAAATGTAATGGATATACTGTTGTATCTTAGTCTCTAATTTTTTCCTGTCAATTTCGTCTCACTTTTAAATTTTTAATAGCACATGGTTGTAGCTTTTGTGGTTGATTTCTTATATGCTTATCTGCCTTTCATTTCTGTTTATAGTTATGTGGACTGGAAATACTACTTCAACGTAACAAGGAATCTCTGACAGATTTGATTGTATCTTTAACTTTATTTATGTACTTAACATTTATCTTTCGTTATAGTTTTTTGAATGATTGAGAGTGAATGTTAATTTATCTAATTTACATTATCAACTATTTTGCATCATCGTTTACTTTGTGCCAACTTGTTGGGATTTGTTTTATGGATCATCTTTTACCATTTGTTTCCGTTGAATGTTTAAGATATTAAATCTTTTATTTTCTAATCATTTTTAACAATTTCTATCTATATAATCTTATGTTTATCTCAAATGCTTATCTTCTGATGGTATTTTATATGTTCTTTGTGTGGGCGTATTTTTATACCCTTTATTGTATATGGTTAAATTATTTAAATATATTCTTCATATTATTCTCATTTTTCATTTATATTATTTTTCCCATAATATTCATAAAGTGCATTTATCCTAACCATTCACATTAGGTATTTGCATGGTTTGCTAGAATATTTGTCCATCTTTTGCTGTAGAAATCACATTTTTTTTTTTTTATTTCTGATAATTTGACCACTTCTCTTGTACTGATGTTTTGTTCGTTCTCCCCTTGCTACCCTCCATCACGGCAACACCCACTAGGTTTGTTCATATGAGAGTATGCAAGCAGGTCTTTACCGTCTGAAACGCCTAGGAATCAACCGGCTTACTAATCCTGTTGGGCTGTCTTCTGCAATGAATCAACTTCCATATGAAGCTATAACTCTGGCTGCTGCCTCTCATATTGAAAGGGAGTTGCAGATAACTTCATGGAATTTGACAAGCAACTTTGTTGCTTGTACTAATCAGGTATTGCTCTAACCTGTTATCAGATAGATTAATTTTTTAATAAAATATTCTGTTTCTTCCGTATTTTTTAAGTATTTGAAATTTAAGAAGCTGTTAGCAAAAGGTGTTTGTCTGAATTTGAATTTTGTTTCTTTGATGAAAGTTGTATTAGACCATACGTTACTAGCAACGGGACTTGTCATGTTCCTTGCATAATTACAGAGAAGCCTTGTGTTTCTATGTATTAATTTGGAAGGGTAGACGTAAAAGAGAAATAAATTAAATAAGATCACATCCTTGGTTGTGATTTATAACATTCTGAGAATTCTAATTTCAATATTGTTTCTGTTTCATTAAGCTGGTCCATAATTTCTATTTAATTTGCTTTGATTATGAGATTGCTTTTCTTCTTCTCTCTCTCTCTCTCATGCACACATTTTCGACATTTGGGTCACATATTGAGTCCAATAGGTGGTTCATTCTGGTAATATGGGATGGGATGAAGGGATATATACTTATTTGATGCTCTTATATGAGAAAAGTTTATAGATAGGTAACATAAATAGTAAGAGTAAGAAAAAGTAAATATAATTTCATTCCATAAATGAGTTTATACACTAATAAATCATGAAAGAGATTATAGAAGTAATTGAAAAGGAACGAGGACAACAAGTTTACAAGTGAATTACCCAAAGTACGATAAATACTAATTGAATTCTTACAAAAAATAGAAAGAAATTTAAATCAAATTCTACGTCTAAAAATTTTGCTTCCGTGGTGATGGGCTACCAAGTGCATCAGAAGAAATTGCTTTGAGGAAACCTATAATGAGTGAGTTTTATACTTCAAGTAAAAATATAACTTTTATCAATGAAAGCATAAAAAATGCATGGGGACCTGGAATATGAATATTAAAAGAAGCACTTATTAGTTAATACTATTAGTGTGGTGAAAGTCATTCAGTTGTCAAGTTTGAAGTATGATAGCTTGGGAGGAAGAGCATCATTAGTTTTAAGAAATCTTCATGACAATTGCGTCTGTAATCTTGTGTGGTAAACCATCTATACATCTTTGTGTTGACATCATATGCCACCACATCATGTATATGTTACGGCGGTGCCAAGTTTAAATGCAATTTTATTTTTTGTGCGCTCAAGGAAAATTTAGTCTTTGGCCATTTATTATTATTTAGTATAAATAGGACTAATATATTTAGGGTTAGGGTTATGCAGATGATTTTGCCTTGAGTCTTAGGTTTATGGTTTGTGAGAGGTTTCATATCTCTCAAATTGTAGGAATTGAGAGAGATCGTTTACCTCTCGAGTTGTAGGTGCTTATCTTTATGTATTTGTATTATGTTGTCTGTTGTTTCTAAGATAACGATATTTTGTGCTCTAATTTATGTGAAAAATAGATTCGACAAGTGGTATCCGAGCGTTCGATTCTAAAAACCAAACATCAGGATCACATCACAGAGGTTAACTATTTATGATGAAACCCGCGATACAATCACCATTCACACTAGCTGAGTAGAAACACAAGATTGCGGTGTACAGTGAGACGCTATATAGTCACGATTCACGTTAACTTTGAAAAAACAACAAAATCTTAGCTTAGAGTGATGCGATACCAGCTTGCTTGGAAGGCGATGACAGACCGTGCAAGACAATCGTAATTAGGATAGCTGGGAAGAAAGGGTGGAACCGCAATGTGCATAGCGTCTGATTCGATATCGCGATATAGTCACGAGTTGGAGCTAGCGGGGACACCAATTTCAGGATCGCGACGTCCAAGGGCCAACAACGGGATTGCATCCGAGCTTTACCTAATCTCTTGCTTGCGACGTACGAGGCAATGATGGGATTGTGACTATAGGATTGAGCTTGCTAAAGACATATTTGAGCTGTATAGATGCACTCAAATTGAGATGGAGCTCGCTTTACAGGTGCTCTAATCCAAGTCTAGTTGCAAGCGCCGACCGAATCTAGCAAAGAAGTTGTGATTTTTGATCCGAAGCCGGTCACTTATTCACACTTATTTATTGGCCCGCCATGTTAAAAGTTAATCTAAGAATAATGGGTGCCAAGAAAATAGATTTCGAGAAAAAATTAGAAGATGTGAGCCAACCTAAATTCAGGATAGAGAAATGGTTCACAACCATCATCAAAATGTTTCATCCATTTGAAAGCCGATTCAAGTGCTTGGAGAGGAAACTTATCGAGATGCAATCCAAGGCCCCACCGACAGTTCAGTTTGCAAACCATAACCAATGGTTGAATGGAAAATCCTTTGCTAAATCTAAAGGGAATAGATCGAACGAGAGGGACACGAGGAGGAAACCATCCTACATCAAGAATCTCCTCCCCGGTATTTGATTGGGGTGGATTAAAGATTTTCGATGGAGGCGGCTGCGCAGAAACATTAAGAGTTTTTGCAAGGGATTGGGTAGAGCACTTGGAAGGAATAGTGCGATGTCGGAACGGATGAGATGAACTGATGCAATCAAGATTGATTGAAAGAATCGTAAGTGGATTCAAGTGACAACATGTGGAGGGAATTGCACGAGATCTGGAGGTTGGGAGTGAGTTGCAGTTGACAGAACATGATATGCAATTCAGGGCAAAAAAATTCACTTAAGAGGAATTTTGACTTAAAAAAGGGAACCATAGTGGGTGGGACCTCGACTGAGGTCTGCATCCAACTACATCGATTCCCTTTGAAGTGGAAGCCTTTCGGGATGAAGGCATTTCATGAGTATTGATGGAGGTCGGAATCTTCCAACTTTGTGTGTGCTTGTTCTCCAGCCTAGTCTGGCTAGTGAAGATGTATGAGAGCTGGTGTTTCTGAGTGGATTATCGAGCCGTGAATCAACTTATAACACTTGACAAAATTTCCCTTCTCAGTGATCGATGAGCTATTGGACTGGCTGTTTCGGATCGTCGTGTCCTCCAAGATTGATTCGAAGACAAGGCCTCAACAAAGTGACTTTGTCAAAGGTTGTGCGCAAGACTACATTGCGGATTTCTATGGGCCACTCTATATTTTTGATTAAGCGGAAAGCATTACCAGACGTTGCACGTGGGAGTCATACTACCTGATCTTGTAGTGATTTTTTTCACCTTAAGCACTGTGTATTTTTGGGAGAGGAGTATTGTTACGCCGGTGCCTAGCTTAAGGGCACTTTTATCTTTTGTGTGTTTAAGGGCACTCTTGTCTTTGGTCATTTGTTATTTGTTTAGTATAAATTGAGCTAATATGTTTAGGATTAAGGTTATGTGGAAGATTGTGTCTTGAATTGTAGGAATTGGGAGAGACGACCCACCTCTCGAATTGTAAGTGCTTATCTTTTTATATTTGTGTTGTGTTGTTTGGTGTTTCTGAAATAATTTCTATGAAAAATCGTCTTGAATCATATCAGTATAGTTACACGTTCCTAGCTTTACTCACTATTCATTTATTTCTACTTGATAATATCCTAAAATTAACATGTGCGTACACTCATGCACACATACATGCACATATGCAATGTTATGTATCATCATAATAAATTTATATGTTCTCCACGACACAAGTTTAATAGGATTGATGATCTGCATATATTTCTGAATGTAATACACATGTCAATGATAATGTCTCTACAAACAACAATGAATTTATAATTATCATTTAGCTAGCTTGAAATGTAAATTCAAAACGTCAAATCTACGTAAAATTCATTAAATGTTGTTAGATCAAAGAGGCACGACAGTTGCATAGGAGAAGCATGCATTGACCTATCACTCAATCCTTATACGGTGAGAGAATGCAAACTTTAGAGAGGGAAGTTTATGTGATTGGCATGATTTAAGAGGGTTCGTGCAAAGGGAGGGCTTGGCTTTGAGCTTGTCATGCATGTTTTGGTCCATTTAGGGTTAATAACCCGGTTCAATTATTTTTGGCAAATACCCCTATTTTTATGTGATATTCTATTGGATGAGTTCTATTAAATTCTCTATAGTTTGTTTTTGTTGTTATAGCAAGAGCATCGCAGTTACTTCTTAGTACAAGATATCCATGATACATGTGATTAAATTTTTATGAGCGGTTAATGAGTTTTTTTTTCTTTTCGCGATGTAACATACAATATGGGTAAAATAGCCAATTTATAAGTCAGTTTTGGAATGATGATAATTCATCAATGATCTCTTCACAATGATCAATCAAATCCATAACAAGCATTCCTGATCAATATGCTATTGAATATCACTATTACACTTCTTCGTGAATGTTTTTAAAACTAGGAAATCTTGATGCTCCAACTTTTCCTACTCCCTATAGAGGTATCTGATACTATCTGATGTAGAAATTGACACGGATTTTTGTCGAAATTGACACAGATTTTTGTAGAAATTATGGCAAACATGAATTTTAGTGTAATAATCCAACAACTCAACAAGAACATAAAGATAGGCACCTACGATTCGAGAAGTAGGTGATCTCTCCCAATTCCTACAATTTGAGAGGTAGGAAATCTCTCCCAAAACCTAAACCTAAGACTCACAACTCAATCTCATGAATATCCCTTAACCCTAGACATAACAATCATATTTGTACCCAGTAATAATAATAATAAATGACAAAATTGCCTTTAGGCTTATAAAAAATAAGTTTGCCCTTTAGGCTAAGAGCCCTCGTAACAGTTTCATTATCCTTACTTGGTTATTTAGCTCCACTTTCCAAGTCTCTATGATATAATTCAGTCTGTGAAATTCGATTTTAGGATAATTTTTGGTATATTCTCATGGTTATTCCATGCACCTTTCACTACCTTTTTAGTATTTAGGACCATTGTCAATTTGATCAAGTAACAAAGATCCCCCTCTCTTTACTTTTCTTCTACCTTCCTTTTTTGAAATTAGAAGTATTTCCACCAACGAAGGAGGACTTCTTTCAAACTAAAGTAAAAAACGTGGTTCTGGCTCTAATCCAAAATTAGATTCTTGTATCTTTGCAATTGATTGTTTATTGATGTAAATTCTCAACTTTGTTAAATAGCATATGACATCGATCAAGGATTGCTAGATGGTTTGGGATAGTTAAGAGGGGTCAGGTAAGATGTAGGCCGAGAAAGGGGAGTAAAAAGATGATGATGACTAAGAAATCGGTGCACTTGACGGCTGGACAATAAACCTGAACAAGAAAATTGTAGGTAGGCTAAAAAATCGATGGCTTAGTAGGTCCACAAATATCTATGAGAGATCACCACCTAGATCCATCAGGCTGTAGGCACACCACGTGACAAAAGATGAAATGATGCAACACTGTGACAAGAACGAACGAATTAGAGAAAATAGTCTCTATTGCATAAACTAAAATCCAAATTTGTCCTAACCATATCGAAGAAACATACTATGATAACTCAAATTAAATCGTACTCATGATGCAAAATAAGGTAAATGACAACCATAGAGTTAGTGGTTCAACTATAGGGGAAGTTTTCTTCATCTACGTCACTTTTCTCGTGTAGGGGAGGCTTTGCTTTCTTCTCTGTGAGCTTCTGGAATCTCGTAATACAAGTCAGCGTTGCTAAAAGTAGCTCAAATATTATACTCCTTTTGATTGATCGATATTGTTCTCATTGTCTTTCGTTTTATTCATAATCCTGAATGGTCTGTCGACTATAGATTTGAGTTTTCCAAATGTCCTTGCAAGAAACCTCTTCTTCAATCTGATTCATACCAATTTATTTTTCTTAAAAACTCGAGTTTTCCTGGAATTGTTTGCTTATTTTTGATACTTAGAATTTTGCTTAGCTTCATGCGAAGCCTTAATTTACTTTACTCTGACCTCTATACAATTTTAAGCTTAATAGCTAGAAGTATAGAGACCAACTCTAACGTGGTGAGAGAATACCTCTTATAAATGAGCTCAAAAGGGTTGTGAGTTGAAGATTGACTTGTGAACCTTTTGTAAGCAAAGTAGCAAACTCAACTTGGAGGAGAAGCAAATCGTACTATATGATACCTTTTTCCAGGAAACACCAAAGAAAATTCCCTAAATTACAGTTCAACACTTCTGTTTCCTTATATATCTGTAGTTACAACTGTGAATTGAACTTTAGCTTTGTATGTAACCTCATAAAATGTCACAATCCTAGCCGGGAACTTAGTATTACCGAGACGGGAATTGTTGGTCGGATGGAGGAAAACTATCTAACAACTTCATTTACTAGTTAAAATAGATTCAAAACACAAAAACATCATTTTATTTACACAATTTAAAGTTATAATCGGTTCGCATGAAGTTTTAAATATTTACAAATGATAAAATAAATATTGACACTTAATACCTTTCATCCTATGCTCTACCGTGTCTGCACACGTACTCTTAGGGTTCTATTTAGCATAGAGCTGATTTTTTATAAAATATTAACAACTAGATGTTGAGTTAAAACCACTCAGTTAGCAAATATTTCTAAATTATATTAATTATCTTTTAAAAATATTTTGTAAAATTTATTGTAAACAGTAAAAAGAACCGTGCACTCAAAAAACAATAAGTAAATCAGTTTCATTTTCTTTTATTTATTTTTGTTACACTTTTCATTATTTAGAATCATCGTCTAAAAATAGTGAAAGTTATTGTAATTTTCTCCAACCTATCATAAAGGTTGACAATTATTTCAATTTTTATTTTCTTGCACGAATACATTGAATTTCTCTACTAGTACCATTTAGGGTTAACTCACACATGCATGCGTACATTATATATATATATATATATATATATATATATATATATATATATATATATATATATATACTGAAGCTGCGCCTATTTTATCGAATTAAAAGCGGTTATAGAAGTTTGAGGAGAGGGCCCAATAAATGGAACCCTACCCTACGATACAATACTAACAAAAAGATCCAAAAGATCATAACAGAAAAAGAGCACAAACAATGTCTAAGAACGAGATCGTGATACTCTCGCTCTATTTCTTGGTGATCCATAAAGTAAGCTCTTAAATGCTACTCCATTGCCCTGAGTAACCATGGTATCATCAACTAGAAGTGTATCCCCAGACTTCTTCTTCTTCCATTGAGAATGATAAACCTGCTAATCTTCTCCATCATCTTCTTCTTCCGCTTCTTCCTCTTCGGTTGACTAATCCTGCTGATTCATACCGGTGGGTTCGGCATTGGGTTGGGGATGATTTCTTTTTCTGCTGAATGTTTGGATGTATCTGTTAGAGTGGACGGCTAAAGTAGCTCCCTGGACGGCTTGCGCCACAGGAGGAAGGGCCACACTTCCAGCTTGTTCAGTAACCACTGTAGTCACCGGACTAACAATTTGTACAACCGGTCGAGGAGTCTCCCCGACAGCCTTCGTCACTCGAGTTTAAACCGTTATCGCATCGACGCTACTCTATTCTCCTGAGCCAGGGTAGCATCGACCCTTTGTTGGGAAATCCCAACAGCAGCAGAAGGCCCAGAAGTACTTTTCCTTGAGGGATGATGCAGTCTATAACAAGTATCTCTAATGTGTCCGAATATTTTACAATGCTGGCAAAAGACAGGTCTGTTCTCCACCACAGCCTCCTGCCGAAACCAATCCGCACCATCTGTGATCCAAAATCGATCCACATCTGGAAGAGTGAAATCCCTCTCCACCTGAATCCTGACACCACCTGGCGAGACCCTATCAAAGGTAGGTGAATCAACTCTAAGAGGAGTACCGAGAGCTTGACTTATGTTATACAAAACACGTGGATTGTACAAATGAAAGGGGAGTCCCGGAAGTTTGAACCACATAGGAACGATAGGAGGTTCCTTAGATGGGTCAAAATCAGGCGTCCTTTTGATAAGTTTCATATGAGTGCCAACAACCAAAACAGATTGTTGAGCCAACATTCTGGCATAATCTTCTTTCTTTTGTATTCTAATAAGTAAGTGTCTGTCATCCAAAACTCCCAACTTCCATGCTCTAATGAGCTTCAGATTCTCAAACAATTTTCTAACTAAATCCATCTTGGGGTGACCAAATTGGAATTTTCCAACTAAAATTAACTTAATATCATCAGAGAGAACCTTCATTTCCTGGGTGGTCAAGATAACAACAGGTTTCCCATCTTTAACACTTATCGACCCGATAAAAGCACCATGTCTTTTTCCAGCCGCAATGTCATGAAACTCGTGGAAAAAGGAGATGATCGACGTTTTTGTGGGAATTGCTGCCCACAGCTCCAGCATAAGACACCTTAGCTGCCATGAAGACAGACACAATGTCTCAAATCGAGCGGCCCCTTTAGTCAGCAAATTTCCCTGCAACAGCACTGGGACGCAAGACAACGCATGCAGAGCGGGCTTCGCTGCAAGCACAGTAGCCGCTGGAGCCCTTCTTCTCGCACAGAGCCGGGGAGCTTCGTTCCCAGAGTGTGACAGAGAGCTGGACCCGACGACAATGGAAGTCGTCGTGCAGAGCACGCGTCGTTCTGTTGGCTGAAGAACGACGGGCGAGACATGCAGAAGCGGGCTTCGCTGCAAGCACAAACGCTGGAGCCCTTCTTCTCGCGCAGAGCCGAGGAGCCGAGCTCCTAGAATGCGACAGAGATCTGGACGCGACGACAATGGAAGTCGTCGTGCAGAGCAGGCGTCGTTCTGGCGGCTGAAGAATGACGGAAGAGAAGACGCAGACGCTACGACCCGAGGAGCGAGCACTGCGAAACACTCGTCGTTCAGTCGGCGGTGAAGAATGACGACGACGACAGGGATGACGCCATAGACAAAGGTCGATGTGAAGAAAATGCGGTTACGGTTGCTAGGGTTTGCCATGAGGCGAAACCCTAGCAGAGCCGAGAGACGGCAAGGAAGACGACGACGACATATATATATATATATATATATATATATATATATATATATATATATATATATATATATATATATGCCCAATGGCTAATTTATTAAAAAATGAAAGATACAGATATGTTGGATGAGAGGACCCAAATGACACCTTAGCCACCCAATATACAACACACACTAAGGTCCCTGAAAAATACATATATACCCAAAAATCAATATTAAAACGTAGACGTGAAAACTCTACTCCAAAAGTCTTCCAACACTCGCAGATTTAGGTATCTTGAGAACGACCTAATGTCGTCTTACCTCTGTCTATAGTGCTAGGATGGGAGCTAGCTAACAAATGGTTAAGTTTATTGTCACTACCCGAAACAACCTATGCATCATTCATTAAGTTTCTGAGTTCTAGTAGGCTTTCATTATTCTTCTTCTTCCTGGATGTGTAAACCTGTCATTTCTCATCCGAAGACTGGCTCATCTGATCAGTGTATTTGTCCAAAGATTGTCAGGCATGTATACGATGTTGCACATCATGAGCTCATTGTGCCGGACTAACAGTAACATATTGCTCGATCTGATGAGGTAGTAGAGCCGCAGTAGAAATATTCCCAACCGTTACATCAATCACACGTTCTAGGGCAGGTGAACTATGAAATGCCTCATCTGTCACCACAAACAGAGGTTCCACAGGAGTAATCAGAGGACCGACATTTTGAGCATTGTGTGAAGGCTGAGTAGCTGACATATCACCCGCGGAATAGTGAAAACTTCTGCAACGCGGCCAGTGGGCTAGATGATATTGTTACCACAATGTTATTGAGGTCAGGGACATCCTTGTGATGATTAGTAGTGTCACAACCTTGGGGCAGATTAGGAGGAATCTTTACCTTGGCTGAACACTTTGCTTTTTTGGTTTTATATGGGGTGTAGGTGGTGATATTGAGAATTGGAGTGGCTGAACATATAACAATTCGAGCTATACGAAGGGAAATGCTCAATAATTACCTTTTGCCAATATTCTTGGTGTTGTGAGCCTAACCAAATTTTCTCAGGAGCAGTTGAAGTGATGTCCCTTTCAATAAACACCCTAGCATCTGAAGAACGTGAAAGATTAAGTAGGAATGTCATTTTGAGTGGCTTACCATAGGCTAAGACAATATAGTACAACACTTCTTGAGTAAAATAATGAAATTTTAGGCAAGGGAGGCGAATCCAGATCGGAAAGGTTGGTGGTTCCGTTTGTCGATCAAAATCCACATACTATTCAGAAATTTCATTGCTCTGTTATCAATCTAGACTAATCTTCTAGTAAATAAGCGTATGTAATTGTCTTCATTATTAAGTTGAATAAAAATGTGCTGCCCATCTAAAAGTCCAATTTTCCACTCCTCAACAAGGTGCACAAGCTCAAACTCCTTACGAATAAGCTCTATTTTGGGATGACCATAAAAGATGATTGGCTTCCCATTCTTCATACCATATTTCTTGGATGTAACAGAACTCGCCACCCTCCACCAGCGCAAAGGAAGGCAGGAATAAGCACAATTTAGGAGTACCCGAGGCGTGAACACCCGCAATGGCAACAAGACAAGTTCTGTTCGAAGCCATCACCAGTTGAAGCAGGAGGCGAGGCGTTAACAGGTAATGAAGAATGAGGGGCAATTGCAGCAGGACGAGTGAGGAAGTCAACTACAACAGGGTGGAGGGAGCAAAGGTTTGTGGCTGTCGGTCGTAGCCGTGGTGAATGACGACAACCCTCGCCACAAAACATCTGCAGCCGGAGGAGAGAGGAAGCCAACTGCAACAGTAAGAGGGAGGTAGCGAAAATGAAGCTGCAAGCCCTAGCCGAAGGTGCGGCTTGCACACCAAAACCTTGCCGAAGGAGACAGTGACGTTTTGCCCACGTAGAGGGAGTGTAGGTCCGCGGCTTGTTGAACGGAGAAGGAGAGTCGTAACCATGACATCAGTGTGCGTCGAAGCAAACTCGAATCGGCCGTCGCCGAAAGCCTAAATTGAAGGATCCTCATTTTTGCCAGAGGCGAATACCGTAGGGAACAAAAGAGGGGGCTGCCAAAAAATTATATATATTAGGAAAGCCTATAGGCAATATTATAAACTAAAGAGAAGAACTAAAGAGTGGGAATGGAGGAACCCAGAAACCGTAAGGATCCTCCCCCCTAGTATACAACGCAATCAAAAATCTCCAAAAAGTAGTTAAATGTATACCCAAAAGCTTTAAAGTAAAATTGGAATAGTATAGAATCAAAGATAAGATAAAACAAAGCAAAGTAGTGTAGTATTTCCCAAAAAGTCTTATGCTAAGGATAGAATGAGGGAACAATTTTCGTTCAGTAATTGTCAAAACAGTAATACACGAAAGGAGGAAGAACAACCATTAACAAAGCCTGTGGGAGCACGGGAGAGCAACCACCATATCACGACAGAGTGCAAGAAGATAAATGACTGGGGAAAATAAAACAACAAATAAGAGCTCCTCAATAAGATAAAACCCAAAATGTTGTACAAAAATACTAAAAACACCCAAACATCCATTGAAGCAATATATGACAATCATCTGATGTAAGGTAGATCTAACAGATCTCACCTTAAAAATATTTGAAGCTCTCTAAGAGGCACCATACTAGCTGATACCCTCAAATCTCCTCGTTTAGCCAGCCAATCTGCTGGTGCATTACGTTCTTTATAGATAAAATTTCATTTAACCTGGAGATCATGTGAATCAATATATTGCCAAATCCAGTTTAGACATACAAGTAAATTCTAGACAGGCTCCTTTTATCTGGAAGTGAAATCTAGAAAATCTGAGGAATCAGTTTCAATGATAAGTAAAGGCCAATTGAAAGTAACATCGGTTAGCAAAGCTAGAAAAATCGCCCAACCCTTCGTTTCAATGGGAGAGAGAGCCCACAACGGAGAAGAGGAAAAGAAAAGACATTGGCCCAAATGATTTTTGAAAATGGCCCCAACACCGGCAAAGTTAACTTTCCAACTCGAATCTACATTTATTTTGATCCGACCATGAGGGGGCTGCCCAAAAATTTAAGGTTGTCCTCCAGCCGTCCTTAGGCATGGTGCTAGGCATCAAATGTTGTTTTTTACAGGCCTTTATATAATAAGCAAGGATATTTGGGATAGTAGAAGTAGAGGAAGGGAGAGAGTGCTCATGCTTGACATTATTCCTAGCACACCATATAAACCACAATACTAAAAAAAAAAGGAAATGAATGCATTTTAATATCCAAATAGCTACTAGGCTGCCAAGCAGACATAAGATCCTCCATAAAGTTCCATGTAAGTTTTCTCAAACGAAAAATTCTTCCCAAACTTTGCCAAATTTCCCGTGCAAATGGACTTAAAAAATAAAGATGAAAAGTACTTTCTTCAGAACATTTACAAAGGCAACATTGTGGGGCTAATCTCATTCTCTTAAGCTTCAAGATGTCATCAAAAGGATGTCATCAAAAGGCAATAAGTTTAGAAAATTTCTCCATACGAGTATCGAGATTGAAGGAGTAAGACATTTATTCCATATATTAGCTCCCCATTTCCAATTATCAAAGCGATGCAATGAGTTATAAATCATTTTTGAGATGGATGTGTTTCGGCTTTTTTTTAACGGGGCATGTCTTTTGTGCTATTGCCTCATGGGATGTTAGAAATTTTTTTTTTTGGAGGGGGGGGGGGGTGCTGGATTACCCCACGAAATCCTTCAATAAGTGCAGGTATGTATATGTATGCTTTTTTTTTTAGAATAGCCTAAGGGCGAATACATTAAACCATAAACGGAAGATTACATGTAGGTTGAATGAAAAAGCTCAAGTTGGCACCCTAACCACCCGGCATACAACACACACATATTAATTACATGTATACTCAAAAGAAATTAAAACATAGATAAATGCTACGTCAAAAGTCAACCAATACTCAAATATTCAGGTAGCTTGAGAATGAATCATTTTAGCTTTGACTTTGCCTCTTGGGCATTTACATGCATACACAATTCTTATATATTTACATATCTCAAACCTAAACTTTCATATTTACACAAATAACACTAAAATTTTTAATTTCGCATCTAAAATTGCGTTATTTTCACTTTTAGAAGTGAAATACACCTTTCCCTGCATATGTTTAAAGTTTCAAAGCGTAGTTTATGTGCGAGATATGTAAATACGGAGGAAATATGTGCTAGATATGTAAATTTCACTCATTTTTTTTTTTTTGAATCTTTCTATATGTTTACAGTTACCCTTTTTTTTCAATGGATACCTTTATAATCGTACTAAATTTGTCTTCTGGAAAAAATATTCTAATGCTCTTTTTTGCCTTTTGACAAGGATCGGGAGAATATTGAGCGGTTGGAAATTACTGGTGTTGGTGATCCATCTGGCCGTGGATTGGGTTTTAGCTATGTACGTGTTACTCCTAAAGCTCCTATTACTAGTGCAGGGGTGAAGAAGAAAGCAGCTATTTCAAAAGGAGGCTCCACTGTAACTGGAACCGATGCAGACCTCCGTAGGTTGAGTATGGATGCAGCACGTGAGGTAATTTTCGTCCTCTACTCAAACTTAGCTTCTACATGACCTTTTTTATACATGCCCTCTTGTTTCCCTGGAATATAAGGTTGATAATGCACTTCTTGTCTTGTTCTATACTTAAGCTAGCTTTCTCTTGGTAAGTAAAGGATCATGCCTTTTACATTGCTTCTGTTACCCATGAATAATTTAAGTTACAAGGATAGTTAAATCGAAAAGTCAACCCCTTTGAAGCCTTGTTGATATGTGCAGAGATCACTTTCAGTTAAGGAGGTTACTTATGCTTAGTTTTAGGCTTAGGTTTGATAGTTTGATGTTGACTTTCTAAGTGAGGAATGGTTTGGGAGATGGAAGTTGAATTGATCGTTGTCTTGTGGTATTGTCATCCTAGTTGTGCTTAATGATACAATTTGCTCATGCTAGAGCGTTTTGACTTGTAATGTCTAGGGAGCTTGTTTAGTTGCTATGAGTTGCATCCTCTTAGATAGCAGAGTAGTCTATGGTGGATGAAGTATATCACATTCCATTGTTCCAGTAATTATAATCAAGGCATGAACAATGTCTAGTAAATGAAAATATAAATATAACCTTATATAATCAAGGAATGTCCGGAAACTTTTAGTTTCAAATGATATGTCTCTCCAAACTGATGCATTTTTTTCTTTGAGACATTATCTTGGCATAGGTGTGCGACTCTGCAAAGCCCTTGAAATGTTCTAAACGGAGCTTTAGGGATGAGAAAATAAATACCAATTAATAGCTGACAAGCGTTCCTGGATCATCAACTATACCTACATAGAAAATATCAAGTTATAAGTTTCTTGAGAAAAAATAAAATAATAATGACAATTAGCGTGAAAAAAGTGAATAAAATAAATGAGTTTATTAAAGAATAAATGCCAAGCCAAGCAATAGTCAAAATAATGACTATAGCTACTCCAACAATCACAACAACGGATCTTTGCATCCATTGGAAAATGAATCCAAGGAATATAATGATTCCGAAACACAAAGTATTCAGCACAAGAATAGAAGCAATTACTAAGACAACTATCGACCACAACTTTTGGATGACATCTCAGAAAGATGCATTTGACAAAATATGCTATATAAAATATTGAGGTGGCATTTAACGCTGTAAAACTTACCACAAGTGATACAATCATTTTGATTTCAAGACCATAAAGTCTGAAACTATTTTCAATCAAAACTTCATATATATAATCAAGGTAGTTATCTGCATCTCAAGTCTCTCCTTAAAGCAAGAATAATTTTCTTTTCCATTTATGACTCTTTTGAAGTACCCTATAAATAACCAAGTGAACATCAGATCCAGGTCTTAGCACGAGAAGTTCAACCACTAGCACAAAAAGATATTCCCAAAGACATGGATTGGAATTCTGCTTCAACATTGCTCCGGCCAACCTCTAATTGCTTTTTGTTTTTTCATGTAATATAATTTTCTCACACAAATAGGGAGTTCCCGGAGGTAGATCATCAATCATGGACTTATTCGACCCAATCAACATCTGTATAAACAACAATATAATGAGAGAGGTGGCGTGAGAATAACAAACCTAAATTGATGTGTGCCTTTTAGTGGAGAATTTGGTGGACATCACGGAGATAGTGCTCATAGGGATCATGCATGAATTGATTTACTATACCAACCGTATGGCATATGTCGGGGCTTGTGGGTGAGATATATTAGTTTCCTCACAAGACGCTGGTAGTGGGTTTTGTTAACAGGATCTACATTGAGAACTTCACATAATTTTTTGTTAGGATCTATTGTGACATTCATTGGTTTGCACAAATGCAGATTGTTCTCTATTAACATGTCAATCACATATTTACGCTGAGACAGACAAATGACCTGAGATGACTGAGTAAATTCAAAGTATAAGATGTATCAGAGGGATCCCAAGTACATTTCAAACGACGTAGCTAGAATGCCTTTCAAAGTCTCTAATGTCGATAGGTCATTTTCTGTGAGCGCAATATCGTCAATATAAATGATAAGAATAGTAATTTGGCCATTGAATGAATGTTGAAAGAAGAGGGTGTGATCCGATTGACCTCGAGTAAAACCATGGCTCACCATTACTTTTGTGAATTTACCAAAGCAAGCCCATGAGGATTGTTTCAGTCCATAGAGGGATTTACGCAGCCGACACATTTGTCCTGGGGAGGCATTTGAGTCAAAGCTAGCGGAAGAGACATGTACACCTCTATGTATGATCTTCATTCAGGAACACATTCTTGACATCAAGTTGGAAGAATGGCCAATTCAGATTCATTGCTAAAGACAACAAGTCCCGAACGTTATTTGGCCAATGGAGCAAATATGTCCTCATAGTCAACTTCGTAGGTTTGCGGGTATCCTTTGGCGACCAATCATGCCTTGTGTTCAAATGATCCATCTGAGTTGAAATTGATGCTAAAAATTCATCGACATGACACTGCTTTCTTATCCCGAGGATTATCTACGACGTCCCATGTATGGTTCCGTCGAAGTACATTCATCTTTACATTAATGTAGCTTTCTAGGATGGATCTGCTAGTGTTGTTTCAGTAGTAGCTGGGATCTAATGATCCATCAGTGCAGTAGCAAATGCTTTATAGGTCGGCGATAAAATGTGAAAAGAGATATTTTGCCATTAAATAGAGAGAGTAGGCCTGATTGTGTACTTTACTCGAGGAACTCACCTTATTTGGAGTTGGGAGCAGTGATGGGGATGTTGCTAGGAATGGATTCAAGGTCCTTCAAGGAGGTAGCAGGCTCCAGAGGAGAGACATCAGGACGTGTGCTCCGAGTGTAGACACCTTGTTGGTTGTAGTGGTTGCAGGTGATTGCTTATTGAAGGTGGTGGTCTGAACGATGCTGTTGTATGCATTGACTGTGAACACCTTCAGGGCTAGTGTCTTGACATCCCTCAACGTCTAGCATGGCTGTAGCGGTACCACATTACAAATGACGAGTCTTAAGCCTCTGAGATATCTGCCAATCACGTGCTCTAGCTCTGTCAACTCACACTTCAGTTGCAGGTGGTCGAAATGGGTCGTGAACTCAACCGATAGATCTCGTTACTGCAATTTGTCGAGTTTTAGGAACATATCCTGACGATATTGCGGTGGGAGGTATTTTTTCTTCATTGCCTTCATCTTTTCCCACTTAGTTAACTTTTTACTTTCCACTATATGGAGGCATTGTTCTTTAGTTTAGTTGCAATTAGTTTGACTCGTATGTCCTCTGGCATGTCTTTATATTCGAAGATTCGTTTGACTATTTGCAGCCATTCGATAAACTCATCGGGATTCATGCTTCCCTCGAACTCTGGGAGGTCCATTTTGATGCCAAAGTCTCTCTAACCTCCATAATTGGCCTCTTCTCTCGGCCTCATTTGATATTGGATACCAAAATGACACGACCGACATTCTTCATCGCTGTTAACTTCTCTGTGGAACGGATTAAATTTTGTCTGTCTTTCCTACGACTCTCTTGATCACGGTCGAAGTTAATCTCTTCCTGGTTCCCGTCAGTTAATTTGGCTAGCCTCTGTTGCAAAAGACGAGTTTCATTTTGGATCTCTTCTTGAGTAGAACCAGATGTTTCCCTTCGTGGTGGCATGTCTAGAGTTGAGAATTGGAAGGAAAAAAGTTGATGTAAGGTGAATTGGATAGGGGTGGAGGCTGGGGAACCCTAAGATAGGATCTAGGTTGAGCTAGCTCCGATACTAAATAATATCGGAACTAGTTGAGATGTGTAATACACAAAATAAAATTTTATTAATATACAAATTGTGGTTTAACGCGACTGAACAAAAGAAAAGTACAATAATAGGTGAAACCCTAACAAGAGCTATAGGAAGAGATTCGAAGGTGGCAGTGGCATCAACGGGGTGAGCGGCCGTTGGATAGGTAGGTGATTGTGCGTGGTTGGTTGTAGGTGGATTGGATGGTGAGATCGTGGAGGAAATAGAGGTGGCGGTAGAGTGGTGGAGGAATGTGAGGGTGGTATGTGGCTAGTGAAGTGGTAGGGAAAAGGTATGGGTGAGTAGTAGTGAAGGACTTTGAAGTTTACAACATCTCCTCAGAGCAGGATACAGCTGAAGCACCACCTTTCATTGGTTACAGCTATAACAATTGGGAAGAGACTCCACATAGGAGATTGAAATACAGCTTCTAGTAAAACTGCTTCCTACACTCTCATGAGACATCTATTTATACCCTCCTACTTCTACACAAAAAGGAAGGGGAGTGGGAAGATATGAGGACTCTAGAAGAATGACTTTTCGAAAAGAAGAAAAATGTGGAAGGTGCATGAAGCTGCCATAGATTGCGAGGATACTTCTACAGAAAAGGAAGGGGAATGTGAAGGTATGAAGACTCCAGAAGAATGACTTTTCGAAAAGAAGAAAAGTGTGGAAGGTGCATGAAGCTGCCCTAGATTGCGAGGATACGAGATCCCCTCTTGTTTTAACGTGCGGGATTGCGATTCTTCCCGCTATCCTGTGATCTCCCTCTAGCAAACCTGTCCCGTTTCCTGCGATTTCGTGGGATTTCGTCCCGCGACGTTTTGCGAGGTCTTAGCCCCGCGGCTTCGCAACGCCTCACATCAAGGCGCTTTTTGTGCGCCCGAATTTTGGCACCGCACCGAGCGCTTGCGTCAGTCTTCTGAGGTTGGGGAAGTTTTGACCTTCTTTATCTAAGCTCCAGGTTCTTCAAAGTATGGTGTCAAGTCGGCGACGTTGAACGTGGCCGAAATGTTATATTCCCCAAGCAGATTGATCTGATAAGTGTTATCATTCAGTATTTGAAGTACTATGAAAGGTCAATCTATTTTCAGCTTAAGCTTCTTGAATGGTCCTGCGGGAAATCTATCCTTTTTTAATTGGATCCATAGGAGGTCGCTTTCCTGAAACGGTACTTTCTTCCTGGAATTATTTGTTAGTGCTTGATATTTTTGATTCTGTGCAATTTCCTTACCAACTTCTTCTTGGAGCTTATGGATCCCGTGAGCTCATTATGTGGCTTCCCTGTTGATTTCTGAAGATGTCAGGAGTGATATCATTTTAAGTGGCATGAGCGGATTGCGCTCGTACACAATCTCAAAGGGAATTCGTCCTGCGACGTTTTGCAAGGCTTTGGCCCCGCGGTTTTGTAGCGCCCTGCATCAGGGCGCTTTCTCTGCACTTGAATTCGGGCGCTGCATCGAGCGCCTGCGTGAAATCCTGTGTTAATCTTGCTAAATTAACGTTGTTATGGCTTATGTGAGTTCCATTTGTCTGACCCTTTTACACACACAAAAGTCACGATTCAATCTGATTTATTTTTATTTTTGTATTTATGTTTTCTTTATAGTGCACTTGCCTACTTCTCGCTTTAGTTGGGATTTATTGGTAGTTGGTTTTCAAACAAATCTAAGTTCCTTGACCTAATTTATTTCTATCCTTAATTTTCAATTTGTAATTAAGTTCTGGTGTTTATGTTAACAGCCATATGCATCAAGGCATTTTGATAATACAATCTTTTGTTTGTAATAATACAATCTTTTGTATCAAGGCATTTTGATAATACAATCTTTTGTTTGTAATAATATAGGTGTAATAATACCTTTTTAGTGATCTAAAGATGAATTGTGGTGTAATATATTTTTAGTTATCTGAAATGAATATGTAAAAACGAAGTCCTCCATCATTGTCATCATAGGTACTCTTAAAATTCAATGTACCGGAAGAGCAAATAGATAAACTAACCAGGTGGCATCGAATTGCTTTGGTACGCAAGCTGTCAAGTGAACAAGCAGCCTCAGGAGTTAAAGTTGAAGCCATGACATTAAGTAAGTTTGCACGCGGACAACGGATGTCATTTCTTCAACTCCAGCAGCAGACACGAGAAAAATGTCAGGAAATATGGGATCGACAAGTTCAAAGTCTCTCTGCTGCTAATGATGATGAAAATGAGAGTGATTCTGAAGCAAATAGTGATTTGGATTCTTTTGCCGGGGACCTTGAAAATTTGCTAGATGCAGAAGAGTTTGAAGAGGAGGTTGGAATTGGTGATGCGTTGGCTGAAAAGACAGATATTGCTAGAGGACTCAAAATGAGAAGGTGCCATTCACTTTCTCAGACAGACGAAGAAATTGAAGATGCTAAAGCTGAGGCAGCTTTCATCCGTAGGTTGCTTGAAGGTATGGAGTTAATTTGTTGCATGAAACATATTGGTACAATTGAAATTATTTTTGTTGTTTGTATCTTGTTATTGCTAACGAACATGGGCATGGGAAGTCCAAAGTGGGCACCATAATTTGACCTCGGTATCTTTTTTCCAGTATTTACCATTGGCCAATTTGCATTTACACCAGATTCAAGGTTGTTTTTTATTTCACCAACTTGTTTTGTACTTGCATTTGATTAGTTTAAAATCTTGTGATGAATTACACATATATCATTGACAACTATATTATGCTTGTAATTTCTAAATTGATAGTACAATTACAACCGTCCTTTTAATTTTTAAGAGTACTTATTATCAGTGCATTTCTTCTATAAGGCGATTGGACGCGAATATGTTGCAGGCTTTGAAGGATATACTAGGGTGGCAAATATGAGATTAATAAATAAGGGCATTAGTTTGAGCTTCTGTAGAGCGTTTGTAGAAGTTCATGTTAGCCTTTATTCCTTTTCTACAAATAATCTATTTCGTTTAACAAGTCAAAAGAAGTTCATAGAATGGATAATGTCCTATTTCTAGTTTGCATTCTATGATATTTTTATTTCTTCAATGTTATTTCATTTAGTTCCCAATTTTTTCTTTCCATGCTACTTTAGTTGATGAATGCTTGTTCTTTTTGTAAGAGATAAGCATGTGAATGTGAATGCACTTAGTTTTGGCCTTTTTTGTTCTATTACCTCAGTGACTTCTTGTTGAATGAAAAATTAATGTAGATATCTGCATGCAAAATTAGCTTTTTGGTGTTTTATTTGAAGTTGCTGAGTTAAATTTTACTTAACAGTTCTTTTCCTTTACAAATCTCAAATAAATTTAGAAGTTTGACTGCTTTTACCTTACATTGCATTCGCATTGATACAAACCCAACTGCTCCTTAGTTTTATACTTAGAAAGCTGTTTCTGAGCCTGGGGATTTTTTTGCTTTCCTAAGCTGAGACATGCCTCTAATGCATGTTGCAAACCATTTTTTAATTTTAAATGTACTCAGTCATTGATCACAAATGCAGGTTTTGCACTTTCTTTCACTACCTGGACATATTTTGTGGATAAGAAAGATTTGCCAATTAAATTTATAGCGTAAATATGAGAAGGTTGACTAAAAAAGGGATCAAGAAATATTCTTAACCTTGTGGTTATTTGCACCTTTTCTTTATAGGTTTTTGTAAAGCGATTCCATGAAATACATTTATGCTGCTTCTGATGTTAAGAAAAATATTCCTGTAGTAAAAGTGGACAAGTAGTGAGCGGGTGCAAGTTTCATCTACTAAAATACTGCTTTACGTCATATAAAGCTAGATAATAAATGTTAAATTTTACTTTATTTTGATGTATTTTCATTGTTAATAGAGGAGTTGAGTATTGTGTTGTTTTTGATGTTGCATGAAATGCCGTATTTGTTTATCCAACTTTTTTGTTTCCATGTCAAGCTTGGCGCTGCAATCTTTTTATGGCGCAAGGTGCACTGTAAAGTATCGACATTTTTGGTTTTCATTGAATGCTTCGTACAAACATACTAATACTCTTCAATTAGTTGAAAGATTGTCATATCTCTTTCAGTTAATAGAACGATAATTTAGACTTGAAGATGGAAAACTTTTTAATTAGGTAAAACATAGCCTCCGATGAATATCTTTTGACTTGTTGAAAGATGGCTAAGGATAAGAAAAAATTGAAAGGAGTATGCATAGTGCAGGATATTTAAATTTTAGAGGAAGGAAATAAAGTTTAATTAATTGATAGATAATTTATATCCGAGAATTATACACTTTGGTTAGTTGAAGGATTTCATTCATGAAATATGATTTGGTTAGTTGAAGGATAAGTCAAGATTTAGAAGGAACTCGAGTCCTAGGGTGCCTTTGTTTCGGCTTTCCAAACCAAGTTCTAAACCGCACTGTGATTTTGAGGTTTTGAAGGAGACCCTAATTTTAAAAGAAACTCGAATAGTTTTTTAGATAGTTGAAATATAGCTAAACTTTAAGGTGTCGATGTCCTCTTCTTAATTAAAGAACAATACAGATTTGTTGAGGGAATACTCAACAGTTAGTTTAATGATAACTCTCAGTGAATACTCCAGTTATGTGAAGGATTGCACAGGATTTAAAATGATATCAAGAGGAATAACCGTTAGTTAAAAGATTATCTATAATCGAGGCTGATATAACTCTTTGGTTACCTGAACTATAACATTTTGTGTGCATCTGTTGGTTAGTTGAAGAATACCCTAAGAGTAAACTTTAATTAATTTAAAGGTTGTCAAGGATTGAGGCGGGAATACTCTTTGGTTATTATGAGTACAAATTTGGTGAATATTCTTCAATTAATTGAAGGATAGATTGGATTCTATGTTGAATACTGCAGAGTTAAAAAGATTGTCTTATATGAATACCATTCAGTTATTTGGAGAATAGCCCGTGATTGAAAATAAATTTGCGATGCATTCCCCTTAACCAGTTGAACAGTAGGCAAATTTGAGGAGAGAAGACCTTTAATTAGTTGAAGGATATTCCATTTTTCTAGGGGTGAATTCTATTTAATTAGTTTAATAATTGTTCTATTTGTATACATTTTTATTAGTTATAAGATATTTTAATGTGGATGCGGTAGAGTTTGTTTTAAAGTTGCAATTTAAATTTTTTTTGCTTATTTTTAACATTATATATGGTAGAGCATGACCAATATGCTCTAACTTTTTAATTAATTTTGTTTTGATGGACTTGGTTTCCTTAGTAGATATCCCTGAAGAAAATGATATGAAAGAAAGCTGAATTAGATCCTTTTCATGTGTTTTTTTGATCCATTATCATTAATGGCAAAATTTTCATTATTTTTTTTGATGTTTTAATTTACATATAGATGTTGTTGGATTTTTTTTATAAAAAAATTTATTCTTGTTTAATGAATTTATGACAACGTCGGATACTTATAAGGTGGTGTTGAGACCTTCAATGCTCTATGGCGCTGAATGTTGGCCTTTAAAAGAGAAGCATAATGTTAAGTGTTGCCGAGATGAGAATGATTAGGTGGATGAGTGACTTAGGAGAGTAGATGTTTTAAATACAACTTATGTTAAGAAAGGCAGAGGTAGACCTAGGAAAACTTGGGCTTATTGCATAAAAAATGATCTTAATTTATTAGAATTAAATGAAAATTTGACACTAAATAGGACGCAATGGAGAAAAAGGATTCATGTAGCCGACCCCACTTAGAGGGATTAAGGCTTTGTTGTTGTTGTTGTTGTTGTCGTCTGACAGTTATAAGGAATTTCCTGAGGAATAATAAGAAAAAAAAATCAAAGGTAGCTACAGAAAAGAGAAGGAAAAAAAAATTGACGGAAGAGGACCCCTCAATAGTCTCCAATCAAAGCATTTTGTTGAATGTCTGCTAAATCTTAAAAATTGGCAATTTCATTTTCATTTTTACATTTACTGTCATATTATAGTATTTGAAACCTCTATCCTCTCCTCTTGATCTTCTATATTAGAAAGCCTAAAATCAGTCTTAAGTTTACAAGCGCGATCAACATCCTCCTCAGCAATGTCATGATCATATGGGATCAACATCCACTTTAGCAACGTGATTCGTATGGAGCTAATATATCAAGTGTCTGATCAAAATATCTTATATATTGAAAAGGGTAGGAACACCATTACAATTTAGGAATAGCCATGAAAAGATCATCTTAGGCATGCTCATTGCATATTGGTTCTATTCATTCGTCTTCAGGCCTCCACTCATTGCACAAAAATGAGTTTGCCTTAAAGAGTGAGTTTTGCCTCTATATATCGATCGGCCTTTTAAACAAATCTTCTACGCATTCATCATCAAAGATGTGTATTCCTACTCATAGCTTGTTGTTGATCTCTCAACACTAAGAATTAACCCAAAATAATAAAATTCATCTTAGTATAGTGAGCTTTAAAATCTTTAATTCTAAATTGCAAAAAAAAAAAAAAACTTGCATTTGTTTTAGGATTTTTGCGTACCATACATATTTAAACATTGTGATCGTTACGATCAAGTTGTAAGACATACAATTCTTAATAAACAATAACTTTCATATCATGCATTCATTGGCACCGGTCTTCATGGTTTTAAAATGCGTTTAGGTGGTTTAGTTGACAACCCTCTCCAGGCAGAGTTGTAAATCCATTCTGCATGAGTTTTTTGATGTTTCATTTTTTTCCGCGAACTTCACCTTTAGTCTTAGGATTCTGATTTTTATTCGCCTTCTTAGATTTTTTTGTTGTTGTCTTATATTGTGAGATTAAGTCCTAAATTTCTAATTAAATTGCAGGATCGAAACATTACTTTTGGGCTGCGTATAGTAAATGAATGATCTAATCTTATGATGAGATAAAAACGGGGTGATAGGTTTTGCTTAACTTCCATATAAAAAATAGTATGAGCTACAAGCACGACGACTATAGTCAATTTTTGATTTAAAGAAGACTCCTATGAAACCTGAGTGAATGATTTCTTGAAATTTGGATGAACTTTAAGACTTTGTCCGTAATGATGTGGGCGTCTCAGTGTGAAGTGGGTGTCTCCTCTCGATTTCCCTGGTGTGGGAGACGGCCTCTGCCATTTGAACCGGAATAGGAAGCCCGATCGACTATTCTTTCGCTTGGATTTACCACTTCATTGGAGTGTGGTGCACTCCTTAGTTACCCTATAGGTCTATATTTATATTATTTTCATATTCTATGTTTGTTTTTTTATTGTGTTTTTGTCAAGACAGCCATAAGTGCCCCCTGTTTTCCTTCCAGGGATGTATCCAACGCCGAGTAGTGCTCCGACTGTATCTCATTCTTAGATGGTGATTCTTCTCTAGGGGTCGAGTGGTAATCTGTTGTTTCTTGCTCCCAACGTGGTCTTTATCCTTGATTTCCCCAGACTCTGCAAACTTTCCTTTTGTTGTCGTCGTCACCAAATTGCTGCAGCAACCCCAAAGACTACACCTTTCCTTTCATTTGGAGCCTCATACCTCCCTGTCGCTCTTCTTCAATCACCTAGCAGCCTTTCTACCTTACAGAGGCCAGCCTTCCAACTCTCCCGCATTGCTTCCGTCTCTTCCGTCCCTCTTCTACCTTGTTATTGCGACCCCCAAACAGCAAGCTGCTTCTATTGGGACCGCTTTCCCTTACTGTCCTACTATTCTAGGCACCTCTAATCATAGCCAACTTTCATCCTTAGCCTGTAAACCCCTCACTACCTTGATGCCCCCTCTCCAAGCTCATACACTGTCACCACCACTGCCATTTGGGATCCAACCTGACGTGAGTTTGTGTCGTGTTTGTTGTATTTTTCCTTAAAGTTAGTTTGGTTTTTAACCGCTTATTTGCTTCCAGTAATAATATTTGTTTTTCATATTTTGATATGGGTAAACTCTCGTATTATTTGATATCAGAATTAATCTAATCCTAGTCTAATCTCGGGTTGCTAAAATCCACTCCTACCTAATCCCACCTCCACTCAGAAGTCCTTCCATTTACTAATTTTTCAAACCAGCTACTTGGAAATTTCTTTCCTACCCTACATCCTCTCTATACACCCTCTTCCACCTACCCAAGCCCAACATTGTTAGCGAAGAAGCAATTGTCTCAGTCTTGATCAGGAAGAAATGTCACAATGTCATTTATGTGAAATGTTTAAAGAGATGTCCAAAAACCTTCTATGGAGGATGTGCGACAGGAAATCCTCCAATTGTAATAGATGTTTTATCGCCTTTGAGAGGAATCCAGAACTGTCTCCTGTTGCCACAATTGTTGCCAAACCGCAAGCATGCAGTAAATCTCTTCCATCAGATAGATTCTTAAGATGAAGAACTCTTGCCCCAAATATTTGGCATGAAATGTTGGAGAAGCTAGGATTTTGAAGTAAATGTAGATTTCTCATATTTTTTACGGTCACATGGATCCTGATGAGTTCATTGTGTAGCTCTGGATAGTGGAATGTGTCTTTGAGTACTAGGACGTCCCACAAGACATAATGGTTAGATAATCCGCCTCACTGGGTGACCACCCCATTTTGCAGACAAAGTTCAATCGCAGGATTAAGCTGTAAGAGTACATCCAGTCGAACATTCAAGCCTTCCTCACTTGAGGAGAAATTAAAATACAGAGAGGAAAACAAAGTACTCAACTAACATCACCAAATTTGTCATAGCCATAAAGTATGTTAAGTGCCACAGTTTTGAGTGCAATGCATCAGAGGCGATATAGCAGCTAGGGGGATAATTTAAAAAGGCAATGACAGGGGAGGCGAAGTGAAGAGAGAAGGTTCCAAATTAGAAAAAAAAAAGTCAAAAACTGATCCATGAATAAAGGAAACGAGCTCACATGATGATGGCTTTGAAATACGATCCAAAATAGTCCTGATAGATTATTTTTAGATTAGATTTGAGTTTTCAAGGAACAAACCTTGATCGAATTTGAGGAATCAAAATGCTTAATTGGACACTTTAAAAGTTTTGAACTAAAACGGCCCTTCATAAATATTGTATGAACCCATTTAACTTTTTCTCATCCTTATAGGATCTTTATGTTTGAACTTTCGTTACTGCATTGGATTATCGAAATGGTAATAGATCCATGAAGAATTTTCATAGCCATTGTTTTGGATTCTTAGTTTTCTTGCTTTGAAAATTCAAGAAGCGTTGTGTTTTTATAATCATCAACTTGAGAATATGCTGTTCTGATATCCTTATTTTCATTCCTTTGATTTTATATTAATTTTAAATCATTTGGTATGTCGTGCTTAGTATGATTCCTTCATTGTCAGAAACAAATCTTACTGTTTATTTGTAGCGTTCTTAAAAACTCTGCACCTGTAGTTTAGTTTTAATGTACACCATATCTTGTAGCTAAAGTGATGAATTTAATATTTAACTTGTGCTAATTTTTATTTCCTTGTAAATTAATTTGTAGACGATGAATCTGAGATTGAGAAAAAAAAGAAACCTATTGGAATGGAAGTCATTCGCCCTCAGTTTGGTACTGAGAATGCTTCTGTGAAGAAGTTGGGTACTGCAGTCGGCCAAATTATTGGCAGTTCATATCTTGACAGTTCGCATATCTCAAAAGAACTCCTGATCCACGAATCTAAGGAGGTAATTCTATACACTCTGTGCTCCCTCTCTGATCATTAACCCTCTTTAGCATCTTTATAGATTTGTCCTATGTTTTAAGACGATTATGTCAATTTGAAGAACCTTCAACCGGGCAAATATTTTTATTGATCTCGTTGCCTACATTTTACAGGCTGAAAACTCTCACGGTGAAACAATGTCTTGGAAATCAAAGTCGAAAAAGGGATTTGCAGCAAATGAAATGGCTATGGGATTAGTGAAAAAAAACTTCAAAACATCGAAAGATGGAACCAAGGTAGCTACACTAATGCTTTTTCTTAAAGAGTTCTATGTTGAGACTCATATGACAATAATAATACAAACATTTACGAAATTTGGTCCCTTGTCTTCCACAGCTGAATATTCTATATCACTTATTTTTCATCCACGAAATGATTATACCAGGTTTACAAGGAGAAAAAACACGCCGATAGAAGAGAGAGTTTTGTATGTGGAGCTTGTGGTCAGGTGTGTAATACACCATACAAAATGAGAATGTTTCTTCAAGTGGGAAGTTCTCTTCATGTTAACTGATAAATGTGGTGATTAACCAGCTTGGACACATGCGGACCAACAAAAATTGTCCCAAATATGGAGAAGATGCAGAACCTATCGAAGTGGAGAGCACGTCCGGCAGATCCCACCGTCCCGATGCTGCAAATCGATCTCAGCTGAAAGTATTAAACAAGAAAATGATGTCTACGTTGTCGCCAGACAGCCCAGAGAAGCGAGAAATGGAATTACACATTAAGGTTCCACCGCTCAAACTTAAATGGGGATCCGCTGACAAGCGGTCAGAGAAGAGCTTGTCTGCATCTCATAAATTCGATAAGATGGTTTCTGGCACTATGAACCGTGACGCCAAGCAAATTGGGAGGAGTTTAATAATTCCTGTCAAGATGAAGGGTGAGAATGCACAGCCTGATACACCAAAGCCAACTGTTAGAATACTTCCTCCTCATGGCATGGACAGAGAACCTCCTAAAAAAATTGTAATAAAACAGCCAAAATTTACGGCCAAAAAGCATAATAGCCAAGATGCCGATGTTGCAGTAGATCATGAATCGAGGAAGATGAAAAAAATTACGGAGCTATCGCCAGGCTTTGAAAAGCCGAGAAGGTTTGAGAGTCAACTTTTTGTGAGAAATGAAATTGGTGCAAGCCGTGCGCATGAGAGGAGAGTGAGGGAGGAGAAAGTTAAAAACATGCAGAGATTTGAGGAAGAGAGGAATAGAAGGATGTTTGAGGAGCCGAGAAACCATCAATCAGCTATTTGGAGGGAGGAACTGCAGGCTAAGAAAAAGAAGTCAAAGAAGAATAAGAAGAAGAAACCTGATTTTAGTGATGATTACTTAATGGATCAAAGACCTTACAGAACCGATCGGAGGTTTTCAGAAAGGGATCGCGCTGCGAAGAGACGGAGCGTAGTTGATACAGATCTTCAAGACTATGCACCGCCATCAAAACGGCGTAGAGGAGGGGAGGTAAGGGCTGATCTGCTTAGTTATATATTATTTCACATTTAGGCTGGGTGGCTTGCAGGGTTTATAAAATTTGATGTACCACTTTTTGATAATCTGGTATAAACAGTCAACTTAATTCCAATCTTGCAGGTTGAATTATCAAATATACTCGAAAGCATAGTGGACCAGCTGAGGGATACGATCGAAATCTCATATCTGTTCCTGAAGCCGGTGCTGAAGAAGGATGCCCCGGACTATTTTGATGTAATAAAATCCCCCATGGATCTCTCCACCATTAGAGACAAGGTGAGGAACATGGGTTACAAGAGCAGAGAGGACTTCAGGCATGATGTGTGGCAAATAGCCTTTAATGCCCACAAATATAATGACGGTAGAAACCCAGGCATTCCTCCGTTAGCAGATCAGCTTTTGGCGCTCTGTGATTACCTTATTGATGAGAAAGATGACATTTTGACTGAAGCTGAAGCTGGAGTAGAGTACTCAAATACTTAGTTAAAAGGAGTATTATGTCATCAAATGTTTATATATTTATATTTGTACAGGGCTGGGGTCTTAGTTTGGCTGGAAAAAAAAATTTTTTTTCTTGTAATGTAAAATGTTTGTATGTAGAGTAGTTTTATTTATTTGTTTGTTTATTGCAGTGGTAATAATTTTTAGTTTTGCAAGGTTTTTTTTTTTTTGTTGCAAGACTCTTAAAGTTGTGTTTTAAAAGTTCTTTCCGTGAAAAAAATATTACATCTAGAGCTACGTGCGGAGTCCAATAAAATCACGTCATGTGGTGCATGATAGGAAAAAAAAAATTTTTGCTCGAAAAAATAAAGAATATTTCTCCCGTGTGTTATTATGTATTATTCAGGTGTTATTTGTTTGTTTATTACAGTGGGAATAATTTTTAGTTTTGCAGTTTTTTTTTTTTGCAAAACTCCTAAAGTTGTGTTATAAAAGTTTTTTACGTGAAAAAAATATTACATTTAGAGCTACGTGCGGAGTCCAATAAAATCAGTCATATGATGCATGGTAAAAAAAATTTTTTTGCTCGATAAAGGAAGGAATATTTCTTGTGTTATTCTGCGTTATTCAGGTGTTATTATGTGTTATTCAGGTGTTATATTTTGAGAATAATTTCGGTGTTATAATAATAAAATAACAAATCAGTAACACATAATAAATGAGATAACTTAGTTGTTATCATTTTACTTTATCATCGTCGTTTTCACAATATCATTGTGAGATAGCTCAAGTATAGTACACATGAAAATAAGATTTGTTGAAACATATCTTGGTAGGAAAAAAATCAATTAATTAGATTTACTCATATTTAATCGATAAGTAGTTTTGTAGATTGCATTTTTATTCATAATTGTAAAATGTAGGATTAATTTTATATTTATTTATTTTCTCACCTACATGGAAAAACTTTAAAAGAAATGATCAAGTACTCGAGCTTTAAAATTTATGTTAATTAAAATTTGAGAATCATATATTGATCTAATCTATTTTGTTTACGTAGGACTGAAATTTAGCTGTAAATTAATGTTTATTCTAATTATCTAAGAATTATGCAAATTTATTAGTCTAGATAATTAACTAGGTTTTATTTCTATTTACTTGAATTTAAATGGAGAATGCATTTATTTATTTATTTATAATTATAAGCTTTAGATTTATTCTCATATTTCTTGTCTATATCCTCCATGAAAAACAAAATGATTCCTTAATTATGAAGCAATCATTCAAACTAATCAACACATGCAACAAACATCATAAATAAATGACATGATTTATAAGATTGACTGACATTTAATTCAGATAAAATTTTGAAAAGAAATGAACCTCCAAAACTTTTCACTTGTTTCTTCCTTCAAATATAAAAAAAATAGAAATAAATTACATACATGAGTATGAAATATAACACTCAGAATCACTGTCGATCGTTACGTATAGGAATGGCAGCTTTTAAAAAACACAGCTACCCTCGAAAGTAAATAAATAAAAGTATTGAAACTGTATTTATAATACCATCTAAATCATACAATATGTCTATATACATAGCTTATATGAATTTTTACCAAAATTTTGCAAGTCAATAAAAGCTGCCATCTTGATTTTTGTATCAAAAGAAAAAAAAAAAAGAAAGAAAAAAGAATGAAAGACAGCTTTTCAGAACAATTTATTCCAAGATGGCTCTTTTATTACTATTGGGTTTTGTATATTTGATTATATCTGATCCTGTGAGCATTTGATCATCAAGAGCCCAAAATTCAATCTGTTTTAGTATATTCAAGAAGCATGTGAGGAGATCTGTAAATCTTCACCAGCGTCCAATAAAGAACTTCTTCAACTTCAAGCTCACCTTCTGCACGTGCAGCATATATGCCCTCACAGATTGCAATCAGCCTGAAGAACAGTAAAGTCTCATTATGAATGGAGAAGAAACAAAAGAGAAAGAGAAGGGGCATTTACATACCTACCAACCAATTCCTGTGTGTTTGAAATTTACATTTTACATTAACACCCACCCAAACCTTCCATATCACAATAACAAATACCGCCCTTTTAACTTTATGTGAGATACACCATCTTCCGCATAATAGATAATATAGCAATTATCTAAAAATTGAGGTTTAGGTGTTAGATATATAAATACATAAGAATGGAATGTTATCGTACACCCATAATAAATATCAATGAAATTTTATGGCCTAGAAGAGAAGCGTGATTAAAGACGACCCACCAGAAGTCAAAGGTCACATCAACATAAACCATGTAGCCTGATATCTAAAATAAGTGTATAGAACCTGTCAAACGATAGCCCCTTAGAACAAGGGCAAGGACATACAGAACCAACAAAAGAGCTCTACTAAGCTCCTCAAAATGACATCACCAATCATCTCATAAAGGATTTCGAAGCCCTCTGAGGCCACTGGCACCAAATGCGATGCCAACACAAACAACCCTAGCGACTTTCCTGTTGAAGGAATGAGGCTACCTGTCGGATTACGGTAAAGTGTCAAATGCCCGATAGCCTAGCCTCGAAGAACATGAGTACTGTCCATAGGAAATGGCAACTACCAGTCGAAACAAGGGAACCTAGCTGACCAAAGGTTCATAGTTTGGCCGACCAAAGGTCCAGTTCCTGGCCACTCGAAGGACCATGGATTGGCCGACAAAAGGCCCATTGTCTGGCCCACCGAACGTCCACTACTAGGACAACCGAAGGCCCATGGATTGGCCGACCAACAACCAAGCCTACCAAATCCCATGGATTGGCCGACCAAAGGCCCGTGGACTGGCCGACCGAAGGCCCGTGGACTGGCCAACCGAAGCCCCATAAACCGAGCAATCGGAGGTCAGCTGTCCTAGTTGATTGAAGGATGTGACAGCCAAATCAGGGATTATTTTTCATATTTTTTATTTATCTGTTCATTTATTTAGTCATTCATATATTTATTTATGACTAAAATACTATGTGACATCCTTATTCAAGTAGGAGTAAACAGGTAATTTTACACTTCATGGCCCATAAGTTTATAAATATAGGTTCATTTCTACAGTACAGGGCTAATTAATTATTCGAAATACTCCTGTCTCGCTCTCTCTCTTTCTCTCACTCACTTACTCACTAACTCACTCTCACTCACTCTTTTACGCTTTATTCCTTGGGTGCACTTTATAGGATAATCCCAGATTCAGCGGGTACGTATGTAAATCTTCCAAAAGAGAATCATATAGTAAAATGATCCAATGATTGAGAAGAATATGATTAAGCTTTTCTTTATTTTTGCATGATAAAAAGGTAATTAAGGTTAGAAAAGGTAATAACTATAGATTGTGAGCATTTGTATCTATTATTCTATGAATAAGAGCTTAGAATAATGGAGTGTGTTTAGATGATCAAATAAAGATTTCGAGAAAATGATAAGTAATTTAAGCAGGTGTTATACTTTAGTAATGAGTAGATAATTATAATTATCACAATTTTTTTTAGGTGTGCCAATTTGAGTCAAAGATTTTTCTTAGTGTCCAATTAGGTCCTAAGTTATAAAATATAACTTATTTAGTAGCTATGATATATGCACTCAGACCAAGGTTGTTTTATCAGTCAAAAATATACATTCGAGGTTTATGCCAACTCATTCTATGGAAAAAGGCTGACCATAGTAGTTTTCCTTAAATAGTTTAAAGGCACGAAACATGACCCTTTATGATTCAGAGGTATTGGACGTGATTAAAAAGTGCTTAGAAGCATGTTAGGAATTAGGACCATCAACTGTTCATGAGTATTAGTTTGACCTAGAAGAACAAGTAACATGGAAGTTAGAGTTTTATCTTAGTTTATATGTTTTGATTTATGTGTTTTAGATTATTGTTCTGTCTCTACATTTTAGGATGACATATTGATTTGTGTGGACTGGGATACATAGTTTCTTATTGGTTTTAATAACCTTTCCCGTATCCTTTCAAGTTAAGGGGTGTCTTCAGTATTCTGGAGCGGCCAAAAGATAGTAATCAGCTATCTTTCTTCAGTTAATGCATTGTTTCTCTTTGTTACAATTTTCGGTCCAGGTCTTCTTCTTTGCTGGATTTTTCATACTGCAGATTTCTGTTTTTATATTGTTCTGACGTCAACACCTTAGACGCATGTTTTGGTTTGAATTGGCGGGTGGATTTGATATTGACTGATAGGCTTGTCAGTATAAAAGCTGAATTGATTTTAATTTGATAGGCCCAATTTTATCTGATGAGTGTGTCGGATTTGTGTTGACTAAAGTTAATCAGGAGGTGATTTACATCTATTAGAAGGCCCAAGGACTATACAAGGTTATATTGAACTTCTTGACTCTATGCTGGCCTTGTTATTTAGAAAATGGGATGACACGTTAGCAGATGTCTTCCTTTATATTCATTGAAACTTTGATAAGGATACTAGATTCATCATTCTACTCACAGAGACCTCATAACTAGGGATTTATAACCATAGATTTATGGGAAGTACGACAATGGTCTTGTTACCCTAAATTTAGAACCATAGAAAAGATGTGTCTAACAATCCTCTGCTATCTACAAAATGAACCATTTGGAATGCCTTTGACCTTGAGGGTGAAGAAAGCCTATTGACGAGTCTCTGAAGTTCTACCCCCATAGGCAAGCTGGCTTGATTGATAGTTTTGTCTTGTAGGCAAGGTGATTTATTTGGTGCGTCATACAACCTTTTTATTTACGAAAGACAACTAGACTGGCTAATTGATTTGATGTTAATTTTTGAAGTACATATATTTTATGCACACATTGAAGTAATGAGAAAAATATCTCCCTAATCAGTCGATCACCAAGAGAACATCAAAAGTTAGCATACATATTACAATCAATTCTGTCTGACAGTTTCCTACCTTGAAAGTTAATATCCATTATAAGATTTTCTATTTGCACGCATGTTATAAGGCAACATTACATAACTAATATGACAATGTCAATAAAAGTTTACAATTATTTGATGTCATGGTTTTACCTAAGTCATGAAATTCATTAGATATTAGTTCTTTGGAACTGAACTTTCTTGCATTCAAACAGTTGCTTTCTCCTAATCTCATGATCATGCAATACATATGGTGTGGAACATATAGACTTCAAAAATTATTTGAGTTTTGTTCTGCATAAGAACTGGAATTCATATCCAAGATCACACAAATGGAAAATATAACTTCAATAATACAAAGAATTTGTTAGTATTGATGATGCACCAAATGACCAAGATGAACATCTGTAGTCAAAACTTTATTTAAGGGGTTTTATCTCTTAAATAAACTAAATGTCTATGAAAATACAATATTAAAACAAATTACCGAGTAAAATCAGAAAAAAACAATGAAAGCATGCCCATTTCAGAGAAGGATAATGGTTGTTAAAAATTAAATTTACCTGTCACAAGATGGGAGATCTTCATATGGTATTCTCATTCTTAAATCAGAGAACTGCAGTCTGATAAACCGGCCAACTGCTAGAACAAAAGTTATGTAGAGACTCCATATACTGAACTTGCTTAGAGTTTCACCAATAATGCCCTCTGTAAGTAGCAGAAATAAAAAGTTATTATAACTTTGTCGAATCATAGGGTCAAAGCATCTAAATACCTCACTTGGAAAAGAAAATGATGAAAAGCATATAGATATATAAACAAGTACAATGCCAAACGCCACTGTCATAAATAAAAAAAGAGCTGCAAAATGATCCCTTATTACACTGCCAACCAAAATTTTACCAGCAGAAAAGAGTCGATTTTTGTTTTCAGAAGGGCTAATTTGGAACCATAGTAAATTCCAAAAAGGCCCTCTAATCTGTTATAGGTTCAGAATAAAATATGATTCTAGTTAAAAGTTGGATAATCGAGGTATAGCTTGTTAAATTCAGATAAAAATCATTAAAGTCCAGAAAGTAAACTAGTACTGCTGCTATATCTTAAAACATAAATTTGGCTGCTTCAAGAAGAAGGCATTCAACTACTATTTTGCTCTTTTCAAGATTGCTAAAAGCTAGAAATAATAATTTCTGAAATTCAAGTACGTAGTCGAATACTATTTAAGAGGATTAAAATGGTCTAAGGCATTCCTCGCATGGCTACTAGCATTAACTTTTAGGTAAAAATCGACCCTCCAATGTCTTATATTCCTAATCTATCATGAATCAACAAATGGCTTTCAATCCTTTCTCAAACAACATTTAAAGTTTATGAGAGACTAATTAGGCAGTTCAACTATTCAAAATATGACAAGGAAAGAGATATTAATATTTAAAGATGAAAAATAAAATGAAAACACATAATATTTTTAGGCATACTCACATAAGTAGACTGATAGGACAAAGCCATCAAATTTCGCATTCTATTACATACAAGTAAGAACTTACAGGATTTTAACCAAGCAAGATATTTTAGTATAATTCACTCCATATTTATAAGCATTAAAATACAAATAAATACATAATTTCATTAAAAAAGATCCAAATTTTTCAAGACTTGGTTATATAATTGTTATTCTATTCTACTAGATTGCAGAGGTAATTGATCATTAAGCATTTAAAATTTTCTTCTTCATGTTGGGCCCTTACTCAAAAGGAAGATAGGGCGAACGGCAACCGATACTTGTTTCCTTGCTTAAAATTTTGGCTATCTTGCACAAGAAAGCATTTATGATACCGAAGTTAACTCAAATCACAATAGAGAAAGCAAATATTATAACTCAAAAGCAAATAGAGATTACAATTAGAGACTACAATTAGAGACTACAATTAGAGACACCGAAATAGAAAATAGCAATTGACACAACACCAATACTCAACAATGATGGATGTTGGGTGATAGTGGTGGCCAGTGAGGAAAAAGACTAGACAACAAGGAAACTGCAAAAAAACAGCAAAAGAACTCTTGTTAGGCGACCTGCAGCTAGGGGGAATGCGCGACAGCAAAACAGGAGGGATGCAAAAGACATAGGGAAGATAATCACCACCTCGGGAGAGAAATACAGCCGGAGCACCACACAATCCCTTAGATACAACCCTCGAAAGAAGAATAATAGATGTTGATGGTTGTCCTAAATAAAAAACGAAAACTTACTTCTAATCCCTAATACAACACATATATAAAAAAGAACCAAAAAAGAACAAAGAATAATAAAAGATAAAATATAAGGAAAACGGGATTATTTCGACATGTCTTACACAATGACTACTCCGGTAGTACTATAGCAACCACAATACCGCGGTAAGCTCCCCATCAAATTAGATCCCAAAAATTACTTTTATGATGATCAATAAATTCATTGATTGCTCCATCCTTGACTAAGGATGCTATGAGCACAATAATTCCATAACAAAATGATATTTCTTGCCATAATTTCACAATATATTTGAAGTTGAATTATTCTTAAATTTAAGTGATAATGATAATAACAATTAACTATCTCCAAAATAATGGTAGCAAAATAACCAATTTTAAAATACAAAATTTCTCATAAATTGATAGTGACTGAATCCTATTGACAAAATAGATGGAGATTTCAAAAAAAAAAAGGATGATTAAGATGATATGCATCAATTTTTTCATACTTGCATTTTACTGATCAATTATTTATATAGCAATAATTCCATTTACAAAGTACCTCAAAATTTTGCCTATAAAAATCAGATTTTTGCAGCAACCTTATCGTTTTGCAATACTTCTCTACAACCAAATAAATTGCATGGGGCTTCCACTAATCAAATCTCTAATTGCACCATCTAAGACCCATGAAACATTTACGAACTATATGTGCTCATCTCAAAAGCACTTATGGTCAAGGGGATCATGGGCATTGATATTATCTTTTAAAGTAATTATCGTAGCCTAAAGTAATTATCATAGCCTAAAAAGACCATGATGTATAATGATTTCAAACCTTTCATGTGTTTAGGAAAGATTTAAGCAAAACATCTAGTGATTTAACATGTTTTCCAACCTTTATAACACCTATTAATAAAAAGAAATGGACTGAAATAATGGCCAAACAATAATAAGATTAATTCAAGTGACTCTAAGGAAATTCGCAAAGTAATGATAGCAGACTAAATTTGCTGTCCAACCTCAGTTCTTCATTGATCCGCCCCGTCATCGTCTCCTCCAGTTTCTCATCCTAGAACTATCCCAACACATCTCTTATCTGTTATAACCTTCCCGCACCATCTAGTGGCCCTAAATCGATGTCCTCCCTTTCCCAATTCTCTGTTTCACAATTACAGATGACAGGGAGTCCGAGACCACTGTTCTTCCTCCTCCCTTTTTGTTTGCAGCAAAAAGCATCTCCAGCGACTAATTGAGTTCACTCGATAACTACTTTGTTATCAGAGGTCCATTTTTTCACTACTTTTGGGTCAAGAATTTTTCCTACCAAATCCAAAAACCTTGTGTGACTGAGATCAAAGATAGATCTAAAAGCCTAAACCATTGCAAATATAACCATAATCCTGAGCAAAATGTCAAAAAGAAACCTTCTAAACCTAGTCAAAATATTCTATGTGGGATATACTGTGAACACACAATTATCAAGGATACTTCAAGTCTATCCAACAAGTAATCGTTACCATCAAGTACCATTCAAGGTTCTTTTCATCTTCCTATATTGTTCCTAAAAAAAAAAAAAAAGAGTTCTTTAGAGAAAGTTATTGATTTATTATAACATAGTAATTCGAAAGTTTAGGTTGAATTTCCATCATCTTCGAAGTAAACTGCACGAGGAACACCTTAAACAACTTATGTTCCTTTCGAATGATAATCATTAAATTTTGTATAGAATAAGTCAAATTCCATGACACAAATGATCTGTACCAATAAGAACTTAGAAAATTTTAACACATATAAAAGAAGCATCATTGACACAGGAGCAGATGTTCCTTCTTAATGATAATCATTAAATTTTGTATTGAAATAAGTCAAATTCCATGACACAAATGATCTGTACCAATCAGAACTTAGAAAATTTTAACACAGATAAAAGAAGCATCATTGATACAGGAGCAGATCCCGGCCAGGTAGGATCAGGATACAAAACTTGGGATGACTTTACACCCCAAACATTCACGATATGAAGTTTTCTCTCCCCACAGAGCCAGCTAACCTTTGAGGTGCCCTATCTTATATTATTTTTAATTAAAATTATGGTTAAATTCATGTCTTAGGGCTTGTTTGTTCGCGTGAAAAGCAAGGTAGCGTAAATCATTTTCCAGCATTTATCCTCTTTCCTTGCTTGGCGAACAAATGTTAGAATACAATGCATTTTTCTTTCATATTTCTAATACGGCATTTCCCTCTTTCTCCGTGACTTGCATAGCCGCTCAATTTGGGTGAATTTCAAATACATACTAATTAAACAATCGCAGACAGTCATTGTCAGCAGCAGCCGCGAGTCACCATTTGTCATTGTCGCCTCTACCAGCCACATGTAATAACCGTATTTAAAAACTATTGTCTCAAAAGTTTTGTTTTTACAAGACTCATCATTCGGAACAAGGAATAGAAAAGAGAAAGAGCCAAAGTGAGCAAGAGACGAACAGAGAGCCAAAGTATAGCACAGTTTCTCTTTCTAGAAAATCAATATCATTTTTTGTAGTTGTCGCCGAAAGTTTCGAGTAAGGAGAAGAAGAGGGAGGTTAGTGGTGACGCCTATATGAGTAATCATTGTAGATTGCGGAATCGAGCAACTTCTAAGAGGATGTTAGGATCAATCGAGCGGCTCTGATAAGAACAAAGTAGAGGAAGAAGAAGGTGATGCGTCGCTTGAGGGAATAAGTGTGAGAAAATCCTAGCCAAGCAACTTAAGGAGGAGGAAGGGTGTCGTGATCTTGAATTTGAGTTTCATGCATATCCAACATGGAGGAAGGAGAGGCTTTGCGTGCAGGAAGGAACTATTATTGTCGAACCATGCCTAGCAACCAAGAAGATAAGCTCTTGTATGGGAGAAAATATTCCATTCAAACAACATACACTGTGCTGCGTGCGTAACAACCCCCTAATAACCTTCATTCGAGGTTATTGGAGGGTTATTGGCAGGTTATTGGGTATTAATTCCAATAACTCAATAACCCCTCAATAACTTTTCCACCCCCAATAACTTCCCCGGGTTATATTTCAGTGTTATTCATAGGTTATTATGGGAGCATTGCGAGATTATTGGAGTACGCCTCCGTATGGAATAATTTAAAAGATAACTGAGAAGTAAAACTATAAATAAAATGACTTCATAATTCTATATGGAATTACTGCTAAGAATTATTAATAACCTATAAAATTACTATAAGAATTACTTCTCAATAATCTCTTTATAATCTTCATAATCTCTTTATAATCTCTTTATATTCATACTTAAAAGAGATTATAAAGAGATTATGAATATAAAGAGATTATTAAGTATTACTTCTCAATAATCTCGCAATACTCCTCAATTTAAGTAATACGCCCTCCGTATGGAATTACTGCAAAGAATTATCTTTTGAGAGGTAAAGATTTATGCATTATTTATGTATGTGATTTTAATTAAACTTCATTAAATAGAGTATAAATGAATCTAAGTGTATTTTATTCAAAAGATAATTGAGAAGTAATACTTAAATTAAGGAATTATATATTAGAGAGAAAGTAAACCTTATATAAGCACTTTTGTTGGATATAGGTGTTAGTGAGAGAAAGTAAAGTGGAGAAATAAACTTTTACAAAAATGATTTAAGGCATAAATGAGTAATCATGTTTTTGAATTACAGTAATATTTATTATTTTTACATATATTCCAAGCTTCTCCTCTTTCCCGAAATTTTTGAAAGTGCGAATTTCTGTTTTACCTTATTACATTATCATCTTGATATCAGAACACAGTTCTTGCACATATTCTCTTTCATCTCCGAGTTCTTGCATATTTCACCATTTTTTCTTTCCATTTATTTTCAAATTCTCTTTTCTTTGGAATTCAGTCCAAATCTTTTCTATTTGTCTGACTTTCGATGACAACTAGAACTGTCTTGCAGCTTTTGCATTCCAGGTTTCCTGGGTTTACAATCTAGGTTTCCACGATTTTGTAGTCCATATTTTCTGTTCAGATTTCAGTGAGAGCTAAGACATAATCAAGCTTGTTATGCCCTTACTACTTGTTTCCATTCTCACCAAAGTTTCATTTGTCCCTACCGCAGGTTTATCTAGCCTTGTTGTGGGTTTCTCTAATGATTGAATTCCCTGCCGTAGACGCAATTCCTTGTTGTCCAATCTTGGGTTTAATCTTTTCAGCCGTGGGTTTCCTCAGAACAGCCGTGGAAGGTTGATAGTCCTCCATGTTGAGCTTCTTGATACCAATTCTTGCCTAGAAATTGTGAACATATTTATGTCCATGCATTCGTTTGTGGTTCTTTTTGTTCTCAATCATGCCGCGAAGGAGAACAATGTTCTTCCAGACCGAGATTTTGTTGTGGAAGAATTGCCCCAAAAAAAATATATCATCTACAAATAAGATTAGCGCTTATTGAATAGCGAGATCTAGAAGAATATCAAAATGAATCCGTACATGAGGAGATCGGTGACGAAGAAGATAACTCATTATATTAAAAGACATCTGGTGGTGATGAACCTTAATATGTGAATATCAATGGAAGCCTCTAGATTTCGGAATCAAAATCAACCTTCTTGATTTTGATGGAAGATTAGATCTCGATGAATTCGTCAATTGGCTACATACAATTGAACGATTTCTGGAATTCAAGTGTCGCAAGAACATATCATCAAATTACTAACGATCAAATTGGAGAAGAATGTCTCAATCCGGTGGGAAGCTTTGAAGAAGATTTGGCAAATAGGGAAAATCCAAGATCATGTCTTGAATCAAAATGAAGAAAGAAATGCAAACGAAATTCTTACCCAATCATTACCAACAAAAAGCCTTCATTCGGCTTCATAAACTTCATCAACAAGAATTATTTGTGGAGGAATATATCGTAAAATTCGAACAGATGGGGCTAAAGTAAAATCTCTCCAAACCCGAAGAGCGCACTATAGCACGTTTTTCTGGGTAGTCTACGAACATCGATCGCTAATGTAGTTCAATTCTAACAATTACGGAAATTACAGGACGTGATTAATTTGTCTATGAAGCTTGAAAAAGTAGTAGAAATGGGGTAGGAACACCCTAATATGCATTACTACCAATGATTTGGGCGGTTCCAACAAATGAATCCAATTTCGGGCACATGCCGGTGGTCAAAATTTTGAAAACAACATTAAAACTACTTTCTAGCCACAAGGGTCTGCTACAATAGCAAGGGAAGGAACTACATCTGGCATACAATGTATCAAACGTCATGGGTTCGGCCACATAGCCTCAAATTGTCGTAACTGACACATTATTTCATTAGTGGAGGTTAGTGGAGGTTGATCTAGAGAAGAAGATACTAATCCAATGAGCGACTAAATCTTACATACAAATGAAGAGAAATTACTTAGGATAAGAAGTCTCCTACTTGTCGAACAATCTTCCAATAAAGATTGGTTCAAATGACATCATTAGAAGGTTTGTAACCTTAACAATAACGGTGAAAGTTGTGAGAATGTGTTTGCAATAACCGTGGTGGAGAAGTTTCAGATAACTGCTCAACCTCAACCTCATGCCTACCAACCCATGTGGTTTAAGAAGGGGGCTGAAAGTAAAGTCAACCGATAATGCAGAGGTCTTTTTCAACCGGTCGGGAACTTCAGGAGTAGGTTTCATGTGATGTAATTCATATGGACGTTTGTCACATATTGCTTGGTCAGCTTTAGAAATATGATCTATGTACAATTCATAATATAATACTTATTACTTTATCAAAGAGGGAATTCAAACCACTTTGGTGCCTATAAAGGAGATAATTCAGGCGGTGACTGAAATCAACATTTTTAGTCCATTGCTTCTGAATGATCTTAAGGAGACGGCTATGGGGTACCTCTTGATGATAATTGAAACTTCCGAACAGCTACCTACAACTACTTCCAAAGTGCATGGAATGATATAACAGTTCGAAAATATATTTACAACAGAGATTCCCGAAGGATTTCCAATTATGAGAGAGATACAACATGTCATAGACATTGTGCTTGGTTCGCTCATTCCCAACAAACCTGCATATAGTATGTCTCAAAATGGAGCAAGAGAAACTTCAAAGACGACACAATTAAACTCTATATAAGTGTCAATGTCTCATTCTTTGAAAGTGTTCCCTACTCCCCCAACTCCGTCGAATATGCCAATTCCTCCAACCACTATTCTCGTCGAACCATCTATCCCAATGGATCCACCATCTACCAGATCAACATCTCCTCCATCCACTCTTTGTGTCTATACTCAGCGCATCAAGCCCTCGGTCGAGACTTTTCCTAAGACCCCAACTTTAGAGCCCACTACCTCTTTGCGCGACTTGGAATCCGCCCCGCCCAACATCCCAGACACTTCATATGCAGAGATTACTCCTGCTCTGGATGAGTAGGTGAGTCATACCATTGAGGTACACAATCAAGCTTGCTCTCTTTATTCCACAGTAAAATATGTCTCATTTCACAGCTTGTCACCGACCTACAAAGTATTTGTCACTTCTTCAACGGATCATCGTCTTCCATCCACTATTGAGGCGGCATTGGCGAACCCTTCCTAGAAGGCTGCAGTAATGGATGAAATGAATTTCATTCGATGAAATCATACATGGGATGTTGTTGACCTTAATCAGGGAAAGCAAGCAATTGGTTGTCTGTGGATCTTCAACACTAGATTTAACTTCGATAAAACCTTTGAACGCAACAAAGCACGGCTAGTTGTCAATGGCTACTCACAAACCTATCGAATTAACCATGAGATTTTTACTACGGTTGCTAAATTAAACACCATTCAAGTCTTGTTATCCCTTGCTGTGAACTTAGATTGGCACTTAATCTAACTGAATGTCAAGAATGTCTTTCTTAACAACGATCTCACAGGGGCGACATGTCTCTACCTCCAGATATTGACTCTACGGTTCCCGGGGACAAGTGTGTCGACTGCGGAAGTCTCTTTATGGACTAAAGAGATCTCCTCGAGGCTAGTTCAACGAGTTCACGCAGGTGATAGTAAGTTATGTTTTCTCTTAGGCCCAATCAGATCATATTCTCTTCTTCTGGCATTCCTCTAGCAGCCAAATTGTCATCCTTATCGTCTATGTCGACAATATTGTGTTCACGGGTAATCATCTGTCAGCCTTAGAATCTCTTAAAAGCATCCTCGTCACGTCCTTTAAAATGAAGAACTTGGGGTCTCTCCAATACTTCTTAGGCATGGAAGATGCCCGATCCTCTCAAGGCATTTGCCTTTCCTAGCCCAAATATGTGGTGAAGATATTGACAAAGACCAACATTCTGCTTGGCAAACCAGTGGTTTTTCCGATGAACCCCAATGAGAAATTGGTTGATGTTCCCAATATTGTTTTTGAACAAGAGACTATCAACACCTTCTTGCGAAAATCGTCTATCTAGCACATATGCACTCCAATATTTGTCACGTGGTATGTACTATAAGTCAATTCATGCATGACCCATATGAACACAATCTTGCAGCTGTCAATCGGATCTTCTACTACTTAAAAGGCCATCGGGCTCAGGTTTTTTATTCTCATGTGGCGCCTCTTGTTCTAATGTAATTTATACTGATGATGATTGAGTCAGGTTCGTCCATGATGGGTAACTCAGGTTATTGCTCATTCTTGTGAGAAAACCTTGTCACCTGGCAAATCAAGAAACAATCGGTGGTTGCTTGAAGCAGTGCAGAAGCCGAGTTTCGTTCCATGTCCTCGGGAATATGTAAAACGCTCTGGTTACGCATCATGCTTTGCAAATTACATACGTTAGTCACTGCTACCCTACAGCTATTCTGTGATAATAAAGCCGGTCCAGCATCATCGCACCAAGCATGTAGATATTGGCCCTCACTTCATCATGGAAAATTTCGATTCCGGGGAGATAAACGTTCCATTTGTCCCATCCAGTGGTCAACTTGCAAATATCCTCACAAAGAACCTCCTCAGCCGCTTTTTGACAACTTTAAATCCAAGTTGAATACGATTAACATCTATATTTCAACTTGAGAGGAAGTATTTGAAGTTATTTTATTAGAAATTAGTTTTATTTATTTTGTTGTCTTTTCTGTTATTTCTTTATACATACATCTCCTAGTTTACGCATTTTCTTTTTATCTCTTGGGTGTTATTAAGAAAGATTTGGGTACTATATCTTTCCTTTTCTATACGTCTTGTATCATATATTTATACCCCATTTGTTGCTCAATAATATTATTCTTTTCAATTACCAAGTCGACAACTACTTTTATTTGGTCAGTATAATAGTATTTTTAGTGGAAATTTAAATTATTAGTTAGATATTAAACTGTTAGTGATAGAAATAAAATAATAGAAAATTTAATTTTATTAGTCGACCTTAGTTGATTTGAAGTTCCAGATCGGGTCACGACACTACCTCAACCGCCCCAGGCCACGCTCCCGACCCCGCCCCCGCACCCGCCCCCACCCGCACCCGCACCCGCACCCGTCCCTGTCCCCGTCCCCGTCCCCGTCCCACGCCCCACATTCTTGTTGTCGACATATGCATTATTTTTAAATACACTATTTTAATTTTACTTTAAACCAAACAAAAGAAAATCATTCATTTCTTTCACACCGAATCAAACAACTCCACAAATATTTTAAATACAATACATTACTCCCTACACTACATTACATTTTTAACAAACCAAACAATCCCTCAGTGTACGTATATTGCTTCTAACTTGGATATGGACTTTTTGTGTTATTTAGTAATTCTATTCTGTTTTATTCCATCCAGATAGCATTAACACGTTATTCTTCAAGTGATAAATTTGTATCTTGAAGAGAAAAGTTAATGGATCTTCCCTGTCATCCATACATTGATGAACATTGCATCGAATGGTGTTTCACCGCTTTCTTTCCTGACAGACAGCAGCCATAATAAATTTTCCTCCTCCAATCTTTATCAATCCTAAGTTTTTATTTCTTACTATTCTCCAAACATTCCCAATACTTCTTTTGATCCACAGCCACTAGAACAGTATCAAATGATTAGAAGAGATCTTGGGTTTCTTAATACCGTACCGGATGTAGATTTGTTATGAAAAAAGTGTTAATATTTATGCATGACAGTGCTAGAAAATATCAAACTCCTGCAAAATTAAAAATAAAATGCAGTTGTAAGTACTGATGCATACGTGGGGTCTCCTCAGAAACAACTATAGCAACTGGTCCCCTCATCCCTCCACATTCCACTTTGTCTAATGAATCGGCATCATGAAATGACCACCATGATGAATCTCCACGGTTGAGAAATAGATCCCCGCTCACAGAAATGTCCTGTAAAAGTGAATATGAAATTAGAACAACGAATTAAGTTAAAGGATGATAGTGTATGTCTGAAAAACATTTTTATATAATTGGCTTTTTTAATAATAAAAGTAAGCTCATCATACAGTTTGCTCAAGGCGCCGCACTTCACCCGAACTGGTAACTCGGAAGTATCTAGGATATGCATTCAGTAGTCTAATACTTCTGCCTGTTCCATTGAGAACTTCCTTTAATTCATCTGCGCTTTGTTCAACAGAGGATTCAAATTTAACAGCTTCTTTTCCTTTAGGCCTCTCCCTCATAAAAACCCATGAAAAAATAAACTGCAAGCTACTGTTCAGAGATCTGATATATCTCTGTTGAACCACAGGAGGAACCAGCCACATCGTGCTGGCCTCAGACTCGCAACAGATCAACTGTATGTCTTGTACATTGTAAGTGTCCAAGTAAGGCTTATCAAAAATTTCCGAAGATTGATACAGTGGTATCTCACAAAGACTAGTCTGGAATGCAGTTAGCCTTCCAACATTTGCTTGAATATCAATCTGTACACTTACATATTTAATAGGATTTGCAATATTTGTTGGATTACCACTGCTATAAATCTGGAAGAAAACAACGTTTTAATCATACATGCAGAATTTTGTTGAGGACAAAATAAAAAGGATTAATATACATAAGTAATTTTAATTAGCTAGATTAAGTGAGTTCAATGTCAAGCATAGTTCCCATTAAAGCGACTAATAAATTAGCTTAAACAGTTGACTTACCAACTGATAAAGAAAGTGACGCGGTAACGCGATAGTATAACAGCTACAGTGCCGCGGAAATATATATAACTGGAGATGCCAAAATAGCACCGCTTTCCTTTCTTATGCTTTCTTTTCTATTATCCTTCATTCATTTTTAGTCATTTTCTATATATGTACTATATTAGGGTTTAGAAGACGGATTTTGGTGTGTTTTGTATCGGGACAACCTTCGGCGTCTCTTCCTCCTTTTGAGTGTTGTATCCTAAGGTACCAAGTAGTTCTACGGCTGAATCTTGGTTTCCAATGGAGATTTATCCTTCCCCCATTGCATCCCGCTGCTCCATGTCGTCCTTCCCCGCTGCATCCGGCCCCAAGGCAGCAACTTATTTTTCACTGGAGTCTTCTCATTACAGCCCTTCTTGCTCCCCGCTTCGTCCCTTCGCTGTCGTCATTCGAAAAATAGTAAACATGTTATTTTCCTATTATCCCCGGGCTGTTCCAGCCTTTCCAACAGTGCCTCGCCGCTTTGCTCGCCACCTCGCCTACTGCCCTTACTATCCCAGCATTCCGCTTCACTGTCAATACAAATCTAGCCCCTCCTTTAGCTGCCGCGACCACCTACAACTCCATTTCAGCCATCTAACTTCACTCCCCAGCCACCTAGCCGACCTCCACCACCCATATGTCAAGCCCTAGCTTGAGTTCATTTTGTGTTTGTTGTAATTTCACTTTCTAATGTATTGATTGTAATAGCCTATTTATTTTCAGTAATAATATAAGTTTTTTCTACCATGGTTTGGGTTAACTCGGTATCATTTGGTACCAGAGCTATAGCCTAACCCTATTACTATCCTAGATATTCCTAGCATCCGCATTATCCCTCCACCAAATATTTTATTTATTATTTCCAAATAGTCAAACTTTGATCTAAACCTAACTTTCCTCTTACTTACAAAATCTATAAATCAGCAAACTTAAATCAAATTTTTTCACCCTCTTTTACCTCCTAAGTCTATACCCTAGCCATGCCACCAAGAAAATATATGCTCGAGTCTATGCGGGAAGAAATAAAGCAAGGGATCCCCCTACTTCAGTGAAGGCTAGCGGACATTGACAATAAAACCCAGTGAGATTACCCACGACCATGATCTAGGGAGTAGAAGGGGAGAACGGGAGAATCTAAAGATGACGCGAAAGATACAGCATCAGTTCATTTAGACCCTAGCTTCAAAAATGGAGAGATCATATCACAAGCAACCACCACATCTTATAGACAGGATTCAACCTCTGGATCTTACAACCAGAGTACACCTAAGAGAACATCCAAGAAAACCCAGTCAAAGGAAAAGCTGATTCAGAGTAGAGAACATGTGCAACCAATCCACATACCTAAATTTGTCACAACCAGGAAGTGTTGCAAGTGCTACGGATTTGGGCATTTTGAATTAGACTGCATAGCAGGGGATTCGAGTAATGACACAGTAAACACTAAAACAGAGAGGACACAAAGGACCAGCCTACAGTTGGGGAGGAAAAGATGCACATAGTTCCAACTCAGCTAGTGGGAGAGACGTCAACCCACTCGAGAAACTGACACCAGAGGCATATCAACCCCAGATAAGAAAAATTCAGACAATTTGGATCTACAGACTCATTCTTAAGTTGCCCCTACTGAAGGAGGTCCAGTACGTCAGAAATAGAACATTTTTGTGCCATGTTTAGAAGATTACATTAAATTATTCAGATGTTAAATTCAATTCAGCAAGTTACCTATCATCAGATGTTAAGACAATAGAGATAAAAAAAAATTATCTTAGGAGCTTGATGGAAAATGAATTTTTTCAAGGGGATCCAAGTCCTATCAAAGGAGAAAAGATCTCTCCTGAGTGGTTGGTAACGCTAGTGGTGTAGCCTGCCACAGACTTCACCCCCATAGTTGATTTCTTCACATATTGGTTTATCAGCTACATTCCTCTGAGTATGATAAGTGGAAAAAGAATATTTTTAACTTAAAGGCTGAAGAGTTACATTGCGAGGACCTTATGCAGCTCCAGCTCATGATATGCCAAGAGAGGATGCATATTTATTCTAACAAAACGTTTTGTGGAATGACAACACCTATATGATTGCCCTATCAGTTGATTACAATATCTTTGTTTCCTTTAGTGGTATACGACTCTGTGCTACAAGGAACTAGAAGCTTCAAAGAATGAAGTTAAAGTTCCCCCCAACCTGAGAGATTTACGTGGAAGCTTATAGTGGATGCGGTACTGTAATTTTTATATTATCGTGAAAATATACATCACAATAGAAGCCGAAATAACTCAGTCTTCCTTTCTTATGCTTTATTTCATATTATCTGTCGTTTATTTTTAGTCATTTCATATAAATGTGATGTATTAGGGTTTGAAATGCAGTTTTTGGGCATTTTGTATCGGTACAGCCGCCGACATCTCTTCTTCCCTTCGAGGGTTGTATCTTAGGATTCAAAGTGGTGCTTCAGTTATATCTTGGTTTCTAGGTGGTGATTTGTCCTTCCCCCATCGCAACTCGCCACTCAACGTTATCCTTCCTTGCTGCAACTGCCCTCATGACAACAACTTTTGTTGTTTTTCACTGCAGTCATCTCATTCCAGCTCTTTCTGCTCACAACCCCCGGGCAACAACCCCTTGCTGCCCTTCGCTTCACCCTTTCGCTATCGTCATCCCAAAAATAGTAAACTTATTATTTTCCTGTTGTCCCCTGACTGTTCAAGCCTTCCCTACCGTGCCTCACCGTTCCGCTCACCAACTCACCTGCTGCCCTTGCTGTCCCAGAATTCTGCTTCGCTATCGACGCAATTACAGCCCCTCCTTTGGTTGTCACAACTACCTACAACCCTATTTCAGCCATCTACCTTTGCTCCCCAACCACCTAGCTGACCTCCTCCACTCATGAGTCGAGCCCTACCGTGTGCTCATGTTGTGTTTATTGTAATTTCTCTTTCTAGTGTGTTGATTGTAACCGACTATTTATTTTCAGTAATAATATAAATATTTTATATTGTGATTTGGGTTAACTCCACTATCAAATAGTGATCAATTTATAATCTTTCTTCGTGCAAAAAACACTTCTAGCATCATGCAATATATGACATGATTGAAGCAGCACAAGCAATATGCACATTTTTCTGAGCAGTCAAATACTCTACAGAATCACTCATGGAGAGAATTCAAAAATAATTTCCTCTTGCAACTTCTTTTAGTTCCCATAGAAGGTAAAACTCTTTTTTGTATTCACTACAGGACCCCTCTGTTTATAATACTGAAACGCAAATAATGTTCTAAGAAACAATTGAATAACAAACACCACTCATTATAAGGTCTAAGGAATCCTTCCTAACTCCTATTGCTAATAAGCCCCTCAAGATAAAGCATATATATCAACTAAATCCAACTGAATATATAATTTTGAAAAGAAATTATCTTAAAACCTCCACAAAAATGTTAAACGATTGTTTTTCATTGGAAACACGTGGACTGAGAATTCTTTTATTAAAAAGCTTTCCAGATAAGTAATAATCAGTTTTGTTTAGTTCTTTGATTAAAAATAGGATTGCCAACAATTTAGATAGTAGCTTCATTATCATAGACCGCAACATTTATAGAAGCGAGATAACCCTGTATTCTACTTGAACATTGGAACAGGAAATATGTATTAGTCATGGACGGGGGAGCATTCGTGACGGGGAGGTAAGAGCATCCTGATCAAGATGGTATTTTTGGGAACAAGATTTCCTGCCCGGTGTATAGTGTAGCGTAAGTTTTCTCGCTTATTGGCTTGTGGCAGGCCACTGTGGGCCCTATTTACATGATTTATAATTAGGGTCTAATTTCTTGTCCTGAAACAAGTATGTTATTTTAGAGCCTGTTTGGCACTTTTTGACTTCGGATTTATACATAGAGTTTGTTTCCTCTAGTTTATTCTTATCAAAATATCATATCCATAAATCTTTCTCAGGTAGTGGTTGCAGCCTAATTGGATCGGAGTGGTAATCTCTCCTGAATGACCTTCTACACGGGTCGATATGCTACCAAACTATTGTTTTGGCGTGCAGTTTGCTCTCCAGCCACAATTCTTTGTTGTTCCTCAACCATTGTCATTGTCTCCTCTTTTGTTTCTCATCTTACAACTCTTCTAACCCATCCTCTCACATTGTCTATTATCCCTAGATCTATGCCAATTGATATTAAAGCCAAACATAAACCTAAAACTAAAATCAACACAAAAAGATTTGCCATTAATTGAGCTCAAAAGATTGTGTGGATGAAGACCAAAGAGAATTTAGATAAATGAGAAACTCATTTGGTTATTGACAAGCAGTTTAGATTAGTGGTAAGGGGTAATGTTGATGAAGTTCATCACCATTTTTTTAAATATTTTGAAGACCCCTAAAATTTACCACTTTGTTGCAAGGAAATAAGTTAGAAAAAAAGGTGTGAATCCAAGAAATACTCTTGTACTACGAATTAGATCATAGAAAGTCTTACATTCCTTAAGAGTCCCTAAAGTTATTGAAATCCAAAGCGAAACAAAATAGTAAGATGGTTGCCAATTGATACCTTTAGCAAGGTCTATTCATTTGAAAAGCCAAGTCAAGATGAACAAGTTTATAAAGACATCTCTCAAGAAACTGAAATGCTCAATACCATAAGAGAAAATACTAATGAGTATGATAGATGTACCCATGGAGGATGAGGATGCTCTCTAAGGGTAAAAAGAAGAGAATGCCATCGACAGGCACCACCTCAAATAAAGAAAAGAAGAGTGATGGGTGAACCAACAAGGGAGAAGAAAATGCTTGCAGAGGTTGTGTGGTTAGGACACACAAACTCTTAGAGAGGCAGCAATAGTTAGAAATAAGCAATGGCTGGGACATGAGCCATCAAAGTGTGATTGCATGTAATAAGTGAAAGGTAAGTCGCTTGCAAAACACATGCAGCAGGCAAGAGAGGAAAGTCGTCGTGGCAGTGGGCCACAGGATAATGTGTTGCAATAACTAAGTAGAGCAGGCTTCAAGTGAAGATGCATACGACTGTGGCATGTGGATAGGGTAGCAACTACAGTGATGTGTGACTAAAGCTTGCAGATGCAAGCAAGAGCATTGTGCTGATATGGATGGATCCATGTGTGTGTGTGTGTGCACACGTGTGCTGGGTGCAAACATACATACATACATATATATGTGCATAGATACATACATACATGTGTGTGTGGTGTGTAACCACTTTCTAATGAACTCCGCTACAAAATGCAAGAAAGTGATGCGTAAGCAGTAAATGAAAAAAAAAAAGAAAAATCAGAATTTTTTCAATGTTGTAAAATTATTTTCCTGCCAACTTAACAATGATAACATCAGATTAAATGACAGAAAATTAAGCAATTACTAAAAAGACGACAAGTGGTACATGTATTCAAAAGCAAAAGCTAATAAGATGGCTTATATATTAGAAAATCATTAAATGAGTAAAATGGTTTCATTTTCAAGAAAATTATATAAATTGAGTGGGAAAGATAAGGCAGACTCATACCAACATAGGGGCCCAAATGATACATATCAATATGAAGAACAAGCATATCCCACTACAAAACTTTGTCATCTTGCTCTGCTTTTGTCCTTGTTTATGAGAGGCTCGATTTAAAATAGCATCGCATTGGACGAGAAATAAACTTGAATTAATGTCTTCCAACTATCAACAAAAACCAACATTAGTATTAAAACAATAAATAACCCGTTTCAACAAATTGAGCATAACCATGAGCTCAACATATTTTCCTTACAAGAAGAATAGGACAGACATAATGAGACATGCAACCCTTACATATATTTAATGTGTTGAAGTGCACGGGTTGGCTTTTATATCAAGAAGATCAACATTTGTCTATCTATGATAAAATAACACCTAAGTATACATTCTAAATAAGCATTAAAAGATTTCACCAAAAAATAACACATTGGCACCAGAAACCTTCAGAAATTGCATCAAACATGTCATGACACAGTTTCCTAGAACTTTAACCAACCTTAGTTCTTATAGCACTATTTAACAAAGGCACAATACTTGCACAAAATTATACCTACACAAAGGAATCTTACAATCACAGCCTAAATTGATAGAATGACCCCTGCAATCGTACACATCAAGTGCTCTTAACAAGGCATCATTGTCATTGAGAGATTACAATAGTACTCAAACTCTCAAAAACATATAAACTCGGCCCCTGGATGAAATAATTCCATTTAAGGAAGAAATAATTAACCATTCTAAAAGTATAAGAAACCAAAAAAAAGTTCCATAACAGAAAAAAAATGCATGAATTCAATTGCGCAGTACATTTTCATTAAGCAAGTTTTTTTAAACACGTAAAATCTCACAATAAAAAGTTGTATAAGAATTAACCATTCTAAAAGTAAAAGAAACCACAAAAAAAAAGTTCCATTTAAAAAAATTAAAAAAAAAACATGATATCATTCACATAGTACATTCTCATTAAGCATTTGCTTCTAAACAAGTAGAATCTCACAATAAAAAGATGTATAAAAACAGTAGCCAATCCAAACCATAGGCAAGTACAAATGCTTATGAACATCCCCCTTTACATACGCTTCAAGTAATTTCAATATTTTCCACATATGACACATATTCCTAGTAAACATATTAAAAAAAAACGTAGTCTCTAACAGCGACAAAAAGTACTAGCATTAGTAAACGATTCAAACCTGTCTATTGTTAGGACAAGAATGAAATTTTATTACTTATATTTCTGTGAATCGATATTAATGCTGACTTGAAGTATATGGAGATAAAACATAATAAAATGTAAAAAAGAAAATAAAAAGAGAAGTCGGATAATGACCCGTAATAATTTAAATATGAATATCTGCACAAATCAAAATTTCATATTAGCAACATCATTAAAAAGAATTGAGCATAAAAATATTTGACGAAGCAAAAATAAATGTGTTAAGTGAGTTTTACCTTCAGCCAATCATACATAGTCAGAGAAGTAGTTGTGCAAGACCAGTCCAGTCCACATCTCAATTCATATAGAAAGGGAAGCGCGCGATAGAGTCGAAATCCTAAATAGTTAATTTGTGAAACTTTACGAGTCAAAAACTGCCGATACAAAGTACTTTTATTAGGAATCCCATAACGAATTTGCACGGCTTGCAGGGCTAAGGAAACTGCTTTTGTGAGATAAATGGCACGAAGAGCAAAACCTCCAATGGACTTGTGGGATGGTTGCAGGTACCAAGCATATTCAGTGACCGAGTATGTAAAAAGGAATAAATTGAAAAGATATAAAATGACCCTTGCTGTGGCGAAAGAACACAAGTATATGATGCGATCGAGTATGATTAGAAAAAAGAGAACCTGTAGAGGTATAAAATAAACGTACAACTGAGAAAACAACAAGATTAAAATGAACAAAACAAATATAAATGAAGGTGATATATGTTTTCAAACTAACTAAAAATAAGAAAATTTTAAAATTTAAATCCTCAACATGCATCCTTAATAATTTTTCAAGCTATTCTAAAAACTTTATACCTCAACACGTGCTTACCATTAAAATGAAAACAAACTCTTTGGGAAATTGATCCTCTAGTTGATAAACATCAAGAAATTTGTTTATGTTTTTTATAACAGATTGGTAGAAAATAGCGACTAGGAAGAAAACCGCCAAGTCTACACCAAATATGTATGCATAAAGGTCAATTTCTTTCTTTCCACCTCCAATCACTGAGATAACAGGATATGGAAAACCAATCTCCTCAAAAAGTCCTGCACTCTGTGCCAAAAGAAGCTCTGTGGCAACATCTGAAGCTGGACTCAGTGACCAATGCCATTCAGCTGCAGGACATTCTGCTAAAGGGGAAGCATGCAAAACCTCAAGAATAACAATAGCAACATCTAAATCTTCTTGACTTCTCACGATGCTTTGGATTTGTACCCTGCTAGTAGAATGACATGAATTAGGAATATTAGATTTGCATTTGTCTTCATGAGCTATCTTGAGCAACTTATTTATTACTGATTCTATCTTCTGCGGCTGAATACCATCCTCAGGCCACTTATTAACCATCATTGACAATTGCACAAAATATGGAGGAGATTCAGAACCTCTTGTCAGAGACATCCAGTATCTTGAAAAACCTCTCGCTATTAGTTTTGCAAGCTTTATTAATGGGAAGAATAAGTGCTTAAGTTTGTCTCGAAGACTATAGCTAACAGTTGGTTCTTCAGTAGAATGCTTTCTCCTATGTAGAAACTTAAACTCCATTATCGGTGCCCACTCACCATCGTTAGCAGTTATTGAAGTCTGAAGAAGGGTTGAAATATACACCAGGAAAAGTGGAAGGGTGCTTATTACAAAAGAAGCCTTTATCTTGTTCTCAGGAAATCCCAAAATTTTCAATAACTCTATGTGAATACTCAAGCCACAATGCTGAATGATAATCTGATACAAGTATTGAAGAAGTATATTGATTTCTGTATAAATAAGCATAACCACCCAAAATATATAATTAGGACCTGAATTTACACAAAGAGCATATAGGAAAAGTGCTGCGAGGTAGACCATAGAGAGTAAACTGAAGTTCCAAAGGAACACGAGAATGAAGGAGCAATAGCACACAATATCATTATTTGATCTCATTTGTGACCATATATAACGAATTATTCTTCGGACCTGCAAGCTAGTTGGTTGAGTTGAGTCAGAGTTAGAGCGAGCAGAAATGGATCTAGCTAAATACCCGGATACTGCATTTTCCCCGTTCTCTATTTCATGATAGATCCCATCTTCTGGAGAAGAATGGCCATTTGAATCATTTTCATCGGGCTTAATGTTTAAGAAACTTGCTATATTGGTGACCGCTTGATTTCCAAGGGACTGGACTTGAGAAACACCATCACCTAATAGCTGCACAGCAGAAACTAATGGATTTTCTACGCCTTTCCTTTTTCTGCTTTTATCTGCAGAAGTTTCAATATTAGCATATCTTTCAGGGAGTTCACTTATATCAGAAATAGATTTTGAAGGAACTTTCAACAATTCCATTGTCAATGAGCTCTGGCCTCTTGCACTGACAGGTGAGCCTTCTTGATCTAAAGCTACTGAAGTCAGCGAAGCATTCTTCAATACATTAGGTGTTGGAAAATTAAAGGAACTTTCTGAACCTCTATTCATTTCACAAGCCTGCATCGTCGATTTATCCAGCCCATTATCATTATTGCCAATATTCTGAGAAAAACGACTACTTTGGCGCAGGCCCTTATTATATGCAGGAACAGAAGCATCAGGAAAATCCCCTGAAGTGTTCATAATTTTAAGTTGAGTTTGCAAATTGAGCATCTCTGACTTCATTTTTTCCACTTGCACATTGCGATGATGCTTATCCCCCTCAGATTTATGAAAATCCTGCAACCGAGCAGCCTTCCGTGCGGCCCTTTTTTCTTGTTCTCGTACCATAGCGCCAATTTGCTCGGCTTCAAGGTACCTTGCAATGTCTTCAAATTCTTTGGAGCGAGAAAATGTATGATTGCATGGAAACCAGGAGAAAAATGATTATTTCAACCAGTGCAGACCGTGATTTAATTTTAAACCCGTAATCATATTTATAAAAACCAATAACCTCATAAATATAGGCCACAGTGCCACATTTACCAGAACTAAAATCCCCAAGGAAAGGAGATTGATAAGCCAGTGAAAGAACAACAAGAATAAAATTATAAATACGCACATATCTGAAAATTTGGTTCTTCTTTTTCAATATTTCAAGCCTCATTCGGAAGTAAACAAGAGCAAATCCAAGATAGCCGAGGTGAAGTATATCATATTCCAGTGTTCCAGTAATTAGAATCAAAGCAAGAACAATGTCTAACAAATGACAATATAAATATAACCTTATATAATCAAGGAAAGTCCAGAAACTTTTAGTTTCAAATGATAGGTCTCTCCAAACTGATGCATTTTTTCTTTGAGACATCATCTGGTGATAGGTATGCGACTCTGAAAAGCCATTCAAACGACCTGAACGGAGCTTAAGCGAAGAGAAAATATATACCAAATAATAGCTGACAAGTGTTCCTGGATCATCGACGACTATCCCTGTATAGAAAATATCAAGTCGCCAATTTCTTGAGAAAAGATAAAATAATAATGACAATTAGCATGAAAAAAGTGAATGAAATAAAGGAATTTAATATAGAGGAAATACCAAGCCAACATTTTGTGCAATAGTCAAAATAAAGACTAGAGTTACTCCAGACAATCATGACAATGAACATTTGCATCCGTTGGAAAATGAATCCAAGGAATATTTTTTTTCCAAAATGCAAAATATTCGAGCACAAGAATGGAAGCGAATGCTAAAACAAATATGGGCCACAATTTTTGGATGGCATCTCGTTTCAGAAAGATGCAGGTGACAAGACATGCTATATAAAACATTGAGATGACATTTAACACCGCAAAACTTGCCACAAGCAACACAATCATGTTGATTTCAAGACCATGAAGTCTGAAGATATTTTCAATCCAAAACTTAGTATATATAATCAAAGTAATTTTCTGCATCTCAAGTCTCTCCTTTCTCAAAGCAAGAATGATTTTCTTGTTCCATTTATGACTCTCTTTTGAACTGCCCCATAGAAAACCAAGTGAATATCTTTTTGTGCCAGTAGTTGAACTTCTCATGCTAGGACCTGGATCCGATGTTTCATAGCTTTTGGAGCTGACAAAAGGAACTGATTTTGCAGCAACACCCCCAATTTTTGAAGAAAGAATACTGCTACCAACCAATGGTCTTTTTTCTTCATCACGATAGAAGGAATCTTCTGAATCATGTTCATTTGTGATAAACAACTGGCAAGGTTCATCCCACTTCCCATTATTTACTTGGCAGCTTGGCATTTTCTCTTGCCAGTGGAAAACATTGTACTGAAGGGTACAAGTAAATATTACCAAAATTTTTCCTCTCAAACCAGACTCAAACCCCCAAAATCCTGGTTTAAATGATCTCAGACCAAGAAAAAGTGATAAACCATAGAGCTTCTGGCCTGGGAACATATGTGCTTCCTTGCCCCACAACTGGAACAGATACTCAAACATCACAAGAAGTCCTGAATAGACCAAGACCAGCTTGGATGGAATCCGAGAGGTCTTAGGTAAAATGGAACAAATGATGAGAAACAAAAGATAAAGAAACCCAAATGCACTAATAGGAGATAAAGCAGCATAAAAAACTGCCAAAGACAAAATCTTTTCACAATGCCATATCATGAATCTTCTCACAAAACCAATAAATCCTTTTTCGGATGCGTCTGATATCCCAGATATCACATTGCAACGGCTCCGCCTTCTTTCATAGCTGTGAAACTGCATTACAATCAAAACAGCTAAAGATTCCCAAATATTCCTCAGCAAAGATGACTCGGGACTGTATCCCAGATAAGCATAAAGATCAATCCATTTTGATAAATAACTCTCAAGACTTTTTGAAGTGCTCAAGGTGTAAGTAAAAACAAACACAATAGTTGAGTAAACTTTTAAAGGAAACCAAAGACGTCTTCTGGTTTGCCCAACAAGTTGCCGTCCTATAATCCAAAAGAGAAGGAAAAAGAGGTAGCCAAATGATATGCAGTTTGGTGTAACAAGATACAATGTTAGAAGGACAGTCAAGAAAACCACATATATTCCATAGGAACGATAAGTGGACAAGCATTTCTGACCAACTTTACTCAAGTAAGAAGCTATAAGCTTTTCTGCAGAAAAAAATGGGAAAGCAAAAAATCAATCCTTACAAATGGAAATCTGACTTATCACTGTAAATTCTAAGAAATAATGCATCAACATACAAAACTATTAGATTTAAAATGACAATCTGTAGCTATTATTACCAATTATTATCTTTTATTCATTATATATCTCCTATTTATTTTATTCTGTTTTATTTCTCATTTGTTGTGTTTATTGTAATTGGGCTTAAATACCTCTCTTCTATCAATAAAATTATGCTGATCTATTCCAAATCCCAACATGATATCAAAGCCTAACCCAAGATCCAGAAGCCGTCGGCCTCCTCTGCTGGTTTCAGCAGCCGCCGGCCTCCTCTGCCTGTTCCTTCTGATTTTTTCTGCTGCAGTTTATTTTTTTTTTCTTGGTCCTGCTGCCTTTTTCCTGCTGTTGTTTTCCTGCTACTGTCTTTCTCGGTTCTACAAGCTGCAGGTTTACTTCTGTTTCCAAGCAGCAACCACGTGCTTCACAACAGCAACCAACCATTTTCCTGGTTCCAGCAGCAGATTTCCTTCTGTGTCCAGCATCTGCTGGCAGCCGTTTCCCTTCAGCCGTATGGTTACCCGTATGGTTCCTGCAGCCATGTGCTGTTATGCTGCTCCTTAAGCCACTGTTAGGTTGTTTTGCCTCTGCCACTCCAATCGCTGTTGCTTTGCCGCTGTGTTGACAACCTGCTCCCATTGAAGAAAATAGAAGGTTGTGATGAGAAGAAACAGCAGTAAATTCATTGTTTTCTGGATCTTCTTCATCTTTGTTCTCCTTTTCAGTTGCTCCCAGCAGCTTCCCTAAACCAGCCGATCCCAACTATGCCGCGAAACTTTGCCTATCTTCCCTTCCAGGCGCTGATCCCAGCGAGCTTTTCAAAGCTCGCCTTTCTACAGGCCTTCCTGCTGTTTTTGCTGACATGGTAATTAAAAGGCCACAGGCCCTCCGATCTCCTGCTTCTTACTGCGAATTCACTGCAGTGTGGTTGTTTCCTGCTTCTTCCTGCAGCGTTATTTTTCCACTCAGTGTGGCTCTTTCCTGCAGCCTTCCTACACTTATCCTAAGCTCTTGTCCATGCCAACTCAGACTGGCCACTAAACTTGTATTTACTGTCACAACCCCAACCATGCTCGGGACAAGTTTTGGAAATTTCACGGTAAACCGGCATACAAACCTTCGACCAAATTCTCTGCTACCAAAAGCCATACAGAAATGTCCAAATCTACCACGGTTCACCAGAGCCCTGGAACAAGTCCTGGTGTCGTAGGATGGGATATCATTCTACTCTACCACCGGTGTGCCTTTATCATCATCACCGTCATTGCCACAAAACAAAACAAAACCAAACTCCAAGTAGAGCGGGGAAAACGTGTCAATCAACGGGAAGGGGAAAGAAATGAGACTAACCCACATCCGAACCTGAAAGATTAAAACGACGGGAGGGTTAATCTAAAACCCCCCTAAGACATGTAATAATAGAGCACTGAAAGCAAAACCCAAGGTCCTTGAATCGACCCCGAGGATGTCATTTTTTTCGCTTGGGTGCAATTAGATCGAAAAAGTTTAAAGCAAACCCCGAGAAAATCGTTCAAGCCTTTAAAATTAAACAAAGAGGACTGGCTTGGGGAAAACTGGTTGTTAACATTCCCAAACCCACACTAGAATTAAGCTCTCCAAATTTCAAAGAAATCAATGGTCTCTTAAAATCTCTCCTCACAAGCAAGCTAAAGAAAACTCCCATATCATCACAATAAGTTCCATAAGTGAGGGTGACTAAAAGTAAAACCACTATCTGGCTCGGGACCAAGTCGACAACAACACGGAGATCCCTAAACTCCCCGATGAAAAGGACAAACTTCCAAATTTATGAGAGAGTGAATGGACAAACTTTTCAAAATTTTTGTCAAATCAATTCCAATTCCATCACATAAAACCTCCCAAGTGTGGCATTACATTTCCTCTCACAAATGAATCAAGGAGTATTTCCAAATTATTTTAATCAACTCCATGGGCAAGAATGGCAAAAAGCAAGACCACCCTCACCTCCATTACTCCACTAAGGCTCCCGGCTAAAGCTGCAAACAGGAGAAGAGGCTCACGGCTACAGCTGCAACGAAGGGGGCAGCAAATGACTCTCGGCCAAGGCACAAACAAGAAGGGAGAGACCCATTGCCAGGGCTGCAACAGAGGTAAAGGTTTGCGGCCGAGGCACAACAAAGGCCCACACTAACACTTCCAAATCAAGCCAACACTAAGATTTCCAAACTCCCAATTTGATTCATAACTTAACATACTGCAAGAGTGTAAAGTTCTCCAACAAATCCAAACAAAGGCTCTCGGTTAAGGCAGAAAAGGGGAAACAATCCCAGCATAAGATTTATAAAAGGATCGTTACAAAGCCGTAACTACAGCTCAACACAAAGACACGACAGAAAACCATTATAGGAGTGAAACCGAGCCAACATAAAACCCAAAATCATGTCATGAAAAGGCTGAAATCAATTCCAGCACAAATCCAAAATTTAGACCATAGGAAGACTAAAGTCGAGCCAACATTAGACCCAAAATCATGCCATGAAAACATCTTTTAAAACATTAAAATGAGAGCAAGTATAACCTATCAAAGCAAAGCAGGCTCTCGTGTAAGGGTTAGAGCAAACTAACCAAGCCTCCAAGTGAGGTAAAGAAGAACTAGCATGGAACCTTCTCTCAACATCAAAGTAAAATCCTACCTAACATGCTTTTGCTCTTTTCTTTTTTTTAAAGAAGAAACAGGAGCAAGAAGTGAGCTCTACATGTATATCAAATTAAGTAAGTCCTTCCATGTTTCATGTCAAGCTAAAGTGAGCAAGGAACATCTCAATATCCATCTTAACACGCTTGCAAACAAAACCAACCTTTGCCTCGAACACATGGTTTTAATACATCAAAAGTAAAGGACTAGCACTTGCTTTAAATAAGAATGCACATAGGATCTCCTTCCCAACACTTCTAGCACGCACTTTTCTTTTTAAAGAGTGAAGCTTAAAACATTTAAACCCAATCTTCTCATATGTTATCAAGAGAGGCTAGCTTTACCTCAAAACTATATTCCATCAATCTCAACTTGCTTTAAACAAAAGAAAATAGAAGCTAAAGCCATGCTAAAACTTCACCATGTTAAGCAAATACAGCAAAAGGAGGACCTAATTTCATGTCATATTCCTTACTCCTACACATGCTTCATGTAATAAAGCCCTTCAAATTTTCATATAACAAACTAACATTCTACTAAAGAGGGGGAATGAGAAAACACCATTTAAGCAAGTAGGTAAAGCTCTCCATGACATATAAATGCTTAGTCGAAACCATAAACAGGGCAAACCAAGCTAACAGCGCAAGTGACAGCCTCCCTGGGCCAAAACCGAGAGTAGGAGAGAGGTAAAGGGAAGTTACCAGACAACAGGAAGCACACAAAATGAATAGCAAGTTCAGGTAACAATCCAACAGCACCTCCCCTTCCTCACAAGGATTTTTGGCCAACCCTAAATCATCCCAGAATGGGGTTTTTATAGGCGAAGGAGGGGAGAGGAGCGCCGCTACTCACCTTACACGAAGGTGCGCAAGTGGAGCTGGCGACAAATTGCCGCAAGAAGGAGACACCGCAGAGGATCGGGCGACTCGCAGGGATAACGCGTGCGCAGAAAAACACCGCAAGATACCACTTGCGCGCGCAGGGATAAGAATGGGGATGATCGCGTGTGGCTCGAGGGGTAAACGGCCGCAAAGGAGGAAGGTAATCGAGCGCGGGAGAAGGATGCTCGAAGCTTCCTTCGCATTCGTGCGGGAGAGACGGAGTCAACCGAGCGGGGTAAATAGGTTTTAGGGTTTAGGTTTAGTTTAAAACATATTTATTATTATTTTATTAAAAATAAAACCCTAAATCACAATTTTAGTCCCCGACAGGCCATCATTGCAAACCTAACGTCATTTTTAAGTAAAATCGACGTTCTGGACGCATCGGCGCAGTCCGTTTCGTCGTCCGAGGTCGTCTGGACAACCTCGTAGACGGTCGCGTCAAAATTGCGTCGAAATTTGGTCTCGTCACAAATTTTGACTCAAGCTCAATCGATCAGAATGGTGCAGGTGTGTAAGGTGTGTGCAAGGCTATCCTAATGTCCAGAGGTCCTATAGGGACTCAATTTGAACTCCTAACGTCAATTTCGACCGGCTATAGACTAGAGGTACGGAATCTCGTACAGGATTTCAAAGATTAACGAAGTGGTTTCCAGACACTCTAAAACGAGGTGGGTCTCATCACTAGGAATCTAAGATCGTCGGGGAAGCTCCTGAGGCTAGAATCCTAAATCTAGGAGGAAGACTAAACCTCGACAAAAAGTGAGGTCAACAGATCTTTCTCAGGATAAGAAAGTTGTGGGGTGTCGATGGATTTTCAGCACCAAGTTCAGCTCATTTGAACGCAAAAAGTCACGATTGGTCGTCAAAGAGTGTTCACAAACCCATGGAGTTGACTATGAGGAGGCATTTGCTCCAGTGGCTATTAAACACTATTCAGATCCTATTATCCCTTGTGATGAATCTGGATTGGCTTTTATTTCAGTTAGATGTCAAGAATGTGTTCTTGAATGGAGAGCTTACAGAAGAGATATGCATGTCTCTCCCTCATGGTTTTTACTCTACTGCCTTCATATGAAAGTCCCTCTATGAACTAAAGCAGTCCCCAAGAGCCTAATTTGGCAAGTTCACAAAGGCAATTGTGGGTCATGGTTTTACTCAGGCTCAATCGTATCATAATTTTTTTCTTCAGGCATTCCTCCAATGGTCAGGTAGCTAACCTTATTGTCTATGTTAACGATATTATTTTTACAGATAATGATCTCCAAGCAATGGAGTCTTTCAAAGACATTCTTGTTTGTCATTTGAAATGAAGGACTTGGGATCTTTCGAGTACTTGTTAGGCATGGAAGTAGCTCGGTCATCTCGGAGCATTTGTCTGTCTCAGCGCAAATATATTGTTGATCTCTTGAAAGAGAATAATCTTCTTCTATGTAAACCTATGGTTGTCCCTGTGGATTCCAATGAAAAATTATCTGATATTTTTAATGTTGTGTCTATCAACAAAACTCACTATCTGCATCTTGCAGTAAAACTCATCTATCTCGCCAGACATGCCACGCAATTGATATAGTGAGTTTATTCATGCATGACCCCTATAAGCACCATCTCCAAGCTGTCCACCGGATTCTCCACTATTTAAAAGATACACCTGACTCAAGTTTGTTTTTCTCTCGTCACGTCTTTCTGACTATTGTTGCTCATACAGGTGTTGATTAGTAGGGATGTCAATTCGGGTCTAGCTCGAGTCCGACTCAAAAATGACCCGACCAGATCAGGGTCAACCGAACCCGAATCAAAAAATAAACGAGTCGAAAACTAAGACCCGAACCTGAGCTTGACCTGCTAACCCGAACACGACCAGAAATTTCATGCTTATTCGGGTCATGTTTAGGTTTTCGGGTTCAACCTGAATAATAAATTGGTCGAATTCTCTAACCCGAACTCGACCTGAATAATAAACGGGTCGAATTATCTAACACGAACCCGACCTAAAAAATATCCGAGTCAGCCCTAACCAAGGATTTTCGACTCGAGTTCGAGTCGTGTTGAAGTGTCAGGTCAATTTTTGACACCCGTACTGATTGGGTCGTGTCGGTCCATGATCGACGTTCCACATCGGAGTATTGCGCATTTGTATGGGGTTGCCCGGTGTTGTGCTGAAGCTGAATTTTGGTTTATGTCCCTGAGGATCCGTGAAGTCCTCCGATTACCCATCATGCTCCGTGAACTTCGTATGTCAAATTCCATCCCACTGCAGCTATTCTGTGATAATAAGGTCGTCATCAGCATTGCTCACAATCCAGTCCAACATGATCGTACTAAACATGCAGAGATTGATGGACACTTCATTAAGGAAAAGATCGAGTCCAAGGAAATTTATTTTTTGTTTGCAGATTTCCTCATAGACAATTTTCCTCGTCCTTTGTTCAATGACTTCAAATCCGAGATGAACATAATTGACATCTAAGCTTCAACTTGAGGGGAAGTATTAGATTTATAACATTAATCGGTAGTATTAGATATTATTAGCTTTTATTCCCTCATTATATATTTCTTACTTATTTTATTATGCTTTATTCATTTCCTTTGTTGTGTATATTATAATTGGGTTTAAATACCCCTCTTCTATCAATAAAATTAGGCCGCTCTATTCCAAATCTCAACAAAAACAAATAACATAGATAACCACAAATTACTGAAGATTTGGACTCTGAAGTTACCACGTGAGGTACCAGTAGATGAACTATCCCAAGAGGTTCGTGATGCATAAACTGATAATAAAATAGATTTATTCAAACCAGCCTTCAAGATGCTAAAACCAAAAGGGGGATGAGGAGTATGTTGCACAATTGAAGATAAAGACACAAGCATCTTCAATCCATGGTGTTGGATCGCACAAAAGCATAGCAGTACACTGATCTCTGTAAAATCACTGGAAGAAGTATGGGTTGTGATTCCTGCAAGCGATAATTCTAAAGACATTAGTTTCGTTGGTAATTGCTTCAAAATACAACCGTCAGATTGCTGAAAGAAAAATGGACAGGAGAGAAGAATTCGTCAGCTTTCAATACACAAAAACAAAAAATGTACTAATGTAGAAAACAAAATCTAAATTGAAGACAAAATAAGAGGAAGAACTATCACTCTGGAAAAACTTTAATGAAGAAAGTTACACTAGATTCACCAACACAATGACAACAATATAGGTGGGCAAAATAAAACAGAAAAAAAAATATCAATTTTGTTCTTTATATAATATTCTATGTATATAAATTATCACAAGGAAGATTTTTTTTTAATTAGATTATCATTGAGAAATCATGATAGAGACGATTAAAAACAACTCAAAGCCATCCACGCATGGAATGCAGATCCCCATTCATTGCTAATAAGTTCAAGATATCAAATTTTGACAGTCTATCTACCTAAATAGTAATTAAATTAGTTGCCATTAGACAGAATTAGTTATCAAAAACAAATAAATAGCAGGTTTCACGAAAAATTTATTTGTCGGATTTGACCGGTTTATGGAAACTGGAAAACGAATGACTTAATTATCTCTACAATACAGCGAAGGTGGAACAAATTCTGGGTCAAAATCATTGAAAAGCATCCAGCAAGATGCATAAGCGCACAAGAATAATGATGAAAAACAAACATGAATGCTGTTAAAATTTACCTGAAACAAATTGGACAAAAAATAATGAAAAAATAAAATTCCAAGGCAAAACAAATATGAAAAATGAACATAAATAACAAGTTGGTGAAGAAAGAAAAATATATAAATGCCCCATAAATTGCACCACTAAAATAAGTGTAAATAATAAAATTAATTCTACAAGATTAGAGAAAAAAAAAATCAAGGGGTGAAACAATAAAACTTGTGACAGAAGATGCATAGAAAAACATACAGCATGGTGCTTTAAAAATTTCATAAGCAGAATTAATAAAAGATTCTCAGCAATGAAAAATAATTTCAAATTCAATATAATTTAAATTATATTAAATAATTTATTTGGCCATTTTTAGTTGTATTGTCTTTGAGAAAACAGATTTAAGCAATACTTGTGTTTTATTTCACCATCAAGTACAGGCAAATTTATAATAATAAAATATGATTAATATAGTGACTAAAAGAATACAGCACCACACCTAACTGCGACAGAATTGAAATAGTTACAGAACCCAGTTGCTCCAAAGTCTTTGAGATTAGGTCCAGTCGCAAGAGATACAATAGAGAGTAGTGTGCCCCACAAAAGAGAATTAAAACCTGGTGAATCTTTCCGGTGATTGAATAGCTCAGCAAGTACAACAAAAAGAAGCACACTGGAAAAAGTATATGAAATAATTCATTTTCATTAGAAATTATAAAAATGCAATCAAAACATGAATTAAATATAACTGAAGACAAAAGGAAATCATCAAAAACAAGAAGAATCTCATCCATGATAAGGTTAGCTCTGAAATTAAGAAAGAAATTAGCCAACTTGAACATATATTTGTTCTTCCAAAATAAGAGCAACTTGTTCTTATCGTACTCTATTTTTAAAGGGCCCAGGTTTTGGTCCATAAAATAAGTATTAAATTTCAAAAAATGGTTGGAGTACAAGGATCAAACCTAAGCAACCTTAAAAGGATTACATGTTGAATGTCTTTCCATGCATAATCCATTACTAGTCCGGATTGGCAAGCTTGCATGCATGGGGTATGTCTCTTTTCTTTTAGCACTACAGAATCTAGGTTGTGATTATTTTACCAACTAGTAACGCAATGGGAAAAGTAGAAATAAGAGAGTTAAATAACATACAAAATAATAGAACGCATTATACGGAGAAGAGGAAATTCATTTTTGAGCTGAAAATGTTGTTGAAAATTAAATAAATGGTCTATGCATAAGATTATTAAATGGAAGTCAGAACATTAACTTAGTTGGATTATAAAGACTATAAATTAAAAAAAAAAAGATAAAATCATGAAGATGATAGAAGGATGTTTCACCATACTGTAAACAGCATGAACATAACCAGGCTTCATAGCTCGAAGGAATATAAGTATCAATGTAATTGGACGAGAGCATTTGCGCAGGCCCCATGCCAGCGTAGCTATAATAAGTACTTTTGTGCCTTCTTTATCTGCAAAGATGACCAATGAATTTAGTAGATAGCATTTCGGCCATGTGGCAAATAAGACCCTAGAAAGGTGGCAAAAAGTTGACTTGAAAAAAAAAAAAAAACATGTATATGAAATTATTGCCCATTTAGGGCAGCTTATTTGGTGTGGTGCATTTTGAAAACGCATCAGACTAGTTTGGGTAAACTACGTTTTGACAATTTTTTCAAAAAATATCATTTTCAAACCGCTGAAATCACTGTCCCTGGCTAGATGCTGTGGCAGCTTTCTAGCTGCGGTCTAGTTTTTCCAAAAAAAAAAAAAATGTAATAGCCGCCGTAGCTTATTGAACAGTAGATTACTTTTCAGCAACTTATTAATAAGCTGCAACTACCCCAAACAGACCCTTAGTCTGCTCAAAACATAATATTCCGACCACATAATTTAAACAAAAATAAATCATCTAAACCAAAAATCTAAAAGCACAAAAAAGACACGTGGAACAAAAAAAAAAGTGCTCATAATAGTTCTTCACACTAAAAACTACATCAAGTCTAATAGAATCCCATCCAAATGAAAGGCCAAAAACTCGGGTACAAGAACTTGTATCAACAATCAATATGATATTATAATCAGATTAATTTCAAAAGAAAATACTGAGCATAAAAACTCCAGAAAAGTAAATGAATATTTGTAGACAATGGATGCACTTGATTTTTCAGATCTTATTTCTCTTAGTAATCTAATTCAAACAACAAATAAAAAATACAAAACTATATATCACCGAAGCAGATCAAAAAAATCTATAGATGTAAACAAAAGAAAAAACTAATCATGTTAACGTGTAGTTGATAACAGAGAACCTCTTAGACTACAATACAAGTGAACCACTTATTCTGAATTGCACCACATATATTGGAGGGGCGACCACAAACATCAACAATTTTCCCAACTTTCCATATAGGCACAACTATTCCCTCCATAATTTTGAAATCCAAACTTACCAAGAATATATGCAGCAAACACTAGCATAACAATAAATTACATGAAACACTATCCAGAAAGCATCCGTAATGCCATGTATAAAAAGAAAGATGTCTATCTTAACCTAAAAAACAAAAATGGAAGCAAAATTCAAGTAAATATTGATGGGCATTGCATGCTAAGTGATTACACCAGATCCAACCAATCAAATTTTTAAAAGCTTTCAACCAATACATTTAAACCATAATATAATCTCTAGCATATATATCAGGCAGACCATACCAGAGGCAATAAGAGTAGAAACATGCAGCTGACGAAATTGTACTTTAATGAAAAAATTTAATAAATTATCATTCTTAAAGATATTCAACATAGGTGGGTGAGTTATTTTGATAAACTTTTTAATGATGCTTCTGAAAATACGATCGACCTTAGTGATCTTAATATCATTAATACTAATAAAATATTTCATTTTTACCATCGGTTTAGTAAAGAATAAGTTGGTGAGGCTTTAAAAAAAACGAGGGTGGAATGTTTGTAAGACCTGACGATATCCTAATTGAGGTGTGGAAATATATATGAGATTTGGAAGTTTTTTGGCTTACTAAATTTTTTAATATTATTTTAAAAACTAAAAAGATGTCTGAGGATTGGAGGAAGAGTTTTTTGGTCCCCATTTTTAAAAATAAAGGGGATGCACAAGAGTGTGCAAATTATAGAGGAACTAAGTTGATGTGTCATGCTTTAAAATTATGGGAAAGGGTAATTGAACATAGGTTAAGACGTATTACAAAGCTTTTTCATAATCAATTCAGATTTATGCCAGGCATGTCTACTATGGAAACTATACATTTATTGAGAGGTTTGATGGAGAAGTTCAGAGATAATAAGGAAGATCCACATATGGTTTTTATTGATTTAGAAAAAGCTTACGAAAATATTCCTAGAGATAACCTTTGGAGAGTTCTTGAAAAGACAGGTGTTGTTATGATTTATATTCAAGACGTTAAAGATATGTATACTAGAGTTGTTACTTGTGTTTGAACAGAAGGAAGATTGACCAAATATATTCCTATTTTTGTTGGATTACATCGAGGATCAGTTTTAAGCCAATATCTTTTTGCTTTAGTTATGGATGGTCTTACTGGACATTTACAGGAGGATGTACTTTGGTGTATACTTTTTGCTAATGATATCCTTCTCGTGGATAAGACGAGAGAGAAAGCTCGGGAAAAATTTGAATTATGGAGGTCCAAATTGAAGTCTAAAGGTCTTCGTTTGAGTAGAACTAAAACTGAACACATGAAATGTAATTTTCTTAGTAGTAGCTCTAGTGACAGAATTGTAACTATGGGTGATCAAATCAATAAAAGGCGTTAACACTTTAGATATCTCGAGTCTATTATTCAAATATAGTGATATAGATGAGGATGTTATTAGTAGAATTCAAGTATGGTTGGTTGAAGTTGGGGAATGCTTCAGGCATATTGTGTAAGAGAAAAGTATTGCTTAAACTGAAAGGAAAATTTTATAAGATGGTGATGAGATCTGCAATGCTCTATAGCATTGAATGTTGGCCTTTAAAAGAGAAGCATAAAACTAAGCTAAGTGTTGTCGAGTTGAGAATGATTAGGTGGATGGGTGGCTTTACACAGAGACAAAATGTGAAATGAATATATCCGTGATAGGGCTGGAGTAGATCCAGTGAAAGACAAAATTAGAGAGAATCGTCTTAGATGATTTGGTCACATTAAACGTCGACCATCTGATGATCTCATTAGGAGAATAAATGATTTAGATTCGACTTATGTTAAGAAAGGCAGAGGTAGACCTAGGAAAACTTGGGCATATTGTATAAAAAATGATCCTAATTTATTAGAATTAAAAGAAAATATGACACTAAATTGGATGCAATAGAGAAAAAGGTTTCATGTAGCTGCCCCACTTAGTAGGATAAAGGTTTTGTTGTTATTGTTGTTGTAGCTCCTAAGCAATGATTCCAATCAAGGGAAAATTAACTTGTAATGCACGCTAGAGAACTTTTGAGAACTCAATCTGAAATGCTTACAGAAACTATAGGAAGATTGTTTGGTAAGTATAGCTCACACATGTATTATTTTAATTAACTAGCAAATTATGGTATTTTATTATTTGTTTATAATACCTCAGTTATTACAGTCAGTGGATGTTCAAGTCATTTTGTACCGCGATTAAATCATCAAGAATTTATGAGGGAGCGGTTACACCAAGGATTTAAGTTAAATAGGATTTACTAAATCCGAAAAATCCGGATTTATTAAATCAAGTGATGTTATATCCAAAATTATGTTTGGTATAACTTCATTTAAATCCACATAAATCTGTGCGGAATGTTTGGCATTTTTATTCAATATTTAACACTTTAGCATGTGATTCACTTAAATCCACCTCTCCATCGAATTTAGTAACTCTCGGATTTACGTTACGTTGGAGGGATTTTGGATTTAGGCAGACGGAAGAATTTTGGCGGAGCTGAAAAATGCGTTTGGTGGATTTACATTAAATTGACACGTAAGATAGGCCACCGAACACCGCCTAAAGGTATCGTTGCATTAGCCTCCATGTTGTTGACTCAATTCAACACCAAGTAATTATGTGAACAATGACTACTTCATATAGTCTTCATTTTTCCTTCTTTTTACTATTTGATTGCCTCTCCTTTGCTTGCATGATCCAGCTCACATGCAACCCATTAACATTATTTGAAGCGGAGAGCTTTTATTTTTTCTTTGGGTATATTTTAGAACATATCGGCAACAAATGCCCCAAAGAAACTTTAACTGTGTGGTGATGAAATTCATGGTACATGCCATGCATCACACAAAAAACATCAATATTGGAGTTGCATGGCAGATTTTTGTTATATCCTCTCCGGAGGAAGATGTGGAAGCCTTTTCAAAATTTATCGGAAAAAAACAAAGAATGGATGCACGAAAAAGATGACAAAGCAAATACTTAATGCCAATATCTCTTCGAAAAAATACAATCAAACATTGATCCAACAGAGAAGCCAAGAATACGGCACAGTTAATATTTCATGAACCAAAATTTTGGACCAAAAAATGAAAAAACTAAATAAAACCAAGAAAATAAATATAAAAAAAATGAACATTCTTGGAGAAATTGAAAAAAATCCCATAAAAAATATTAATGGGGGCAAAAAAAAACAAAAAGAATGTATTAAAATTCTACGAAGCATCACAAAAACAAAGAATAATTGTGGAGTCGTGTTTTGAGGCTCTTGCATTCTAAGAATTATGTCGAAGGCTTGATTTATAAATAAGGTAGAGTTAACAAGGATCATAGCCAGTGACTATTCACAGCACGGTCTTCTGCATATGGATGTAGGATGATCAAGGTTTATAATTAAATAATTGTTTATGATCAAATCCTTTACATGCAAAGGACAATGTTGATACGGTCCATATCCCAATAGTTTCCAAGAATCCTCTACATAAAAGTGAAGATACAACCAAGCAAAAGATGAAGAAGAAATCAACATGTATCCAAACTAAGTGACCCAACCAAAGCGCCAAAGCTGATTTTTAAGTGAGGTGACAAATATAAAAAACAATTGACACTAAAGAAAAAGACGTATAAATAAATTGTAAAAATATAAAGAGGATGCATTCCCCAGTACAACCCTTAACGCACAATTTGTGTGCCAACATGTTTAGCCATCAAGATCAAGCTAAACCAATCATGTCCAAACTTCTAAGCTGTTTCTCTTGATCAAACACACACAAATTGAATTATAATCAATTCTCAAGAAAAGGTCAATACATTATGACAAGCTTATGCACGCTTCTCACCCTCAACGATGTGCGTTTATAGCATATCACAATCAAATAATTTTACCAGAATCTTTAAAGAACCCACTATCAACCTAGTAATAAACGAAGGATCCCTAGTCACGGGTGTAGGATTTGAAATGGAAACAACAACAATAAAAACAACAAGCCTTTACCCCACTAAGTGAAGTCAGCAAGATGAATATTTTTTTTTCTCCATTGTGTCCTATTGAGTGTCATATTTTCACTTAATTCTAATAAATTAAGATCATTTTTATATAACATGCCAAAATCTTTTTAGGACTACCTCTACCTTTTTTAACATAACTCCAATCTAAAACATCTACTCTCCTAACCGGATCATCAGATAGTAGATGTTTAGTGTGCCAAAATCATCTGAAATAATTCTCTCTAATCTTGCATGTCACTTGAGCTATACCAACTCTATCACAAATATATACATTTATCATTTTGTCTCTAAGTGTCAAGTCACTCATCCTCCTAATTATTCTCATCTCAGCAACACTTAACTATGTTTTATTATTCTCTTTTAAAGGCCAACATTATGTGCCATAAAGCATTGCAAGTCTCACCACCATCTTATAAAATTTTCCTTTAAGTCTAAGCAAGTACTTTTCCATCACACAATATGCCCGATACATTCTTCTACTTCAACCAACCAACATGAAGTCTACTAATAACATCCCCATATTACCATCACTTTGAATAATAGACCCAAGATATCTAAAATGTTCACATCGTTTAATGATTTGATCACCCAGAGTTACAACTCTGCCACCTACTAAAATTACATTTCAAGTATTCAGTTTTAGATCTACTCAAACAAAGCACTTTAGACTCCAATGTAGGCCTCCATAATTCAAGTTTTTCCTAAACTCTTCCTCTATCTTATCTACAAGAAAGATATCATCAACGAAAAGCATACATCAAGGTACATTCTGTAAATATTCAGCAAGAGCATCATTAACTAAAGCAAAAAGATATGGGCTAAAAGCAGATCCTTGATGTAATCCAGCTAAAATATTTTTAGGAAAATACATGGTCAATCTCCTTCTATTCAAACATAAGTTACAGCTCTAGTACATACATCTTTAATGACTTGAATATAAGTCATATTAACACCTTCCTTTTCTAGAACACTCTAAAGAACTTCCCTTGGAACATTATCGTAAGTTTTTTTTCTAAATCAATAAAAATCATATGTGGATCCTCTTTACCCTCTCTGTACTTCTCCATCAAAACTCTCAATAAATGTATGGCATCCATAGTTGATTTGTCTGGCATAAATCCAAATTAATTATGAGAGATTTTTGTATCATGCCTTAACCTAGATTTAATCACTCTCTCGCATAATTTTAGTATGACATAATAACTTAATTCCTTTAATTTTTGCAGAATCTTTTGCATTACTCTTCTTCCACTCCTCAAGCATCTTTTTTTAATTTTTAAAATAATATTAAAGAGTTTATATTTCTAACAGAAAAAAACACACTCAAATTTTAAGAAATACAAACTATAAGCTTTTCTTATAATGAAAGGCGCAATTCAAAGCAAAGCCATAACTAGAGTCAAATTCATTCAAATCTAGGCCACTAATTTAAAATATATAAATAAAAACTAATAATTTTTTTAAAATATATAAATAAAAACTAATATATATATGTGTGTGTGTGTGTGTGTGTGAATGGCGGAGTCCTCCGAAAACTCTGCTAGGGTTTCGCCCAATGGCGAAACCCAGCATTGACCGCCAGCATCTCCAACATTCTCGTTGGCTCAATTTTGTCGTCGTCGACTGTCTAGCGGCGCGTCTTCGTCGTCTCCGATGGAGGAGCTCGATGGTTCGTCGAACTCGCATGTCGGCTCGTCGATCTTCATCGTCAAACTCGCTTGCCGGCTTCGTTTCCTGCTGTGCTGCTTGATTGCTGCTCGCGGGCCAGCTTGTCGATCGCTACGGTCGTCCTGTGCTGCTCGACTGCTCGCGATTCAGGTTGAGCCGCTCGACTGCTGCTCGCGGCATTTCATCCTACAGGTTCGACAACTCGACTGTCGGCTCTGGTCTGGAGCTTCCCGTGCTCGACTCGTCTTCCCGGTTGAGCGACTGAGAACTCGCGTAGCTGGAGTCCTCTGTGAGTGCTGCGCTTCTATTCTGTCGTCGACTCACCTCTCTAGTAGCGTCTGCTGCGAAGAAACTTGCTACAGCTGAACACAAAGGTTGCGCTGCTGACTGAAGGCCGCTCGAACAGTCCTTTTCGGCGACGACTGTGAGTTTCCTTCTTGGTTTGTGTCTGTCTTCATGGCAGCTAAGGCGTATTATGCTGGAGCTGTGAGCGGCAATTCCCACAAAAACTTTGCTCATCTCTTTTTTCTACAAGAGTTTCATGACACTGCGGCTGGAAAAAGGCAGTGTGCTTTTATCAGGCCGTGGGGTGTTAAAGATGGGAAACCTGCTGTTATCTTCACCACCCATGAAATGAAGGTTCTCTTTGATGATATCAGTTCAACTTTAGTTGGGAAATTCTAATTTGATCACTCTAAGATGGATTTAGTTAGAAAATTTTTCGAGAATATGAAGTTCATTGTAAAGTGTAGAGTTGGAGTTTTGGACTGACAGTACACTTACTTATTAGAATACAAAAGAAGAAGATTATCTTGCGAATCTTCGCTTCAACAATTCGTTTTGGTTGTTGGCACCGGATGAGCTTATCGAATGGACTTCGATTTTGACTCATCTAAGGAACCTCCTATCGTTCCTATGTGGTTCAAACTTCCGGGACTCCCCTTTCATTTGTACAATCCACGTGCTTTATATAACATAAGCCAAGCTCTTGGTACTCCTCTCAAAGTTGACTCACCTACTTTTAATAGGGTCTCGTCAGGTGGTGTCAGGGTTCAGGTGGAGAGGAATTTCACTCTTCCAGATGTGGATCGATTTTGGATCACTGATGGTGCGGATGGGTTTTGGCAGAAGGCTGTGGTGGAGAACAGGCCTCTCTTTTGTCAGCATTGTAAAATGTTCGGGCACATTAGGGACACTTGTTATATACTCCATCCTCCCTCAAGAAAAAGGGCTCGAGCCTTGTGCTGCTGTTGGGATTTCCCAACAAAGAGTCAATGCTACTCTGGCTCAGGAGAATAAGGTAGCATCTGATACTGATAACAATTTAAACTCAACTGACAAGGCTGTTAGGGAGACTCCCCAGCCGGTTGTACAAATTACCACTCCAATGACTACAGTGGTTACTGCACAAGCTGGAAGTGTGGCCCTTCCTCTTGTGGCGCAAGCCGTCCAGGGGGCTATGCCTAGCTTGGTTGTTCAACCTAATCATAGGATAGGACAGTCTCAAGCAGTGAAACCTATCACAGCAACAGCCTTTCCCAATTCAGCTCAGATTGTCAGGTCTACTGAAGAAGAATGGCAAGTGTATATCTCACGAAGGAAGAAGAAAGCGGGGGGCCATATCCCCCTTGGAAATATTATGGATGATATTTTGGTTTCCCACGCAATGGGAAACTCTTCGATATGTCATTTCTAGATGCGCTTTCATAGTAGGTGGGGAAGCCTTGCGACCTCGTCCTCTTTAGTGCTAATTTTCTTTGTTGTACCTTTTGTATCGCTCTGTTTGAGCTTTATCGTACATTTTGGTTTTATGAGGTGAGCTCAATTGTTTTGGGCCCTCTCATACTACTTGTTTATCATACTCTCTTTTAATTCAATACGATAAAGCATACTGACCTTTTTTTAAATATATATATTTTTTTTTTCTTCTGAGAAAAGCCCTAGGGATAATATATTAAGACCAAAAAAGTATTACAGATAGGTTGGGTGAAAGGGCCCAAGTTGGCACCCTAACCACCCAGCATACAATACACACATAGGAAATACATGTAAAATCAAAATATATCTAAAACATAAGTAAATTGTATGGCAAAATCTGGCAACACTCAAGTACTCAAATAGCTTGAGAATGGATCAATTTAGCTTTGTCTTTGCCGCTGGCTCTAGGATGGGAGCCAGCTAACAAGTTATTAAGTTAACTGCCATTACCCCAACGTGACCAGTGTATCATCCATTAGGTTTGGTAGTAAGCCTCCATTCTTCTTCCTCCTGGAAGTGTAAACCTGTCATTCCTCATCGAAAGAATGACTCATCTAATCAGTTGATTGGTCTAGAGTTTGTACATGTGTAGGTCGTTGAACATGGATAGCTTCCACTTGTTGTACCGACTGATCTTTTATGGGATCAAGAGAGCTCCCGCCTCGGTCTTGGCATGTGCGTCTTCTTCGATAGCAATAGGCGGCACCAACACGTTTGGGTGAGCATCTGAGAGAACCGAATGTGAGGGAACAGGAATCTCAGCTTGGTGGCTTAGAGGTTGGGTGTCATCAGGTTTACTGAGAGCACGTTCAGTGTCGTGGGGTGTACTATAGCATGTTTCTGCTTTTGACTATTGGTTCTCAACTGTGTGTAATCTGAAACATTTCTCCTGCAGGTGCCCAAACATCTTGCAGTGATTGCAGTAGTAAGGTTTTTGTTTCATAATGATTTATTGTAAATATCCATAGTGAGCAGAGTCAAGCAAAACTTCTCTACATTTAGTAGTATAATGAACTGTAGGTATGTCTACCTGCATTGGTTTTCCAAGAATAGTCTCAATTGCATATAAGATTGATTAGTCGAAAAATTGAAGCATGAGTTCAGGTAATGAGAACAAGATAGGCACAATGAAGAGTTCTCGACTGGGATCAAAGACAGGGGTCCATTTAAGCAGTTTCATATGTTTGCCCTTGATTATGACGAATTTCTTTAAGAAAATCCTTGTATAGTCTTTTTCTATGCTCATCTGTATTATAAAATGTCTTCCGTCAAAAAGACCCACCTGCCAAGCCCAACTGGTTTGAAATCTTTAAAAACTTTCATGATGATCTCCATCTTAGAGCAACCTAATTGAACATTTCCAACTAATGTAAATTTGTATTTTTCTGCAATGGATGAAATTTCAGCGTTAGAAAAAAAATATTCTGGTTCGTCCGTCTTTTTCCCTACTTTTTGGATGAGATTGCAATCTTCATGTCCTGCAAAAGAATAATGGTACATCTGCGAGATGGAAAGGGGATTTGTATTTTTGTACCACTGTAGCATAAGAGGGTTTGCCCACCTCCGGAGTAGGTTAAGTCCCATGAGAGGAAGGGATAGTTGCCATGAAGACAAGCACTCAAGGCACTGCAAGCTCAGAGTAGCAGTGGCTGAATATTTCGGCGCAGCTTGTCGAGCACAGCACCGATGCAGCTGTCGAGCAGGTAACCAGCGAAGCACCGACACAGCTCTGCCACCATACGAAGCACGCCGCACAGGACATGAGCACTTCAGCCTGAGAAAGCCTACGACGAAGATGAACAGGGCAAAAGAGATGACGCAAAAAATTCCGTGAAGCAGACGCTAGAGTTTAGAATAAAGCAAAACCCTAGCAGAACGGAGCGGAGACGATGACATTATATATATATATATATATATATATATATATATATATATATATATATATATAAAGTTTACTTAAATTCATTTAATCTCTGTGGTTGCTTGTGCATCCCACACATGTGAAGACAAATGGAAAAATCATACGGTAAGCTGATTATAAATCAATGACTACGTAAATTAATTAATTATTTTTTTTAACCACTTGAATTAATTATCAATATATACTAATATATATCAATTTTATCACCACAAAATAAAGAATTTTATAAAATTAATTCGATTGAAATTTTGGGAAATGCGAAATTTATGATACTTGTCAAATTCTCTAACCTAATTTCTAGAATTTGGGCGTTACATTTTCTCTCCCTTCTCTGAGTTATTGTGCATTTCATCCTTCTTTTCTTTCCATTTTTTCTAACTTCACGTGTGGATTACTGTCCGTAATTTGTGGAGACAACTATTTCGTAATTTGAGGACAGAAGTTTGTTTTCTGTCCAGATTTGCTTGTTTTCTTCGCAATCCAGATTTGATTATTTATGTCCCTGTTATGACCGCATTTTCACTATTGACCAGCTGTGGAGGTTGACAATCCTCCATCTTGGGTTTCTTGGTTCAATTATTGCCCAGAAATTTCGAACATTTTATTGTGCCTGCATTTATTTGTGATTCTTTTTTCAATCAATCAAGCCCCAAGGAGGAATAATATCTGTCCAACCCAAGATTTGGATGTGAAAAAATTTCAACAATAATTTTGTCGTCGACAATCAAGATTGGTGCTTCTTGATCAGCAAAAACCAGAAGTACGTCAAAATGAATCCAGAAATGAGATGATCGGCGAAGAAGAAGATAATCCATTCCATCAAAAGACATGTAATGGTGAAGAACAAATTCTAGGTATCTTGAGGCATGAAAATCAATGGAAGCATCAAAAACTTAGAATCAAATCGACCTCCAAGATTTCAAAGAAAAATTGGATCCCGAAGAATTTGTCGATTAACTAATATAGTTGAACGAATTCTAAAATTTAATGAGGTACTACATTTCGTCAAACTAATGTGATCATATTGAAGAACGTCTCACCTTGGTGGGAAAACTTGAAAAAGATTCGACAAAGAGAAGGAAGATCCATGGTCATGTCATGGACCAATATAAAGAAAAAAATGCAACGAGAATTCTTACCTGTTCAATACCAACAAGAAGTCTTCATCTGAATTCATAACCTTCTTCAACAAGAGTTATCCGCGGAGCATATTATTCAATTCGAACAACTAGGGCTAAATTGCAATCTTTCCAAACCCGAGGAGCATACTATTGCACGATTTTTGGGTGGTCACCAACCATATATCGCTAATGTGGTTCAAATCCAACCGTTCTGGGCATTACAGGACGTGATGAACTTAGCGTGAAGGTTGAAAATAGGCAGAAATTGGGTAGTAACACTTCAGTACGAGCTCCTACCAATGATTTGGGCGCTTCGAACAAATCAGTCCACTTCCGAGCAGAAGCCGGTAGCAAAAAAGTTGAAAACAGCAGCAGCAAAAATGTTTTCCAGTCGTGAGGGGCTGCTACCACAACGATGATGAAAAGAACCGCATCCGGTATACGAGACTTCAAATGTTATGAGTTAGGCCACATAGGCTCAAATTGTCCTAACCAGCACATTATTTCATTAGTGGAAGAGAATGATCAAGAGAAAAATGATGTGGTAAAATAACAAGATACTAATCCAATAAGGGTTCGAATCCTATTTATCGAACAAACTTTCAATAAGATTGGTTATAGCATAAGATCTCTAAAACCTCGCGCATAGTTCGGGACAAAATTTGTAACGATATCATTGATGGTGGAAATTGTGAGAACGTGGTTGCAACAACTATGGTGGAGAAGCTTGGGCCAACTACTCAACCTCATCCTCATCCCTACCAGCTCACATGGCTCAAGAAGAGGGTCCAAATTAAAGTCAATCGGCAATGCATGGTATCTTTTTCGATCGGTCGGAAACTTCAAAAAAAAGTTTTATGTGATGTAATTTCTATGGACACTTGTCACATATTGTGTGATCGGCATTAGCAATATGATCGTCGTACGATTGGTGAATGGTATGCTAACACTTATTACTAAAAATGTCAAAGAGGGAATTCAAACCACTTTGATGCCTATGAAGAAGGATATTCATGTGGGGACTGAAGTCTAGGGGTGTAAACGAACCGAACACGAACGAACAGAGCTAGTGTTCGTGTTCGAAATGTTCGAACACATCACTGTTCGTGTTTGGTTCGTTTGCTTATCGAACGAACACGAACTTCCCGACGAACCGAACACGAATCGTTCGCGAACAACGAGCTTTTTTACGAACTCTAGATTTGATAGGATACTTCCTCAAAATGAAGCAAATTGATCAGGTATTCCGTACACATCAGGTAACCCATACTTCATCAAAATGAGGCAAACCGAATAAGACGTTTAGGGTTTTGATTAGGGTTTTATTTTAATATATAGTATACTATATTAATTATAATATTATAATATTTATATTAATATAATTAATACTATAATAATATTATTTTTATTAATAATTTATCATATATTATAATTTATAGAATTTTAATTATTTAAAATATGATAAATTTTTATAATATATAATTATTTTCAAAATATCATAAATTTTTTAAATATAATTATTTTAAATTATTTTATGTTTCGAACAATAACGAACCGAACACGAACGAACACATCACTGTTTGTGTTTGGTTCGTTTAACAAAACGAACGAAAAAAATTGTTCGTGTTCTTCTCGTTTGCTTATCGAACGAATCGAACACGAACTTTTTGGCGAACCGAACACGAACTGTTCGCGAACAACGAGCTTTTTTGACAGCCCTACTGAAGTCAATAGTTTTACCCCGTCATTGCTTTTGAAAGATCTTAAGAAGAAAATTATAGGTTACCTCTTGATCGTAACCGAAAGTATCGAATAACTATTCGCAACTCCTTACGAAGTGCAGGGATTCATACAACTGCTCGAAAACATAAATAGTAGAGATTCATGTAGGATTGTCTCCTATGAGAGAAGTACAAAATGTCATTGACTTTGTGCCTGGTTCGGCTATCCCCAACAAACTTGTATATATGATGTCTTCAAAATCATGAGGAACTTCAACGACATGTGGATGAGCTGAACCACAAAAACCTGGGGCGACATAGTGCTAGCCTGTGCATGGTTCTGGCTATCTTGGTTTCAAAGAAGATTGGGTTTGAAGATTTGATGTTGGAAGATGCTTGGAACACCAAACTTAACCTATCTAGAGATTAAAGCGACTCTATCATTTTTCAATGTCTCTGAATTAGTTGCTAATTAGGAATCTGATTCATGGATTGCTTAATATGAGGGAACTTTGTCATCCCTGGGAGAATGTCGCAAGATCTAGAGTTTTAATTCAATTTATATGTCTTGGTATATGTGTTTCAGTTAGTTGTTGTGTCCGTATGTTTTAGGATGCATACTTATAATCAGGAGAGTCTAGCCTCTATAAATAAGGGATATTTTGTGTGGGTTGTGAATGGAGAGTATTTTAATTGGTTGTAAGAACCACTCCCGTATCCTTTCGGGTTAAAAAGTGAATTCAGTATCCTGGAGTAGTGCCCAGGTGGTGATCAGTCATCTTTGTTTCATATTATGCATTTTGTCCCTTCTTTGGGATTCTCAGTCCAGATTTCTTTCGTTTCTGAGTTTAGAAACTATAGATTTCTATTCATAACTTATTTTCGGTGTCACTATTACACTGAAGTGAACTTTAGATTTTAACAAACATTAACACGTCATTAATTGCATGCCTAGTAAAATTCAAATTCAGTAAACAAATTTTTGTACTACTAATCTACACCACTAAATATTAAAAACATTTTCAATCATTAAAATGTTCCGCTTATTATAAAACAGGTCTCACCATTTAAAACCAGGCCATTTCATGCAAAAAATAATAAAACCCAGTCATTCAAAAATAGTGGACAAAAGTATAACTCATTTATAATATCATTAAAACTATCTTCATTAACAATACAATGGCATATTAACGTAACATTTATAGTTGAACAAACATATTGGGAACTTCCCTGGTCACTCTGTAAATGGTTATTATAATACTCTACTAAAATTATTTTTCATAATTTTACATATGCACATTTTTTACCTGAACTCGGAGAAAATTAGTTATCAAAGTTCTCAATCAATGACATTCCAAACAACAATTGAAATCCTAAAGGAATCATTTCTTCGTTGTCAGTATTTTCCATCAATTGCATAAACAACAAGTCAACTACATTATGGATCATACTAGCATAAACCCGAACCTATTGTTAGATAATCACAAGATTTCCCAAAGCATATATTCAATTAACCCCCACCATAACTTCAGTATATAGCTCCAATTTGTATTCTACTATGATTTCAGCCTAAAATTTTACTTATATGTTTCTTCAAAGCAAATTCAATTTAAAATTTTTTTAGAACAATCTATGGCACATTATATAATTTTTATAAAGTGATACAAATTTCATATCGGATTATAAAGTAATTCCAAAAGGAAAACTACTAAAGTATAATATTGCTTACAACGTATATAGCACAGTTAGGTTTGCTAGTGGGGCTCAATACACTCCAACACATGCTCAAACTTGATCTAACCTGAATCAGATACATGGAATACAATTAATGGACCTGACATTTTCTAAGGGCTTCCTAATGTGCCAACTTTGCAGAATACATTAAGGATGAAAAATTGAGAAAAGACCACCAAAGCCAGCAGACACAACAACAAGCAAAGACTGATGTTGGGTTATGAAAAGCTGATAGAAATGATGAGGTTGCGAAAAAGCAATGATATTATGTCTGCATTCAATTTGGTAGTTGGTGATAGTTTCAATAAGGTAATAGAATCTCAGGAAAAGAGTTCTACTCATGCTAAATGAAATGAGAATTATCAGTCATTTAAAAGGTAGTTTCGGGTTGTATTAGGATTCATATATAAAATTGATCTGAATCTTAGATTAGAAGTTTAAGACATATGTCATGTACTGGTTCGTTGATAAATAAAAACGTGATAGTTAACAAATAATTTGAATATAAAGAGTATTGCTTATGTATTAGCAATTAAAGAGTAATGCCAACACAAAACAATACTCAAATTTTCAGCTGTAAGTTATAGCACACCAAAATCAAATGTAAACAACGTTGTTCAAGGTGAGTTTACCTTCAGCTGGACTGTTTTCATTTAATAACTGCCTTCCTTCATTGGATAGGTAGACGAAAACAGAATTATTGACTAAATTGCAGATGGCCACAAAAACCCCAAGACAGAACTGTGCGAATAGAAATAATCCAGGTATAGGGCAATGCCACAATCCTATTGTCTCCCAAATCTCCATATCCTGAGATCATGTTTGATTAAGATATGAATAGTACAAAATGGGTCTAATATGTAAAGTCTGCAAAAGAAAAATACCTTTCTTAATTCTTTGTTGAGAAATGTGAACGCAATATTGAAGATGTAAGTACTGACAGCCCAAAGGAGAATGAATACAAGAAGTAAACCATTCAAACGATGCAGCTTGAACAAGGAGGGAAAAGTAAATAATACGTAGCCCACATATGCTAGCAACGCAAAAGCACATATACTGGCAAAACTGAAGCTCCATAGAGAAAGAGCAATCAGCAGGACCTGTCACATAAAACACTGTAAAGTTTATGAATAAGGCCATCAAATTAGCTAAACCTCAAGTTATAAAGCACAGCAACAATGGCAAATGAATACGCGTGCAATATTATCATACCAGCTAATTACATAGTACAACTAAACTAGGTACTTCACATAATTGTTTGTGATCAATGATAAGGCAAGGAAAACTGCTAAAAGGGAAACAAAAGGCGTGAACCTGCTTTATAAGATTCCAAACTATCTGGGATCAATCTACGATGCTAATTGGAATACATGTAGAAAGGAAAAGAAAAGTTCAATTTAGAATATGACATGGATAGTCAAATTATATGTAGCCATTTTCTTAAAAAAATTCCAATGTAATACCCGAAATAGTTAAAATGGTCAATTAAAAGTTGATAAACACCTATTAATTTCTTTTCAGTTTTATGAATTTTTTGTTTGGCTGAACCAGTTGGGAGAGTGTTTGGCCGTAGATTTAGAGTGGTATTACAGTGAAGGAAGATTAGAAGTAAAAGCTTGTATAGGGGAAGCTATTTTGAGATAAAATTTCAATTGGTAATTCATTCGTACCAAATTAAGATTTATCTAAGAATCTCATGCTAATCAAATAAAGAAGATCGAATTTAGTTAATTTAAATACTTAAAACCAAATAGCGTTTAGAACTTTTGATTTAAATTTGATAGGTTGCTAAAAGGTTAGACAAAACCATTAGGTCCGAATTAGTCTCATGAGTTGGGCAAGAGGTTCATTAAAGCCAAGATTGATCCACTTAATATCATATCAACTCAAATGGACCAATCAGCTTTAAACTTTAATTTGATCAACATAAGTGGACAATAAGCTCGCAATAAGATGATACCAAATATATATCATATTCAATTAGCCATTGCCCCGTTAAGAGGACTAATTTAGTCCAATTGACCTAATTAAACATAAGCAAAATAATTAATCCAAATTAACCTTAATCATCAAAATGATTTAAAAATTTGAGCATGAAACTTCCCTAAAATGACCTTACCTTGATTGAACCATTATCAACTCAATTTTAGCATGGGTTTGACCAACTTGGTTGGCCTGGTTCAATTTGGCATATTATGAAAGCCAGCACATTGGGTATAACCCAGAGAATTGACCAAATTGGCTGAAATCATGGTTTATGTAGCCTGATTGGGATGTTTGGGAGCTAAAGTAGGAGTTCATCAAGCGCCTTTGACAAAACGCGAACAGGGAAGAGATTAAAAAATTGGTTTTTCATAATTAGGTTTGAAATCAGAAAGTTAAAACTTAGTTTTCTTTTATTTTTCTTATTCCTAAAGTTACAAAACTTTATTCCTATGAAAATAAAGTTGAAATTTCAGAAAACTAATTTTATAATTCTGAAATTTTATTAAAAATTATTAGGATATTTGGCCAGAAGGCCAAAAAAAAAAGGAAAAAGGAACTTCAATTAAGATATCCATGCGCAAGATTAAATAAATAACCTTAGTTTAGGTGAAACTTAGGATAGATTCTCAAACCCAGCACAATTAGCACTCCTAGCTCAAAAATAACAAATGAGATGTCAGGAAAATTTTCTAATCAAAAGCACTTGATTAATACGGCTTCAATCATTTAATAAAGTTTCAGAAAACAAAAGTATGTCAATGTATATTGTTTTATTAAATTTTATTGCTTAAATATGTTTAACTGGTTCGATACATTTAATGCTATAAGAAAGACAGAACTACTTATTGAAAAAATATCGCAGAAAAATGATAAAAGGAAAAGGATAATTAAAACTAATCGCATATAATGTGTTATTATAGGGGTGCCAAAGGAAGAGTTTGACCGGAGGAAATGGCAATTGATTGTATTGAATAAATGGGTAAATATGTTTTTATTTTACAATAATTTTTTTTATTTATGAATAAATTACATATGTTTTGCTGTTTTTAGTACTTTCTTTTAAGAAAACAAGTTTAATTTTTTTCATATATTTAAATGTTTAAAGCAAATGTTAAGTAAAAGGAAAAGGATAATTAAACTAATCGCATTTATGTGATATTATTGGGGTGTCAAAGGAATAGTTTGACCAAAGAAAAAGGCAATTGATTGTATTGAATAAATGGGTGAATATGTTTTTATTTTCCAATAATGTTTTTATTTATGAATAAAATACATATTTTTTGCTGTTTTTAGTACTTCTTTTAAGAAAACAAGTTTCATGTTTCTCATATATTTAGATGTTTAAAACAAATGTTAAGTAAAAGAAAGAAATAAAATATGACATATACATATGCATGTGTGGAGTCACCCTCATATGGTATTGGTTGAGTAAGCAACTTATCTATACCCAGAAAATGTAAATGGAAATGAAAATAACTACTTGCATTTTTTTTATGCAACAGGAAAATGTCATGAAATGTAGAATAAAAAAAACACTTATATGGTGACACCATTGACAAATGTTTTAAATGAAATAAATAAAAGTAAAAGATAAACCTGATTTTTTTACTCTCTTTTTTACAGGTTACTTGTCTTTTTATTAATATATATAGATATATATAAATGTGTATATATATATATATATATATATATATATATATATATATATATATATATGTGTGTGTGTGTGTGTGTGTGTGTGTGTGTGTGTGTGTGTGTTGAACCACTCCGCGCACTTAGCGTAATTTTAATTTTTATAACAAGTATATAATATATTTTTTAATCGCAGAGCTACTATTCAACGCAAGTATACGTATCGCTCAAGTAATACAGGGCTCTAGTGGAGTCCTGGATATCGATCCCACGGGAAATATTTTAGAGGCTACGAACTAGGATTATAGAAATCAATTCAGAATTCACAACTTAGAAATCGAAATTACCTATCTGTCACTAATATGTAATCGACAATAATATGAAGTTTTAAATAAACTAGTTCTACTAACAGATAACTAATTCTACTAATAAAGTGAAGTTCAAATATATAAACAATAATCTTTCTCCTTTGTTAAGAAATTTAAGTGAATGAATAATTAGAATTAGTTAAAACAGTGTTGTGTCAAATAGGAGCATACCTATTCTTTACCCTTTGGTCCAGGCATAAAAAATATTGACTAATCCTATGCTTGGTTATTGAATCATGGGCTAGAGTCGAGAGGATACTGGCTCTCACTTGGAGCTCTCACATTCCCTCGCCCGAGAGCTAACATCTACACTTCAAGACTCAGACGATAGACCGAATCGAGGATTTTAGTCTGTCACTCTAAAATCTCCAATTCTACGTCCGATGAATATTATATTCCTATTATTCGACTTTCAAGACCTCACTCCGAATCTCGGATATAATCTTTACTTTAGTTGTTAAACTCAACATATTTTAACTAATCAATTGGCCAGATTGAAAGTAAATTAAAATTTAAGTAAAAGATTATCACAATTTCTTTAAACTTTTCTTAGCACACTAATTCAAATTACCATTTCACAAAAATATCAAAACAAGGAGAAAGACAGAAAAACTACTCAGATTTTATGGAGAGGATATGATAAAACTTGGATTTCATATACAAGAAGAAAGTTCTACAGACTAAAATAAGTAAACACAATTTATCTTAAATTCCTCCCCAAGCAAACTCCTTGAAGTTCCTCTGAATCTCTTCCTTTTCTTTACGGTACGCAGAATTCTCCTTCGAAACTGCAATGTGGAAAAAATCTCACTTCTCTTCCACTCTTACAATCTCTCGAAGAATTCCTCACAAATATCACTAATTTGAACTCACAGACTAACAATCTAAACTCTATGGACTCACTAGACTCACACACTTGACTCTCTAATGGATTAGATTGACACGTGGTGGACACAAATGGACGCTAGTGGATCCTTTTTTCGGCCCCAAATTGTTCCTTTTAAAGTAGTTGAAGAGTCTCCAAGAGTTTTTCAAGCATCCCTTCAAAAATCGTCCACATTCAATGCATCTTGTGAGAAAACCGACTTTCCCGCCGTCCGCGGCCTCGAGCTCACCGTCGGCGGCCTTCTAGAATACTTAGTCTTGGACCCTTCTGCATAAGCCCCGCTGTCGGCTGTCTCGATCTCGCCGTCGGCGGGCTCCCTTCTAATATTTTTCTAAACTCTCGGGAAAAATCTGTCGTCGGCGCCGTCGATCTCGCCGTTGGCGCCCTAGATCAAATTTTCACAATTTTGGTCATTTTTGCTTCAAATTCGCTCTTTTTTATATATTTTCGCTCCAATGTCCTTAAATCTTCATATCTGCAACAAATCATCAAAAATACCCTTCTTTAAAGTGTAATATCATCAAAATCAGTATAAAACATGCATGAAAATCTTAACATATTTTCAGTGGGTCGTGTGTGTAGATCAAAATTTTAATGGCGGTGTCTTCGTCAATCACGCTTTGCTAGTGTTTCGTCTCTATGGCGAATCCCGGTTTCTGCTCCACTGCATCTCTCTTCGCCGTGCTCGTTCTTTCGTCGTTTTCCTCTATTTCATCGTTTCGTCTGTCACAGTGCTTCGTCTTCATCCCGACTCGTCTGCTAGTCATTCGTCGTCTCAAGGTCAAAGGGCTCGTGTTTGTCGGGCTCGGCTTCTGCGGCGTCATCCTCGTGCTCGTAGAAGGGATCGCATTACGTCGTGTGTTCGTATGTCGACTGCTCCTACCTCTATTTCGTCTGCGATTTTGGTGTCGAACTACGACTGTTCCTGCATCATCTGTGTCCATTTCGTCTGCAACGACTGTGTCAACTTCTTTTGCAACGTATGTTCCTACTTCGTCTACAAGTGGTATGGTCTCGGTACGTTCCTATGTCGCCGCTCTTGCGGGCAACACCACCTCTTGCGCTCCTTTTTCTTGTATATTACCGCAACGACATCACGACACCTTAGCAATGGGCGCTGACACCGGATTCCTCAAAAAGCGTCCCGTAAAAATGACAAGCCTGCAATCTTTCTCTCTGACGCTGAGATCTCCACCTTAGTCTCATCCTGCCGATTGGACTTAGTTGGTAAGTTCTTTTATGGAAACCTAAGATCGAAGTAACTCAAAAAGAGTTTGAGCAAATACGTCTGAAAGGGGAATGGAAGATTGGAAAACTGAACGATAGGCGTGTTCTTATCTAATTATCAGATGACGAAGACTATGCCAGTTGTTTGCGAGAAGACTAGTTCGTATAGAAAACTGTACGATGAAAGTGTTAAAATGGACGGTCGATTTTGATCCTCTCACTGAAGCCCTATCATTCCATTATGGTTGTGTTTCCCCGGTCTGAAGTTTCATCTCTTCAATCACGAGCTCCTCTATTCCTTAGTTATGGTTTACAATAAACCCCTTAAATCTGATGTCCCTACAGTCAATCTGTATGTCTTCTAAAGAGAGTTGAGCGAGACATTACGCTACCTCAGGATGAGATATGGATTGGCTCACAGCGCTAGGGTTTTTGGCAGCAGGTGGAACTCGAGTAGTTTTCACTTTATTGCACCCACTGTCGTATGTTTGGTCATTCTCATTCTCAATGTCACCATTTGCACCCTCGTTTAAAACTTCGGAGTAAAAATGGTAGTGAGCCCCTGCCCTAATTCACACTCCCCCTCCTCCTCTGTACCTGAGCACAACACACTAACTACTGAAAAATTGGTAGAAATGTCATCTGCTCTTCCTTCCACCCTTCCTCCTCTAAATAAACCTCTTACTACCGGAGAACCTCCCTGATAATATTGTTTTTGTTTCTATGATTGAGGTGTTGTCAGATGATTCTGTTGGGCAACCTATAGCTCCAAACATTTTTGAAATCATTGCTCAAGGAATTTTAAATACACAGAACAATGTCCAGTCCGCTCCTCAGGAGAGCGTTGCTGCTCCTCAGAAAGCCTCAGGTGTAGAAGAGACATCTCATATCTCACAACTCTAGAGCCTATCTTCGTTGCAATGGTTGGCAATTTTTCTACTGCGCCTCTACCACCTATTCAAACTGGACAAGTTGTTACTATTAGTCAGGCGCAAGAGACTCATGATGTGCATCAGCCTTTACATGCCCAGCAATCTGTCGACCAACATATTGATCAGATGAGCCAGCCATCGGATGAGGAAAGATAGGTCTACACATCAAAGAGAAATAAGAAGAAATGGAGGCCTACTCGAGCTGCTCAAGAACATAATGGATGATACATTGGTTGTCTAGAGCAATGGTACCAAACTTAACAATTTGTTACCTGGCTCCCTTCCTAGAACTAGAGACAGATGCAGGACTAAATTGGGTCTCTCTTTAGCTATTTAATACTATAATATTGGCAGTTTTGGCTTTTGGGTATACATGTATTTTTCTTTTTTTTTTGACCATTTGTGTGCGGTGTATATCGTGTTGGGTAGGGTGTCATGTTTGGGCCCTCTCATACAACGTACCTGTATCTTTTCATTTTTCATATATTAGCTCATGGGCTTTTTTTTCTATATATATATATATATATATATATATATATATTTCAATCGAATGTTTTGTTTCAAATCGTCGAGCTCTTAGCACTCTCATCGCAAATGGATCGTTACAACTTATAACGAGCTAGGCACGATCTGTCGCTGAGCTTCTCGTTAAGAGGGATATTACTCTTCCGGATGTCCATAGAATTTGCGTGGGCTCGATCGGGACACTATTTGGCGAGAGGTGGTTATGAAGCAAGTGCCTTGTCATCGTCCTCATCGCGGAATGTTTGGGCACACCGGGGATAGGTGTTATAGAGCTTTATCCCCCAACTAAGAGACCATTTAACTCTAAAGGAAATGTTAGGACTTCGCAGGTCGAAGGCCAATGGTTCGGCCGACACCGCCCCCCCCATCCGTATCCCTCGAAGAGCGGGAACGTTCTGAAGTTTGTCTTAGCCAGGTTAATGAACTGGTTCCTATTGTTACCCCTTCACTCTCTTCTGATTCACATGCTGGAGAGGTAGAGCGAATTGAGACTACCCTAGTGGCTAGAACCTCGGAGGTGGAAAAGGAAGCCCCTTCCTTTTCTCCTCGTGACGTTCCTGTGGCCGCTAAAGCCGTGGAGTCTGACCGATATATTCAAAAATTCAGCAGAAAGAGAAGAAACCACCAAGTTATACCCATTGATGCGCCTACCATTCCTTCCATGAATCAGAAAGATCGGTCCTCAGAAGAAAAAGTAGCAGAAGAAAAAGAAGAAGAAGATTGGCAAGTTTACACTTCTCGACAGAAGAAGAAGCCTGCGGGTACACTTGAAGATTTAATTGATGATATCTCGGTTACTCCTGGCAATGAGTTAGCACTTAAGAGATTACTTCTTGGATCGCCAAAAACCAGCGCGAGAGCACTGCCTTGGCGATTTCATTCTTAGACATTGTTATTTGCATTTTTCCTTTTCTGTCATTTGTATCATTTGTTTGATTTGTATCGTTGGGGTAGGGCTTCATCTATTGGACCCTATCCTCAAATCTTTTGTAACCGTTTTATTTCAATAAAATAGGCCCTAGAGCGTTGGAATATATATATATATATATATATATATATATATATATATATATATATATATATATATATATTAAATATAAAATATTAAAACTTAGAAATAGTCGTGTAACTAACACCTCTATTTGTTAACATTTTTCAAGAAAACCTCCTTCAGAATAAATGGACACTAGAGTGTATGTATACAGACAATAAGACATCTAGGAGCCCACAGAGATAGGTATAGCATTTTATTTTTTACCCTTTTCAATTATAAATGATTAAAATTGAATGTATGTTTGTAAATAAAAATTTGTGAAATAAAATAAATCTTTTAAATTTTTGATGATTTTACTTAAGAAATGAAACTGTTAAAATAGTATTTTCTTTATCCGGCCATCAGTTCCTGCCTTGGTATTTCAAATTCCTCGATCGGGTCATGACAGGATAGGTCGATGTGGGTATCCTCAATAAATAATTTCAATATTCCAACCGTATGAGCATAATTTGTTATATGAAATAGTCATACTTGCACAACTCCATGATTATAATATGTCATCCTCATCATGCGCGATCGAATGGCATTACAAAGCAAATATGAAAGTCAACAAAAAATTATAATTTATATCCATAGCAGAGGGCAACAGTCAATAAGTTATAACAATTTAACACTTCAAACTGAAAATACCGTCACCAAGAAAAGTTTCCATCTTGCATATTAATAAAAAGGAACAATTTCATGAAACCTACAGTTATGTAGTTCTTACCGGAAACCCATACGTGAAGAAGTTGATGCTAAATATCCGGAATGTAAGTCCCCTCGAAAGAACATTTGTATGTTGCACACCAGATCTGCAAAAAAATTGAATGTTTGCTAAGAAAATGCAGATGGACGTAGACATGATAACGAATATCCAGGCAAGCTACGGTGATACATCAAAGTCAAGAAAAATAAGTCTAACTTAAGCAATCCAAAAACAGGGAAAAACTAATGCGATGATAATTCATCAAAAACAAGAAACCTTTAGTTATCTAGATTCCATAAAAATCAACATTTTTGGGAGACAATCTAAATTTATTCAAAAATAAAAAGATAGTTATCTGACCATTAGAGCCTGGATTATAAATTGACCCAAAAAAGCCAAAAACCACATTCAAACCAAAACAGTTAATTCAATCCACTTTAATAGATATAAAATTTGGCTTGATTCAAGTATCACAATACTTCCGAACCAATTCTTCTGGGTTAGATCAGAGTTCTAGGGTTCGGTTAACTCAATTCAACATGAACTGACAATTGTTCTTCAAAGGATTAAGGGCCAGTTTGGGCAGCTTATAAGTGCGGCGGCGCTCTGAAAATGCCGCCATACTGATTGTTTCCCATGTTTTACCGGCGTTTAAAAATCATGCTTTTTATTTTGTGAATAATGTCGCCCGCGGGATCATCCCCGCGGGCGGCGTTCCCTTGTTGCGTTTTGTCCAAAATTACTCCCCTGCCCTGGAATCTTGCGATCGAACCCTCTGCCTCGCGATCGAGCTCTTCTCTTCGCGTTCCTTCTACACTGCTTCTTCTACTTGGAGCGTGCGAGACCAACGAAGGAGAAGAAGGTAAAGACAGGAGCGGCGTGCAGGGAGGAATTACGGCACGGCTAGGTTCGTGCGAAGCGGTGAGCAAGTTATGGCTATGCGCTTCGACTCAAACAGGAAGCGTTAAGTTTTTTGTATTCTTGCGTAGAGGCATATCAAGGCTTCTGCTGCTTTGATTTTAAACAGGGGAAGTCAGAGTAAGCTTTGGGGCTGGAGGCAAAGTGGATTAAACATAAAAGAATAGGAACGGGCTTGCGGCAATTTCTGTGCAGGAGTGACAATGTACAGGTTTGATTGCATTCGAAATTATGGAGGAAGACTGGAACGACAAAGGGGAGAAAGGCTTCAAACGTCAAGGGGGCACTAGGAGAGACAGAGATTTCTGTGTGTGATTTGTTGCAATATAGAAGACGAACTGTATGTTTGAAGAATCATTTTTAGTTTGTTTTTTCTCAAAAGCATTATTTCAATTGAATTGTATGTGTGGGAAGCTGCATATCAGTTATTTTCCAACACACAAATTGGACAGCTAACCAGCTTATCCAGATCAGGGACAGAATGGTCATTTATTTAGCAGTTGTTAATCAGATGTTTTTCAAACGCATAAACCAAACAGCAAGCTAACTTATCTGGAACAACTGCTAATCAGAAGCTTATTAGGATAAGCTGCTTATCTGAATAAGTTGGATAAGCTGCAGCTACCCCAAACAGACCCTAAATTAGATTAAGTTTAAAAGAAATAATTCCTATGACTACTGACTTGGGCAGAAGAAGAAGCTTCTAGAGCTCATTTAAGCGCGAAAGAGGCGAACTTAATCCATAATGATTTAGCCTAAGAACATACTTTAGTCATACATCTTATTCTTTAGAAGTGAAATGACCTATTTCTAATCTAATAAATGCACCATCAAACATTATCTTGGTATTCCAAGTAGAGAGAATTCCATCACCACTTGAAAAACATATTATAACCCTTAACTTTAAATCATTTTCAATAGATTAAAGATCATGCAATACTCAAAATTTTGTAAAGGTAAGAAATAAAAATTATCCAAATTTTGGATACCCAATTTTTTGCACCTCATAAATTTGATAAAAGCTATTTGTATAAAAGTATATATTTCATACGGATCATCTATATGCATAACACCATTTTTATTTATATGAACTAACCTAGTAATTAAAGTAACAATCCTAAAGTTTATTAAGTTTGGCTATTCATTTTGTTAATAATACTGTATCTTTGAAAAGAGCTATCAGCTTTCCACCTATAACAAGCAATGGCTGATTATATGATGGACGGTCATTATGGGTTTGGCAGAGGTATTACGTTATATAATAGTATATTATAGGCTAGCTGGTAAGCAATATCTCCTATTTCCTTCTAAGTAACTATCAGCAAAATAGAGAAGGCAAAAAATCAGGAAGAAAATAATGGGAATAAGAGAGGAAAATAAGGTTTTTAAGGAAAAAAACGACAATTCATGAATTTTTCAATCAAACAACTTCACTATAAAGAGAAAGGATTTAAGTTAAAAAACTTGTTTAACAAGGCATTCAATTTAACTTTTTTAACAAGGCATTCAAAGTACTCAACTCGAGACAAGCCTCAAATTGAAGCCCACAAAAAATAATCTCGTGACTTAAGCTTCACTATTACCACAAAAAATAATCTATGTTTCATTATGCTTTAATACTTGAATCTCCTCTTCACTACTTTCCTCCATTCTAGATTTTTAAGAGCTTCATAAATGATTTAGAAATCAGCACACTATCAAGGTTAGATATGAAAGTTTTATAGTGTGAGAATAGCTTCTCATAAGTTGCATACCCCTGAATTGGATATTCAATAAAGATTACCTTATCATCAGCACCATAAGAGGAATAAGATAACTCATGAGAATTAGACTCCTCGACTGAAATTTCAGATGAGTGTAGATTTAATCTTTTGCATGAGTAGTTCTGTCATTGCAAGTTGGTTTCCACCAGCTGAAAATTTTTCTTCTCCTTTTGTAAAAAAGAAGTTCGCTGTTATGAACTTCAAGTTGAGTTGATTGGACATCCTTGAGTAGCATATTTTCATGCAATGGTGTCGTGTCTCAAGCCCCGGGTGTGAAGTGGATGGTTGTGTTAGGTAGTAGACAGCCAGCGTAAAATATGTCGATGACATGAATCTTTTTTATCATTGTGTAAATACTAAGGCGTCCCCTGGAAGCGACGCTCTGTATGACCTGAATAAAGTGAAAAGTGTGCAAGGTCCACTACACCAGTGCTCGAGTATAGTGTCAAATAAGCAAGGCTTCCCACCTTACAGATGGATGTGGGTAAAGAAAGTTAGTCATCATACTAATATTAGGATAGGATCTTAGAATATAGGTACTCTCATTGATAAATTAATGGAATTAGTTGATATTATGATTTGGAGAAAAGACTAAGGCGATTGATAACTTAGATTTTAAACTTTGGTGTTCAGGCAAAAGTCGCACTAGAAATAGTGTAGGTGTAATTATAGTTTGAAAGATAACATCGTAAAAATTAATATAATTGAAGATAGAATTATAGCCCTTAAAATTGTTGTTAATACTAAGATTTATAATATTATAAGTGTTTATACTACTCAAGTAGATTTAGACATAGGTTCTAAAAATAAATTCTGAAATGACTTAGAAGACTTAATACAAATAATACATCTTGAAGAAATAATTTTTATTGAAGGAAATTTAAATGGACATGTTGGTAGAATGATATAAAATTTTAGAAATAGTCATGGTGGCTACAGTTTTAGATTGATTAATGAATAAGGTAAGAGTCATATTACATTTTGCTTTTGCGCATGATTTTATTATTGTTGATATTTTATTCAAGAGAAGATATGAGCATATTATTATTTACAAGAATGGATCTAATAAAACACAAATTTATTATTTTCTTATAAGAGGAAGAAATCGTGGAGAATGTAAAGATTGTAAGATCATTCCAAGTGAGGATTTAAATACTCAACTTCGATTATTAGTTTTAAATTTTAAGATGAAGAGTTGTAAAATAAATGATATTATGAATTATCATCGCAGAATTAGATGGGGTACCTAAAAGACAAATAAAATTATTTTTATAAGTAAAATTCAATATCTTAAAATATGGGATGTTCATGAAAAATCAAATTTTATGTGGGATAAAGTAACAAACACTATTAAACAAGTGACAAAAGATGTAATTGGAGAATTAAAAGAAAAAGTTCTTCAAATAAAAGAGTTGGTGATGGAATAATAATGTGCAAGAAAAGACAAAATATAAAAATTATGTTAGAAAAATTAGTTTAAATGTAAAAGCTTAGAGAACTGGAAAAAAACATCAAATGGCCCATAGGGAGTCTAAGAGAACAATCTGTGAGACTAAAAATTATGCTTTTAGTGATCTTTATAATAGATTGGATAATAATGAGGGTGAAAAATATATGTACAAGCTAGCCAAAAAGAGAAAAGAAAAATAAAGATTTAACTCAAGTGCATTAAAGATGAAATCAAAAAGTGCATTTATTAGAAAATATATTCAACATAGGTGGGTGAGTAATTTTGATAAAATTTTTAATGAAGTTTCTGAAATAACGATCAACCTTAGTGATCTTAATATCATTAATAATAATAAAATGTTTCCTTTTAATGTCGCATTAGTAAAAAAAAAGTTGAGAAGGCTTTAAAGAAAACCAAGAGAGGAAAGTCCATAGGACCCGATGATATCCCAATTGAAACGTGGAAATATATGGGAGATTTGGGAGTTTCTTGGTTTACTATACTCTTTAATACTATTTTAAAAACTAAAAAGATGTCTGAGGAGTGGAGAAAGAGTATTTTGGTCCCCTTTTTTTAAGAATAAAGGGGATGCACAAGATTGTGCAATTTATAGAGGAATTAAGTAGATGTGTCATACATTAAAATTATGGGAGAGGGTAATTGAACATAGGTTAAGACGTATTACAAAGATTTTTCATAATCAATTTGGGTTTATGCCGGGCAGAACTACTATGGAAGCTAAAAATTCATTGAGATGTTTGATGGAGAAGTTCAGAGATATTAAGGAGGATTTACATATGATTTTTATTAATTTAGAAAAAGCTTACGATAACGTTCTAAGTGATATCCTTTGGAGAGTTCTTCAGAAGAAATGTGTTGATATGACTTATATTCAAGTCATTAAAGATATGTACATTATAGCTATTACTAGTGTTCGAACAGGAGGATTGACCGAAACATTTCCTATTTTTGTTGGATTACATTAGAAATCGACTTTAAGCCCATATCTTTTGTTTTTTATGAATGATCTTACTGGACATTTACAGAAGGATATATCTTGGTGTATGTTTTTTGCTGATGATATCCTTCTCTTGAATAAAACAAGAGAGAGCTCAGGAAAAACTTGAATTATGATGATCTACATTGGAGTTTAAAGTCCTTCATTTGAGTAAAAGAAAAACTGAATACATGGAATATAATTTTAGTAGCAGTAGCTCTAGTGACATAATTGTGATTGTAGGTGATCAAATTATTAAAATGTGCGGACGATTTAGTTATCTCGGATCAATTATTCAAACTAATGGTGATATAGATGGGGATGCTATTAGTAGAATTCCAGTTGGTTGGTTGAAGTGGAGGACCGCTTCGAGCCTATTGTGTGATAGAAAAGTACTGAAAAAAAAATCTATACGATGGTGGTGAGACCTGCAATGCTGTATGGCATTGAATGTTGACATTTAAAAGAGAAGCATAAAACTATGTTAAGTGTTGCTGAGACGAATGATTAGGTTGATGAATGGCTTTACACTTATAGACAAAATGCAAAATGAATATATTCGTGATGGGGTTGGTGTAGCTCCTACGATGGAAAAAACTAGAGAGTCATCTCAGATGATTTGGTCGCATTAAACGTCGACCATCTGATGATCCGATTAGGAGAGTAGATCTTTATATTCAATTTATTTTAAGAACGACAGAAGTAGACCTAGGAAGACTTGGGCATATTGTATAAAAAATGATCTTAATTTATTAGAATTAGATGAAAATATGACACTAAATAGGATGCAATAGAGAAAAAGATTCATGTAGTCGACCCCACTTATAGGGATAAAGGTTTTGTTGTTGTTGTCATTGTTATTGGTGTTTGGGAAATAGAAGGGCTAGGTGGAAGAGCAGTAAGTTGTGAGGCAGTGTAGGTGTAATTAAGTGCATCCCAAAATGTAGCATCTATGGAGTTCTAATATTTTATGGTAGCAAAAGAGTAACCAAGGGTTGGAGAACCTGACCGAATATTTAACCGACAAAGAGAGAGCTTTAAGATTCAAAAGTTGAACTGAATGTTAAACCATATGACGTAATAAAATTATAAATTTATTTAAATATGACATAAGTGATGTCGCTTAAGAAAATTTGATTATGAAATATAAAATAAATATCTCAATATTTAAATAATTAACACAATAATAATTTTGACATTTTATTTCAAAATTTAATAATAATTGTATTCCAAAAATTTTAAATATGAAATAAAAGAATCACGACTCAATAACTTTAACAAAAAATTTATAACAAAAAAAAAAGTTGTAAGAACCTAAAATCTACTTATACATGAACGATCTTACAACTTGGTTATCTTGAGGTTGCCATTGGCTCCCTTCTGCCACGTTGGCACAATATTGTTGCTACTCTACATCCCATCTTTGAATCTGCCACATGGCATTGAGAAACTCTTTGTACTTTATAATCATCGTCCTTCTCAAAACTCCATGTTTACCCTCCTTGACTCCGTCTCCAATGCTTTTCTTCTCCAATGGAAACTCCGCATGCGGAGGACTCCTACAAATTGCTTTCATCCATTGGCTTCTCCTTCGTACCTTTTTATTCTTCTCAAAGATGAAACGGGTCTCATAAATGACCTCAAAAAGCTCTCCAATGATGAAAGAAAATTTATATGAGCTGCAATAATCTGTTTCAAGTCGACGACGGACAGTGAGGTGTCATGCACCGAGGGAACCAACTGATTCTGTTAAATCAAGGACATTTTTTTTGGTTTCCGGTTGGACTGGCAGTTCGAGTGATTCTATGCCAGTCGAGGAACCTTCTTCATTTATGATGTCTTTCTTCTCCATTGGAAACTCCCCATGTAGAGGCCTCGCACGGATTGCTTTCATCCATGGGTTTTTGCCTTCATATCTTTCTTTTTTTCTTCTCACGATGAAATGGGTCTCATAAATGACCTCAAAAAGCTTTGTCCCACAACGAAACAATTGTTTCAAGTCGATGAAGGACGGTGAGGCAATCTTGTCGCCGATGAGGAAACCAGCTGGTTCTCTTAAATCGAGTTTTGGGTTTCCGGTTGCACTGAAGATTCGAGCGGTTCTATGTCGGCTCGCTGCAAATCCAGTGCTTGCTTCGACATGGACTGGAGCCACGCCAAGTTACCAGTTGAACCGGCCCAATTTTCAGAGTAACCCTTCTAGCCCTATTTGTTCGAGGCATACCCAAAGAAAGTACACATGATAGATGTAGGGTCAAGTTTTGTGCAGTTTGAGGAAGGTGAACAAAAGATACACACCTAAAAATTTCAAGCGGAACAGTAGAAGAGAGAGCTCTGATGTGGGGATAGCTATCCATCAAGACAAGATGTGATTTTTTTGAAATTAAGTATCAAGCTAGGCAATCAATTAATAAGGTATGTTGAAGTAAGAATTTTTTCTCCTCAAAAATATGAACTTGATTGGAAATCAGAACTAAGCAGGATGCCCCATGAAGATATATCTTATGTCTATCAGTTATCCCATTTTATTATGGAATATCAATACATGAATTCAAATTGATGATGCCATTTCTTTAAAGAAAGAATCTATGGATGGAGAAAAAATATTTATATGCATTATCAGTTTTGATGATCTGAATTTTGCATTAAAATTGAGTTTGAATCATGTCACGGAAGGTTTGAAAGATTTGAGTTGTTTCAGATTTTTTCTTTATTAGGAATATCGAAGTGATTCCAGTGTGTGATCGTCAATGAACGAGACACTATTTAGCCCCACTTAGGGTTCTTAATTTTGAATTTCTCTAAATATTACTATAGATAATAGAAAAAATAAGTGAGAGTTTGTAATTTATCATGAGATAGAAATTTCTAGTGTGTTTGGCAAGTTGATAAATTTCACATTGACAGCTTCTAGATTTTTTTTTGATAAATAAATGAGAATATAACTTTGCAACACAATTGAAATTAGGATGACCCAGACGATAAAATCATACAATGACTTTCTTTTCAATAAGACTTGGAGACTTGAGAAAAAGATGGAAGTGGGAACACTTGTGTGCTTGAGAGACTTTCCTTGAGTAGGTACCTGAATCTGTGAAGTCCCGTTTCATTTACTCGGGAGAGGAATCAAAGAGTTGAACACTCGAGAGAACCAAGCGAGGAGTTGGAAAGCCGAAGAGGGAGGAGGTGAAGCGAGAGGATCGAGGAGCCGAACAGATACTTTCGTGTATAAATCCACATGACGAGGGACGGTAAGGGCGACTTTTAGCTATCTGAGAATAAAGCAACAGGTTGAGGCATGAGTGTCAAGCAGAGGAGACGTTCAACAGCTTTCGTGATACAGGAGCGTAGAGGAGGCGAGCACGAGGAAAAAGGAAGATGAAAGAGGAGTTTCCTTGCATGCGCAAAGGTTTCGACCGTGCCCTAGCCAACCATCGAAGAAGAAGAGAGAAGAAAAAGAAGCATGGCACAAAGGAGGAAGAGACGACGGGTTGAGTACGTGCGTTTGTGCGGGAGGGAGCTGAAGTCGAGCTCTCATGCAATCTGAATCTCACGTGAGGCTCGACCAAGAAAGGTAACCCTTAATAAATTTATTTAACTGATTTAATAACAATAATATATATATATATATATTGAATAGAAAAATAAGCAAAATTACATAAAGTAAAATATGAAAATTTTATACATAAATAAACTTAATAGTTAATTAAAATAATAATTTATTTAAATTTTTGTAATACCATATTTATGTTAAGTTATCAAGTTAGAAGAGTCGACGTCAAGACAAATCAAATAAAAATTTAATCGATGTCAAGATAAGTATGTGTACTTTTCAGCTATAATAATATTTTGGTTCTCAACTATTTTACATTAGTAGTTAATAATACTTGCGCAAGCTTTATTTTGATTTACACTTTTTTTTTCTTTATTAGTCACATTGTTATGAAAATTTATAACTATTTACTATTATGCAATGATGTGTATATATATATATATATATATATATATATATATATATATATATATATATATATATATATATAGTATATAATTTAATGCGATCAGCGCATGAATAATGTCTATATTGACTGTGTGTATGTACACGACTAACTAAAATGGAGTATTCATTTATGGTATTAATGAGGAAACATTAAATAGAAAATGATATTGATATTGAAATACCTTAATAATACAATTTTTAGACGGTGTTCATGTGATGATTGTACATATATATAACGACATAATATATTATTAATGTAGTAAGATTCATTGAAGATCATCAAATATTTATATTGATTTATTAAAAGTTTAATTGGTATACATATTACTTTTTCTCTTGTATTATTATAGTTTATGAGTATTTACTGTCTTGTTTAGCTCAGAATTATTTTAAACTAATTTTTCAAGTTTAATTTGTTGATTAAAAGATAAGAGATATAAGAAAAAATATTTATAGAAGACACGGACAATCAATAACGAGGTAAATTTAATTATACTGTTTTAATTTAATTTAATTAGTGACTCTTTCATTTTGTTAAATGATTAATGAATATGAAAAACTTAGTTCCTGCAGTCCGACCGTCTATACCAGTCTTGGTTAATTCTAAGCCCCGGGTCGGATTGTGACAATTTGCAAGGAATTTAGTTGTACATTTCATATAAAAAGTAAGCTTGTTGATTGAAATTAAATTACAATCCAACTGTAAAACATAAAAAAAGGAAAGAGTAATAACTTGAGAGGGCTCTGAATCTTCTTTTCCAGCAAATTTTTAATGTGATCCATTCACAAGTCTAACAGATCTAGATGTAATAATCTATTCATAGTTGATGAGAGTAATAATGTCTCCAATCATATAATCAGAAACCCCTGAATCTATGACCCAAAATCTAAATCTCTCATTGATGGCAAGATGAAAAAAGGATATATTATCTTAGTGTGTCATGAGGCTGGTGTTTAGTTTTGAATTACCCCCAAAGAGTTTTTTAGTATTTCAAGTTGTTCTTGGTGGATGGGTCAACCAGCCTTCCAAATGTGGTAACAGCATTCACATTGCTCTCTTTATCTTTCCATCCATGTCCACGTTTTCAATCTGCAGGTTTTCCATAGAATTTCCAACATTTGTCTTTGAGGTGCCCAATTTTCTTGAAATAATCACATGTGAGACAATTCTTCTTGAACATTGAGTCATAAGAATAATTATTGGAGTACAGAGCTTGAACTCTCATTTACAGTCATCATAAGCTTTTTTCTACTCTCTTATCTTCTAACTTCAACAAAAACATCACGGATAGATGGAAGAGGCTTCATTTCCATGATCCTCGTCACTTCATCCAATTCCTTAGTTTCACTAGGAATTTGAAAGTGCTCTTTTTCTCGATGATGGATTTATACAACACGGCATCATGAGGATAGTTTCACAAATTTCAAACATATCCAATTGTAGCCAATACTTTGTAAATATGTTTAAATATTGAGTGACACTTGTTCTCCGTGGCAAAGATCGTGTAATTTGGCTTCAATTTCAAATAATTCTGCAATATTCTCGGTGTTATAATAAATTTCTCTTATAGCCTCTCCTAGATTTCTTTGCTTGTTTTATAAAGCAAAATTTTTATCCTGCTTCAGATGTCACTGAGTTGACTAGCCAAGACATAAGCATATAGCTTCCAATCTTCCACGTGCTATGATTAGGATTACTCGGCTTCATTTTGTATTTAGTCATAAACCCTTCGTTGCTACTTGTTGCAGAAATGGTGCACAACGTCTATGATAAAGAACAGAGAGGGTCTGTAGGCTGGCTTGAGGGATTCAAACGACGGCACGGAAGATTCTGGTTGTTGAACAGCTCTTGGAGAGGCTCTAACAGCTGTAGGAGCAAGCAGAGGAGGGCCTCCTAGTTGAAGGAGAGCTAGGGTTTATTTTCTCGTAACGGCAAAACTTCCTTTCAAGATGCAGATGACGATGCTGAAAATATCACGGGATGCAAATGACGAAATCGACACAGACAACGCAGAAAGAAGGCTACGACATCATTCAAAGTATTGCAGACGTAGTTTGAAGCCTTGCAAACATCGTTCGAAGCAAATAAAGCCTTCAAACAAAACCAAAGATGTCGATGATGCCGACCAAAGCAAGTGCAGAAGAAACAATTCGACCTGGGACCAATACCATGAAGATAAATGTGCAAGGGAATATTCACATAATTCTTATTTCCAAACTTCAACCATAAGACTACATATATATAAGGAAATCGATTCCTCCTAATTCACAACTTCATAGAATATATCTAGCCTAAACATGGAAAGAAAATAATTCTAAAATAAATAAATGGGAAGAGAATAAAAACTAATTAATGAGTTTCCTAAATTGTCTCCAATCAATCCATCTATCACTCATTCGATGGTCGGCCTGGGCCCACCATAGAAAGGAGGTCAATCCTCCGAGATTTCCACATAAATTATAAAATTAGCATGCACTATATTACATTAAATATATCTAATATAGAAATCTTAAGAAAGGCAGAGGTAGACCTAGGAAGACTTGGGCTTATTGCATAAAAAAATGATCTTAATCTATTAGAATTAAATGAAAATTTGACACTAGATAGGACGCAATGGAGAAAAAGGATTCATGTAGCCGACCCCACTTAATAGGAATAAGGCTTTGTTGTTGTTGTTGTTGTTGTTGTATATCTAATATAAAATACAATGCATCGAAAAAACAAAAACTAAGCACAATTACTTAATTGCATTATTAATTTCTTATTTTATTTTAAATTATATTGGATCTAATGTTAATTACTATAGAGAGTAAGAAAAAAATTTAGTGATTGAAGAAAATTTGGAAGACGCCAATAAAATAGTATAAGATGATAACAAAATTATTACGTTTCTTGATTTTTTGAACAAGATAAAAGTAAGGACGAGGCTAACTTTCATCGCATTTCAATTTTTTATTTTAAATTAACATTTAGTATTCAGATTTATGATTTGGCTTTATGATAATAACTAAATCAATATAGGGACATTTACACATAACATAATATTTATGCATTACATGGATAACTCCTAAACTTTTAAATTTACATATATAGCACTCAAAACTTTAACATCACATATAAGGTATCACATAACTAACTTTTTAAAATTAAATACACATTTCATGCATATATTTATGACATTGAAGATCTTATAAGTGTAAATATCAAACTTTAGATGTTAGATAAATAAATACATAAGAATCGTGGTATGTATGAAAATATCCCATCAATATATTAGTGGTTTTTTGTCATATTTTATTTTTTTTTCTTTTTTATGCTCACCTCCATCCACCTTGAAGCTTACTCCTAGTCTCGCTAAAGAAAAAATACCTCAATTTTAAATATCACTTTTCTAAAGCTTCAATTAAAAACTTAACTTGAGGTTTTTTTTAATATGTTTAAGTTGATAAGTTAAAAAAAAATATTATAAATTAACAAATTTGTATTTCATGAATTATTTTACAAAAGAGCATAGTTTCGAATTGGCCATAACCAGAAAATTTATCCCATAGTTGAATGTCGAATTGGTTAGATACTTGATTTTTAATTTTAAAAATAATTTTACTTTAGTAAATGCTATGTAAGTTTTACACGTAAATTAAACATAAATTATGCATTAAAAAGTTCATCATATTTTAAAGTGTACATTTATGTCCTACCAAATATGATTAAATGATCACATATCATTATAAATTGTGAAAGGATGAATTAGAATTATGTTAACATTTTTTAGCGGAATTTATTCTGAAAGTAGAATAAAATACCCTCATTAGCTATAGATTAATGCACATAATTAAACTGCATGTCAAAGATTAATGATATATGAACTCAAATATCTAACCATATAAATTAAATGAGCATAAGAAATATCATTTTATCTGAGATAGACTGATAATAATATGTTTATCAAACCTACACAAATAGGGTAACAAAGGTGAACCCATATAAAAAACAAGAAGATTATCAAGCTAAGATGTTCTCAACCTATACAGGTAAGGAAGCAAAAATAAACCCAAATGGATGTAAAAGGGTCCTTCAGTTATAAGGTTAGGATAATCTATTCGAATCCGGGAGATAATACCAAGTTAATATGAGAAATAAGTGTCCTTAAGTTGATATGTTTATAATGACTTGAACAAAGAGGCAATAAAGATAACCCTTGTAAAGACAAAAGTCCTCAGTATGTAAACTTCAAATTAAATTTTCAATCCCAAGATTTGTGGTGAGTCTAATACATTCCACTAAATGCGTATTCTAAAACTAAAATAAAATACTTTGTTAAAAACTAAATGAATATTTTGAAAAGATTGATCTCTTATCTTGGTACCTATAAGCTTTACTAGCAGAGTGCACATGATTGATCATTGAACATCATTTTAAAATTTTCTTCAATAAGATTGCCTTTGTATTTGGCCTTTAAAAGAGAAGCATAATGTTAAGTTAAGTGTTGCCGAGATGAGAATGATTAGGTGGATGAGTGGCTTTACACTTAGAGACAAAATGCGAAATGAATATATCCGTAATAGGGTTGGTGTTGCACCAGTGATGGATAAAATTAGAGAGAGTCGCCTTAGATGATTTGGTCACATTAAACGTCGACCACCTGATGATCCGATTAGGAAAGTAGATGTTTTAGATACAACTTATGTTAAGAAAGGCAGAGGTAGACCTAGGAAAACTTGGGCTTATTGCATAAAAAATGATCTTAATTTATTAGAATTAAACCAAAATTTGACACTAAATAGGACGCAATGGAGAAAAAGAATTCATGTAGCCGACCCCACTTAGTGGGATTAAGGCTTTGTTGTTGTTGTAAGATTGCCTTTGTATTATTATGCTAATTATTCCGGAAATATCATTTTATACTGATTACATGTAAAGTGCTTGCCTATATTTGATTGTGCTTTTTCAAATTCATTTCATGATTACCATATCAAATTAGTTTGATTTATTGAATATTTGAATTTTATTTTGGAACTACTTATCTTGTTGAGATTTTAAGCTCATCGAATATAACAGTAATAATTATTTTAGTAAGATAGAAATCAGAAAATCTATCCTAAATGAGAATCAGGATTCAAAGTAATTTTTAACATGGTTTTAAAAAATCGAACAAGACTGCAGGTTCGACAGGTTTGGTCCAAGCTCGTGACCATTTTTGTATAGAACTGAGACTAAACCGGTCTTAACCGGGGTCGAACCAGCGAACAGGCAAAGCAACACAGATTTTAAAGAACCAGCTGATCCAAATTTTACTAATTTTAACCTTTTGATTTCAATCGGATGATCAGAAATAACATATTTAAATTAAAAGCAAAGAGAATGTCATGTCATAAATATTTTATTTAGAATATTATTCAAAATATTCAAAACAGTTATCGTAAATTAGAATATTATTTGTTAAATCGTTAAAAATGATATTAATATATCATTATTCTATTATTTAAATTATATTTAAATAATTTAAATATTTATTATGTCATCTGGTACAACCCTCTGTTCAACCCTGGTTAAAACATTGAAACTTGGATATTTCCTCCTTCTGGTTCAATGTACGGACAAATTGTTGCTATATGTTTTAACATATAATTTGATGCAAAATATAAAGCATGTAAAAGTATAAATAGGTTAAAAGTTTAATGTTACAAAAATGAAACGTTTATTAAAGTTTTGCAATTAAATTGACACCGCTCTAGTGTCCTTAGACAATGTGAAAGGATCAAGAGATGGGTTAGAATAATAATAGGATGGGCAACAGATGATAAAAGGGTAATGGCGGACCGTAAATTAGGTATTCAGAGCAAGTCACTAAACTGCCAAGAGAAAATCCTCAACGAGGCATTCATGAAGAAAAATTTTCGGAAAAAAGATGTAAGATCATCCATGCATTATATTCAGTTATTGACTTTCAAAGTTAAACAAGTGTATCGTCACCAATACATAACACACTAAACTAATAATATATTTAGTCAAAAGCTTGTATTTCATTTGTCGCTGCATGGTGCACATCCAACCTAGGCAATAAGTTCACAAGTACAAATTTAAAGACTTCCTTAAACCACTCAATCAAATTATATGAGTTCTTATTGTCATTTACATATAAATGACATTTATATGACAAAAGCAGTTTCTAGAGTAGTTAAAATTGATCACTAAGCCTTGGAAATTATGAATCAAAACATTTGCTTACCGATGTGCTCATAAAAACATACTAAATTCTCATTTTAAGTTGACTAACTATTATTAAGCAGGTATAACATGGTTGGGAAAAATGTTGAATAGCAGAAAATAAATAAATAAATAAACCTAAGAAACTAAATCCTGCCCATCAAGAATAAAAATCCTCCTTTCATCCCAAGTACAATCCAAAAAAACACAGTTTAGAAAGCAAGGTTTTATTACTCCAGAAAAAAAAAACAGAGGTGAGTAATTATATGTAATAGAAAATAAGTAAAAAAAAATTTCTGGATCATTTAAAACTAACGCTGACAAGCATGATGTCCAATATATTTTATTAATTCTTGCCGATAGAGTGGGAATAAGCACTAAAACTCTACACTCCAGTATCTATCATTGCATATATTATTTAAGGCGAGCCAGGTTTCCAGAAAAAAGATAAATGCAAAGCAATCGAATAAATGTTTTGATGGTATCAAATTAGAAAAAATGTTCTCATTTTCTGAAAATAGAAAAAAATAAATTTAAAAAAAAAAACATAGAAGCTGCCACAACTCCATTAATAAAATGAAAAGCAATACTCACTGAAATTCTCTAATTAAAAAAGAGTGCCTTGAAGGAATAAGTCTTTCAGCAAGAGCATTATCTTCCACATTTAAAATAGAATCCATTTCATTCAAATTGCACTTGATGGATGACAACTGCAACAATAGATAAATGTTAAATGTCTTTTTATGGTATTGACACTATCAAGAGAAAATAGATTTTTTTAATTCGGGATGAATATCAATAATAAGTTAAAGTCCTTCAAATATAGATTAATATGAATAAGAAAGAAGGAAAAAGAGATGATAAGTGTTTTCAGATATCAAATATAGACATGCATTAAAAAAAAATATATCAATTAAGCAATAAGAAGAAAGGTCTTCAAATAGACATCAGCAATTGATGCCTATATCTACTGCAAGGTAAACGCAAAAAAATTCATCAAGTTTCACTAGATTTGAATATCTCCAAGTATTTACACAAATCAATTGGGTTTTAAGCTCGGAAGAACTATCACGAAGCTTTATGTTTTTTTTCTTTTCTTTTTTTTTCTCTTATAGCTTAAGTAAAAATTATCAAGAGCAATGAAAGGTTCTTCCATTTCAGTTGTTTGTAATGATATTGAGAAATGACAAGGTATCTGGTCAAGTAACATAATAATCGAATTGGATATTGAGAAATGACCGATAAAATATGTGTTGAATTAGTGATCAAGGCAATATATTTCTCATTAATAAAAAAAAGGTATTTAAACTCAATTACAATGGACTCGAATAAGGAAAGAAATAAAAATACAATCAAAGAAATAAAAACAAAATAAAGATAAAAAAGAAAACTACATAATACAAAATAAGGGGAATTAATAAATAATAACGGCTATGGAAATCTAATAAATATAATAATCCGCCTCAAGTTGAAACATATATGTCAATCATGTTCAGCTTGAATTGAAGTCGTCCAACAAAGAATAAAGAAGAATTTTGATGAGGATATCTGCTAGTTGACCACTGGACAGCATAAAAAGAACACAAATCTGCTCGGACTCGATCTTTTCCTTAATGGGGTGTTTGTCAATATCCACATGTTTCATGCGATCAGGTTGGACTGGATTGTGAGCAATACTAATAGCGGTCTTATTATCACATATTAGTTGTAGCGGGACGGAGGTTGGTATACGAAGTTCATGGAGCATGATGAGTAAACAAAGGGTTTCACAGATCCCCAAAGATATAGACTGGAATTCAACTTCAAGCATCGCTTCAGTGAACCACGTACCGTTTTTTTCTTTTCCATGTAACAAGATTTTCCCATACAAATAAGGAATATCCAAGATGGAATGCCTATCATGAACCGACCCGGCCCAATCAGCATCTGTATAAACAACAATAGATCGAGATATGTGATGTGAGAAAAACAAACCAGAGCCTGGTATACCTTTTAAATAGTGAAGAATATGGTGCTCATAGAGTTCATGCATGAATTGACTCACTATACCAACTGCGTGGCATATGTCGAGGCGAGTATGAGTGAGGTAGATAAGTTTCCCCACAATATGCTGGCAATGAGTCCTGTTGACCGGCACAGTATTGGAAATGTTAGATAATTTTCATTAGGATCTATAGAAATAGTCACGGGTTTGCACAGAAGAAGATTGTTCTCTGTAAAAAGGTCAACCAAATACTTGCACTGAGATGATCGAGCCACTTCCATGCGTAAAATATACCATAGAGATCCCAAGTCCTTCACTTCAAAGGACTTTGCAATGTTGAGAGATCGTTTTCTTGCAAAAAAAATATTGTCAATATAGACAATAAGGATGGCTGCCTGATCATTGGAGAAATGTCAGAAGAAGAGTGTGATCTGATTGAGTCTGCGTAAAACCATGGCCCACAACCACCTTTGTGAATTTGTCGAACCAGGCCTTTAGGGATTGTTTTACCCATAGAGAGACTTTCACAGCATGCACACTTAGCCTCTGAAGGCAGTAAAGTCAAAGAAAGGAGGGAGAGACATGGATACCTCTTCTGTAAGCTCTTCATACAAAAATGCATTCCTGACATCAAGCTGGAATAAAGGTGAATCTAGATTCACCACAAGGGATAATAGGAACTGAATGGTATTTGACTGGAGTAAATGTCTCTTCATAGTTAACTCTGTAGGTTTGTGAGCGTCTTTTGTCGACCAACTGTGTCTTGTTGGATTCAAAAGATCCATCAGAGTTGAACTTTATGTTGTAAATCCATCGGCACCCCACAGCTTTCTTGCACTGAGGAAGCTCAACGACGTCCCATGTATGGTTACGCTGAAGGGCATTCATTTCCGTCATTGCTGTTGTTTTCCAGGTTGGATCAGCAAGAGCAATCTCAATAGAAGCTGGGACCTAACATTCTGTCAGGGCAGTAGCTAATGCTTTGCAGGTCGACAACAAACTGCAGAAAAAGAAATATTTTGTCATAGAAAAGAAGAAGCATGTCCTCATTCGAAGGACTGGTCGTGTTGAGGATTGGTCAGAGAACTCGCCTACTCATTCGAAGGACTGGTCGTGCTGAGGATGTCGGCCAGATTGGAGTCAAGATCCTGTAAGGAGGTAGCAGGTTCAAGAGTAGGAGACTTAGAACAAGTGCGTCAAGTGTAGACACGGATAATGAGAGGAGTAGATGGTGTACATACAGAATTAGGAGACTCACTAGATGATTTACTCACCAGGACAGAGGGCTCCTCAGTGGCAGGAATAATAGGTGGAACAACCAAAAGAGTAGGATAAGGGACAGAGTCTAAGAACCCATGCTCCCATCACTTCGAGTCGAGATGGGAAAATAGGGAACACTTTCAAAAAAGAAGATATCAGCACTCACATAGATTTTGTTTGTGGTAGGATTAAGACACCGATACTCCTTTTGAGTGGCGGAGTACCCAAACAAGATACATTTATGGATCTGGAATCAAGTTTCTCCGATTAGGGGTAATCTTATGAATAAAAGCAGTACACCAAAAAATCTTGGGGTAGAGAAGAACTGAGGAAAGTAAGACATTAGATCGACTAAGAGAGTTCGGAACATGTTAATTTTAAAGGGTACTCAATTTGTGAGATAGGTGACAGTGAAAATGGCATCGTTCCAAAATTATTTCAGAACATTGTATTGAAACATAATGGAGCGAGCAACATTGCGGAGGTGACGATTTTTCCTCTCGACAACCCCATTTTTGTTGAGGTGTGTCCGTACACAAGCTATGTTGAAGGATGCTCTTGCACCAAGAATTTACTCAAAATAGAGTTGAGAAACTCATGGCTCATGTCGGTTTGAATGAACTGAATAGGAGTTTTAAATTAAGTTAAAATGGAAGTGTAGAAGTTTTGGAAGGTGACAGCAACCTCTGATTTGTCTTTTAATGTCGATCTATGTCATCCGAGTGTGGTCATCAATCAAACTCAAGAACCACTGTTTATTAGTATATCAAGGAGTGTGAGAGGGTCCTCATAGATGATTGTGAATGAGAAAGGTGTGTAAGTGTAGGGTGGGTAATGGACCCGATGATGTTTGGCTAATGAACATGTCTTCCAATTAAAATTAGAAAAGTTTTTATTAGAAAATATTAATGGATATAAACTTTTAGAATATTAAATTAGAATGACCCAAATTACAGTGCAACAGCATAATGAGACATTCAATGACTCGAGATAAGCTACAACTCCTGAGGGGAATGTCCTCAATCCCTGTACTCATCTCTTCGAAGTAGTAAAGTCTAGCCACCCTCTTAGCAAATTTCAATCTTCCCTGAAAGACGATCCTAAAAAATACAACAATCATAAGAAAAATTAGCAACGCAATCACTATGATTCGTCGACTTACTAACAGATAAAAAGTTACATTGCAACAGAAGAACATGTAAACTGACTCCAGAGTTAGATCGGTCGTTACTATAACCAACAATTTACCAGCAATAGAACTATAAGAGTCATCTGCAATTCTGACAGCATATTTCTCAGAGCATAAATAGTAAAGTTGAGAAAACATGTGAGCATCCGATCATGTGATCCGTGACACCATAATCAACAATCCATGGACTAGTGGAAAAAAATGTGAGAGCCATAGGAAGGGTACCTTGTCGGACATGGGAGGTAAATGCACTCGCAAAGAATTGATTGACTCCAAGTAGCTTTAACAATTACTCTATCTGGTTTTTTAGGGATTCAGAGGATTCTAGGGTAGGAGTTGGTTGAACCATGGTAGATTCGAAAGTCGTCGTGAGACCCTTGATAGCTTTAGATAAAGATTTGTTTGTCGGTTAACCGTGAAGCTTCCAACACTTGTCCCTAGTATGATTGAGTTTGTCACGGTAATCTCAAGTGGGGTGACCACCCGAGCGGGCGTAGAATAGGGTTTAGCACAATTCGAGATCAAGGCGGATGATTCGATTGAAGGAGTAGAAGTGTCAAGCAAGACAAGTCTCCGGCTCTCTTCCCGGCGAATCTCAGTAAATGCAGCATGAGCGAAGGGAAGAGAGTCCTGACCAAGAATATGATCTCAGACTTCATCAAGGTCTTTTTTAAGTTTGGCCAGGAATTGGAACATACGATCCTTTTCTACAATCTTCCAGAAGAGAGAAAGGTCGAATTGAAAATCCTATGTGTAGTCGTAGCACAGGTCGCACTCTATCCATGGTGCCACAAGGTCACTACAGTACTGGGTCACGGTTCTTAACATTTGTTTTGCCTCCCGGATTTTCTTAGACACCTTATAGAGTTGGCCAGAGTTTCCTACATCTGAGTAGGTATCACGGACAGCCATCCAAAGGACACTAGTTGAATTGAGAAACATGTATAAACGGCCAATTGACGTTTCTATGGAGTTGCTCAGCCACAACATGACCATGGAGTTCTCCGCTTCCCAAACTCAATAAGTTGGGTCACTCTTTGTGCAATTTCTCAGTTCTCTTATCCCAAAATAGTAACTTTTAGAAATGTCTTCAGTTTCTGATATTGTCTTTGTGCGTCTAAGGTTGCCCTATGCTACAGAAATAACTATATCAGTTGCTCCAAAACATATTGAGCAACACAAGAATTGGGTTCTTCTGGAAGTTTATCTCACTGACGCATTTAAAAAAAAAGATATGCTCAGGTTTCTTGGGAAAAATAAAAAACTACAACTGGCTAAATTAGCTTAAGCAGATCGATTGTGGTCTTTAAAACATTAATAATCAGTGAACCTATTCAGAAATACTTAAACTTAAAAATATATATATATTTTATGTAAGAGTATTCTTACAGTGTAAACAATTAAACCATTTCAAGTTCAAATAAAAAATTAGCCATAATTGCAATATCCATAATTAGAAACAAATAATGATTTCAATGCAGAATAGGAAAGTGCGATAAGTAGCAATGAGCAAAAACAAGGGGAGAATAGTTAAGAATCACAAGCTCAAGAAAATATTCCAAAAGTATAGATTACACTAAGAAATCATAAATTCTATGACCGCTGATCTAATCAGTACCAAACAGCTTGGCATAATGTCTAAAATCCTGTATCCTGGTAAGCGGAAATACTTCAAAATGTTTGAAAGCAATTCAATAATAAAGAATATAAATGATATAACCACATCACTGTCAGAAAAATATCAATACTAAACAAAATTAAAAAAATAAAAAACAAATTGTAGAGGGAGACAAAATACCATGAAAAAAAAAACGAAAAGAGAAATGCTAGAACAAAGCTCTGGAAACTCTGAGTTCATATCTATTTTGTATAGTCCAATGAAATCAGCAACTGCAATAGCCATAGCTGGAAGCCCAAGCGGCAGCTGGTAGATAAAGAACAGAAAAATGCTAAAGCACGCATAAACTAGAAGAAGCCTCCACCACCTTTCAATAAAAAATAAGATATATAGGTCAGTAAAAATTAAAGGATGCTGTAAAACATTCCATTAAAACAGAGAAATTAATAAACAAATCATCGCAATGACATGAATTATGTATAAGAAATACACTGCCAACACTTACCGAAAAAGGCCACGAAAGTTGCTTGTTAGGGACCAATCAACAAGACCAACACAGCTACAAACAAAGAATGGAAGAGAAATCCACGAGGGATGACTGATTCCAACAACCAGCTGGATGGCTGGCAGTAATAAGTAGCATGCAATCCTCATAGGAGAACCTTTTACGTTGCACAAATAAAGAAAACACGACATTAGAAAAAACTAACAGAGAGTTGCAACGCTAAGAATAAAAAATGGTTAGATGCTTCTCAAACGTACAGATAAACATCACATCTAACCTTGTGTATGACAACATAATTGATGCCATTAAATTTAATTATTTTATTAGACAAAAAAATGCAGAGGATTGGTAGTAAAAAGACAAATTCAAAGAGAAAAAGAAAATTTATGTAACCAAGCATTATCAAAACTCCAAAAAATATCTCAAGTTTTCAATTATCCAAAGATGATAAAAAAAAATTATGTCAGTAAAGTTCGGATATAAAAAAATAAAGCTAATAATATAAAATATAACTATTTAAGTACCAAAATAAAACAAGTTTTTATGTGAAGTGACCGGATATCAAAGTTATGGCAGGATGAGTATTAACTGGAAATTGATATGAAAGTGTATCATATAAATTTTATTCAAGAATATGGAATAAAAAATAGAAGTTGCTTAATTGAAATTATAACAAAAGACTTCCTAAAAATTATAACAAAAAAGATTTTGGGCATACTTCCATGTACAACAAAGCATGCGATGAATAAAACATTACAAAGTGTTGGTATGCCTCATTTTTGTATAGATCAGACATCAAAAAGGAAAAAAGCGGCAGCAGATTCATACAAAAGAAAATGAAGAAATAATGAAGTTTATAGGTTGAAAAAACAAACCAAAACAAAATTCCCCAATTTAACTATCTATCCAAAATGCATAGAAGTGGTAAATAATGGAACAGACGTTGCAAATTTAAACATTTAAATCTACAAGATTCCAACCTATTTGCTCAACAGCTGATGAGATGTTTGACCAACATGAGCCTTGATCATAATTGTTTCCATGAACTTCAACAAAAGCAATAAGCCCAACAGACATTTGTATGATTATAAAAAAAATTACTGATCTTGATCCCAAAGGTTGAATCCTGCATAGAAGGTCTGAACTATCAGGTTTAAGAAATAAATCAATGAATAAACCTTGAGAGCACAAGATACATCATATAATATTTAAACTATAAATTCCCTGAAAAGTAAATTTTATCAAGAAGAAAAAAAAACAAGTTTGAGACATCCACATCATAGAAAGTAGTAGGCAATAGTTCAAGCTGTAGAACTAACTACACTAAGCGGACATGGAAGTGATGAAGACAATTATAAAAGAACAATTAAATTATAAAATGAAAAATTAGCTAAGTGAAGCTCAAAATAATCATGCCTTCTCCTACTTCTTTTCCTTTCCTTTTCCTCTCCTCCTTGTCTTTCCTCTTTCTTTCTTTTTTTTTCTTGCCTCCCTAAGCCTTTCCTAATTCTATAACCTTTCCTAAAACCTAAAATCTAATTTTATTCTCCTTCTCATTTTAAAACTCTTGCATTAAATCTGAATTTTGAAATTTCCTTTCCTATCTTAAAATTCTTGCCTAAAATTTGAAACAAATATTATTCATTTTCTATTTTAATGTTTCCTAAAGTTGAGTTTATAAATAGTAGTTCTTATGTCTAAGGTAGGGGCCTTGATTTTGAAATCTAAATTCAGTTTTACCCAACAGTTCTCCCTCTTGAGGGTTGTGTCCAACGATAAGGTAGGTGCTTCGACAGTAAACACGTTTGAGGTGGTGGTTATCTTCCTTGTTCCGACTACTTCTCGCTGTCCTGGTTGCCGCAACCCGGCTCCTTTCCTAGCGTGCTGCCACGCCTTATGCAATCTCCCTGCAGGTTGTCGCAGCCTTGCTGTCCTACCTATCCTCTACCGCCTTTCCCACAGCAGGCTGCTACCCCCTTCAGGCTCTCACAGCGCACTTCTGCCACTGCAACGCTCCCACCTGCAGTCCGCAACACCTGCTACCTCCCTCCCGACAGGTCACAGCCATCCTCAGCCTTCCCCAATGCCTCCAGTCATTGCAAACTTCCCTCCTCCGTTCCTCGGCTTCGGCTGCCATCCTTGCCTCTGCTCCTCGGCTTCAGCCGCCTTTCCCGCTGCCTCCATATTCCAGTCTTCAACGACGTCCCCCGCTTCATCTGACTATAGTTTGACGCCTCGACGAGTGCTGACTCACTTCCAACCGATATCTCGCCGTTTCACCGCAACCAATGTGTCGGCACCATCTCTCCATACTCCCTCCTCATCGAGCTTGGTATGTCTTTATATGTTGAGTCTTTGTTGTAATATTTTGTTTTATTTTAATTTGCACAATGTCTTTCTTTCTTTGGAGTCATCGTTGTAACCGTCTCTTTCAAGTGGTTAATAAAATTCGTATCATGTGTCGTGATTTGGGTTAATTCCGGTATCAAAAAGCCCACATTAAAATCGTATCAGCCACATAAACTGCACAATCACTTTGGGTGTAATTGCACTTAAAATTTCTAACACTAATACTAACGTCAAAGATTTGCTTTAAAACGTTTTTCCTTTATTAAAAAAACATTAATTCACATATATGGTACAGGAATAGAAGTTTTAATTAAACCATTTACTAGATGTGACTAGTAATAAGTTTGATAAGGAGGTACTTAAATTTCAAAATAAAGTAAAAATAGCAGAAAATGAGCACAATGCCAAAGCTCCATGTTGTCATACAATTGATGAAGTGATCGCCCAAATAGAAATACTAATAAATGCATTTCACTAAGTAGGGATGAACAATATTTGGATTGGCAAAGTAGAGGTCAAGAAATTAAATTATGATAAAATTTTTTTTTTTAAATATCAATTTAGCGCAGAAAATACAGAAAAATTTTGTAGCTCGTGTGACCTAAAATCCTAGAATCTATAGGGGAAGCAGGCAAGAAAGTAAATTGAAATAAAAAATTGTTTAAAAATGACATTTAAAACATAGCAATTTCATGCAATTTGATGAGGAAAAAAAGGAAATGTTTAGAAAAAGGAAAACATAATATGTAGTAATTATACATATTAATAGCCGTAAATTAAGACATTCTCCGCAATTCACCTTAAAAGATGTGGATAGATCCATAGCTATAATTCTCAAATGGACAATGAAATATGAATTAGAAAAATAAATTGAAAACTTGACTGAAATAAAAAAAAAATCAGACATTAAAAATTAACCAAACTATTTCTAGATAACTCAAGTTACTTGTTAAATTCAAAAGATAAGATTGCAAAATAATGGACTCTGGGAAATGAATTAGTGTGATCTCAAATAAGCTTAGAGAAGATAAATATATTTTGGACATTTGAATGATCAAAAATTAGGAACTTTGAAAATATTGATCAAAACACAAATCTATAATAAGAGAACAAACCTAGGTTACTGATATTGAAGCATGAAATCAAGATTATGGCAGACAATGTCATCAGTTAATTTCAGTACTTCTTTCGAACAAGAAGAGTGTAAATTGGAATCATGTCCTAAAATTTATGACAATTTTATGAGAGAAATGAAGGTGTGATGTGAGTAGGTGATTTTGGGAAACATTTTATCACTGATTTAAGCACATTCCATGATTCAGATTAGATTTCTATTTCCAGTGGATACAACTTCGTATTTTGTTAGATGATAGAAAATGATCTTAGCACAAAAGATAGCAATCTATCTAGTGTTAGTACATACAATAAACAAATTTAATGTCAGTCCCACAAATACAATTAAAAACAATTTCATTCTATCTAGAAAATGTATTTCTTGGAATAGTTGGAAGAAGTCCACTGATGATGATATCAATTGTGAATCGATCAAGTAAAGACTAAAGCAAATAATTCTGATTTAGCTGATTAAAAACTAATAAGAAGATCATCTAATCAAACATCCACGTAAATAAATTCCAATTAATTAAAGATAACCTTATCATAAAAAACATTGAATAAAATAAATTCTTAAGCTAACCAATGCATAATTGCACAAAAATGTCACTAATTAATAATTAAGATAACAAATATCTATTTGTATAGTACAAGGAGAGCTGGTTCTCTGGGCAAAGGTGTGAGGAGATGCAAAGCCACGGTGTCTCACGCATGTCATAGGCAAGCTAGCCTTACGATATCACGTAGAAAAGCAAGTAACTTGACTTGATAAGAGAAATAAATGCTAGTGCTTTAAATATTAAATGAGTCAGTTCTGTTGATAAGCTCGTACAGAAGTCCTCGAGATTATCACAAGAAAATAAATTTTTATTGAACATTTATTTAAGTGATAAATAATTAAAATAAATTGACTATGGATTTCAGGATGCAAGGCTATGCACAAAAATTTAGCATCCAATCCAGAAATTCTATTCATACCTCACAAAACCGATTAACTTTGCCCACCAATTATCAGCTACCTTCCAATCATTTCCTTCAATGCACCAAATAATACTGAAAACGATCTGAGCTATTATAGCAATCAATGAAAAAAATATTGTACACCATGATAAAATATAAACCCTCCAGAAGTTGGATCCTGAAGAAAAGTGTCCAAAAAAAACATCACAAAAGTAGAATTATAACAGAAAAATATCTCCAAGATGAGGTACAAGTGAATATAAAAAACTTTTAAGAAATCAAGGCCAATATAAAATAAAGAAATGCTTGTGTGAAATATGGAAAGCCTTTATGTGATATAGGTCTTCAGGAATAGCTAGTGAAAGTCTAACAATAACAAATAATGTTAAAGGTGAAATACCTTTGTATTGACTCCTCTCAAGTGCAGTCGCTGTGTCTGAATTTGAAGATGAAAAAAACTAACTGCTAATTATCAGATGCTAAGCTTATTTGAACACATGCCAAAAAGTTAATATTTGAAAAAATTGTGCACAGCTGGGCACATACAACAAGCTAAATAAAGTCCTCTTATTCATGAAAGATTAAACTTTCAATGTTACTAATCAATAGCAGCACAGGCAACAACATTAGTCATACCATGAATATCTGGGTCAGCCTTATAAATCCTTCCGTGCTACTTTACTCTGAAAAGTTAGTGGTGTTGTTAACCCTACATTTGTACTCAAACATTATCCACTACTTCATGTGATGATAACGATTATCCACCCTTTGCCTCGATGTTACTTTCCACTATGTCCAACACCCTTCCTAATGGTTTGACTGCTATTAGTTGGCTCTGTCTTCTACTTTTCCATGTGCTTTCCAAAACATAAGTATACCATTCAACATAAAGAGATCTAAGACAGGAACAGAAAAACAAATAGACCTGCATACACACACACAAAACAAAAGAAAAAGATAGGTGGCAGGAAGAGGGGAAGAGAAACATAGAAAAAGAGTGAGGAGGAAAAGAGACTGAGTCTACAAACTTTGTCATTCACCCCTATAGGTACTAGTTTTGAAAATGCCAACCCAGTTCATGCTATGGTTTTTACCAGGGTGCATGCTGCAAAACGTGAGCAGACTAGCCATTGCCACCAATTCACTACATACATCCATAATCGGAAACCCCAGATAAAATGTGCAAGAATGAAGTGCTAAGGCCTACCAAATAAACCATGTAGTCAATAGCTAACCCAATGTCTGTTTCTGTTAGGTTCCTAAGGGAGAACAATGTTAGAAAACCTAATAAAAATACCATCTAAAGTATGAAAAGCTTCATGCCACTAGAAGAACATATCTTCAGCTGATAAACTGGAAGAACACAAAGCAATTGCATACTCAAAAATAAGAACAATCACAATTTTCAATGAAAGTTTCACTTTAAAGAACAGATTGCATACCTCTGTTTGTTGCGCTCAACTGAATAGCCAAAAAGATCAATAAATTGATCAGCGAAATCAAACTCCAGTCAAGAAAAGAAGCTGCAAATTTAATTTAAAAATAATAGATCAGGCAATCTTATAAGCATAATTACGAGGAACCCATCAGTTAATGAATTCAAAAAGATAAATCCCAAATAATTACAACATTTAAAGAAAATAAATACAATCAACCCTTAAGTACAAGGAATGGATATTCTCTCTCTACATGCCACGTATGGATAAATTTATGTGATACTTCTTCGAATGTTGCAGGCTTAATTAGAGAATCAGCATAATTAATGTTTTTGGTACTTCAAGCCTTCCAGTGTGTCCCACACAAAAAAGGTGTAGCACCCAAATCAAACACTGATGTCCAAGTCTATCCATGGTTTTTATGAGTTTGATGTATATACTTCATCACAAAGGATAAGTGCTCTCAAAAAAATAATAATAAAAAAATAAAGCTTTTCCAACAAAAAATACTAAGGGTACGTTTGGGGCAGCTTTACAACTGCTTTTTGTTTCAAAAAACAGTTTAGGGTGAGTTTGGGCGCGCCTTTTCGAGTGTGTTGCGTAAAATCGTGGCCGCTGACCAACTTTTATGAAAAGAGGGTGGAGACTGCGTTTTGCGAACATCCCACGGCATAATATTGAAAATGGCATCGTTGCCCTCGTTGTATCCGCGAAATTACCCGCATAACCCATGAAAAATCGACGCCAGCCGGTGAGAGTTTCACACTCATTCTCTTCCCCATCACTACGTCTGCCTTTGATTCTTCGCTCCATGTGGTTCTTAGCTTTATTTCCATAGAGCATTGCATTTTTGGTTTGATTTTTTGTTTTTTTTTTCCCTTCAAAACTTTTGCATCTCTTAATGCTTATGAATGGAGGGCTTTTCTTACATCTATGTTGGTTGTGTAAAAATTAAAGCATTATTTTAGTTGTTCCATGGAATATGAAAGGATTTTTGGAGTGAAGGGGGCTTTTCTTGTGTCTTTGTTGGTTCATTTTTGTGGAAAATGACAGAATTCTTCTGTAGCCCTTGAAAAACAAAAGAAACTTTGATATTTCAAAGGCTTATCTTGCATCTCTGTTGGATGATTTATGTAGAAAATGCTCAATTTCTTTAGTGGCACTTGGAAAAATAAAAACATTATTGATGTGTCGAAGGTTTCCTTGCATGTTTGTTGGTTTATTTATGTAAGAAACAATAGCATTTTTGGTCGCCCGTGAAAAAAAGATGCATCTTTTAGGTGTCGGAGGCTTTTTTTGTGTTTATGTGGATTGATCAATGTGATATTCTAAATAAAGTTTTAGTAACCATGAAAATCATAATCATTTTGAGTACATAGAGATTTCATGCATTTGTGTTGGTTGATCAATGTGAAAAATAAAGGATTTTTAAGTGGTAGTGAAAAACGAAACATTTTGAGCGACGAGAGCTTCACTTGTGTCTCTATTGGTTGATCCATTTGAAAAATGAAAGAATTTTTTATTTGCCCGTGAAAACATAATGATTTTTGGTCTGCCGAGGGCTTCTTTTGTGTTTCGGTTGGTTACTCGAAGTGAAATTGTAAAAAGCATTTGTAGCAGTCCTGAAAACTTTGTTGCTTAATCCATGTAAAAAATGTGAGACTCGGTTGATCAATTTATGAGCAAGTGAAAGAATTTTTAATGTCATGGCGATAGATTAATGTGAGGAGTAGTATGTAGAAACCCTTACAACTTTAGAATGAATAGAAAATGATGAATTATAGTGGTTTTCAACTAGCTTTGTTGATAAAGATTTTCAATGTTGCTTGTTATGCGGTTTTCGGCCCCAGCTGCAAGTATGATAATACTTTATTTTATTTGATATGGTAATGACACGGTATATGTTATTTATAATGCCGGTGTCGATTGTGATATTTTAGATATGCTTTACAGAGCTATGATGTAAAACAAAAACAAAAAGTTCAATCGATTACCAATTGTGATTCACACAGTTGCCTTTACTCTTTTCTTATCATTGGATTCCTTAACCAATTGTTGTCAACCGATTACCAGTTGTGATCCATCTCACATTTAATATCTCATCTTAATCATAAGCATATTGCCTTCTACTTTATATTTTTGAGCCTACTCGACACAATCAACAAAAGTCATTGTCTATTCTTATTCTTGAGAATATTGTATGTTATTTTGTATATTATGAAGCCCATATGATACAATCCTCAAATACTATCTGATCTCGCTCTTAAGAAATTTATTTCTATAGCCCATGTTTGTAAACATATGACAACCGAATGCAAATGGTGATCAGGGATGGAGCAATCACTGACAAAATGATCTCATTGACCTTTGCTTTGGTTTTTTGACAGTTTTAAATTTCTATGCACCTTTTTTAATTGATTCTTACTTCTAATCTTAAAATGTGTTTTTTTTTTCATTATTTTATCTTTTTTTATTATCATCACGCATTTGCGGAAAGTTTAGTGTAAGTTATCTACCTTTATTACAATATTATTTCAATCTATTGTAGATCACAAAATTTGAAAACAAAAAAAATATGGTATATCGGCTAGTTGGGAGAGGGAGGTGAAGATTATTTTTGTGATTTATGCTTAAAGAATATTGAATTAGGATACAGACTCGCAACAAATTTAAATAAATAAGGCAAGCAAAACATAACAATAATTTTCACGAAAAAGCAGCAAGAACAGTGTTTGATAAAACTCAGTTGAAGAACAAATGGGATCAACTAAAAAACTGAAACTGTGGAAGGAATTAAAGCGATGAGCAACTGGATTAGGCTGAAATCCTAATAAAAAAAGATATGCATCACAGGAGAGGTAGAGAGAAAAGCTTTTGGTAAGTAAATGTTGTTATTTAATTTTTTTCATACTTCCATATCATTTCAACGATGAACTTTTCAAATACGAGTTGTGTTGAATGCAAAATATTTCATGTTTTGTGGCATATTCTGACCTGAAGAATAAATTTGATTTTATATTTCTCGGTGTTATAGCTACGGGTTCTAATGTCTAGGCAACAACACTCAATGAAGTTCACGAGGAACCGCCCCACAATTTAGAACATGGTGAATAAAGTCAATCCAAACATTGTGCACCACCAAGCTAACAACCTAAGAAGAAAAAGCATGTCAATGCCAAAATTTTAAGTGAACAAATTTCAAATTTAGTTAAAACTTGTATCAGCATGACATACAGTGCTTGCACAGTTGCTCGCACATATCTTTCAATGGCACTAGTAAATATGCTACTGGACAGCACCCTCAAAATATTTGAAGATATGTCATTATATTTATTTCCAACAAAATTTTTTGAAAACCCAACGATGCAAGAGGTTTTATAACAATGATACAAGAGCGGTTGATTCACCACCTATGTTTGTTCTTAAACAATCAATCCAGTTGAACTCGGTGTATTCATTTGTGCTTATATTTGTTTGTAATAAGTTTAACATCCATTTGAAAAATATGTATATGTGTGCTTATGTGACTTCTATATTATATGTTATTTTTTAGAGTTCTATTTGGCTTTAAATTTAATCTCAATATTTTTTTCAGTCCAAGTAACTACTCTCAAAATTAGTTGTTCACTTTTTGTCCACTTCATGATTTCTTTTCATTTTTGATATGCATGAAGTGATCTAATGGATTCATCAAATGAAGATGAAATAATAAATATGACAAAACGAACAACTCTTTGGCCACTACAATATATGTCATCAAAGAAAACTACCAAACATACTTGTGTAAGATGCCGTGCACAACATCCTTTTGTATAGATGATGGATTGGTGAGCTCCTTGAAGGTTATTTGGATAAAATTCATAAAATGTTCTGAATGTCCAAAAAAACTTTCATGATCTACTGGATGATATACAGAATATTTATGGTTTACATAAATCGTCCGGATATACTCCTATGGAAGTATTAATAATTTCTTTATATATAATGTCTCCTTATGAGTACATGCATGCTACTTCCAAGTGATTCAACACTCAACTGAGACTAACAACAGATATTTCAATATTGAGCTTAATTTGTTGGTTAGATTGTCAACAAACATTGTCAAACTAATTGATCCCAATTTTGGATGTACACCAAGAAAAATTTGTAACGATATCAAATTCACCTCGTTCTTCAAATGAAGTTATCATATTCTCTTATTAATTAGCATTCTCTTATTGATTTTCATGCATAATTTACTAAAAATTAATTATCTACATAAATACTTCAAACAGGATTGCACAAGTGTGATTGATGGCACGCATGTCGATGGACGTGTTGCCAACAATGATAAAATTGCATGTATGAGGCGTTTTGGATCCCCAACACAAAATACATATTAATAGCATATGACTTTAACATGTACTTTACCTTCTTAATGAAAGGGTGGAAAAGCAATGCTTGCGATATTCGCAAATTCCAATTTACAACTCTAAGAAGTGAATATAAGTTCTCAATGACGTCTCCCGATTAAAACATTAATGATCTTATGAAAAATTAAATTTAAAGAGATGTTCTAATATTATAAATATTGAGAAAAACAATAAATTGTCAATTCTGAATATTCCATGCAACAAAATTTTTTAAAATCATTTCCCGATATGAAGTAACACATTCCTGATTTCAAATGCAGCAGTCAAAATGTTAGAAAAATGAATGAATTATTTTACAAGAGACACTAATCATTACAGAGTATAAGTGAGAAAGCAATCGATGTATGAAAAAATAAGAGCATACTCCAACATGTGTCGACATATCCCTTCAAAAAGCAAGTAAAAATAATTACAGCAACAACCGCTCATTATATGAAGCATCCATCTCGAGACGATATAAACTTTAGGGTCTTGGACGAGGAGCATGCATGCATACTTATTGAAGCATTCAAATATTGTATAGGACAATCAATTCAATTATGACATAGAACTATGATCACAAAGATTATAACAAAATCACTTTTAAGACAAAATCAGTTCATTCAATGCTTCTAGCAGCTTAAAACCAGGAGTTATCTTTATTAGAAGGTGCATATGAAGGCAAACTCTCATAATTAAGCAAAAATATTGCATCAGGACTCCGCAAGTAAAACTACGTGCGGAGTCCCAATCTGAGCCACACATCAAACAACTTTAAAAATTTAAAAAAAAATGCAGTGGGACCCACTCCCATACATCTTAGATTGGGACTCCTCCTGATGCAATATTGTGTCCATAACTAAACACAAAACAGGCTTGTCCATTAAATAATGCATTGAATTCCTATTGCTACCTGTGATTGGCAAAAGTTCTGTGCAAAAAACGATATCAGTTTGCTAGGCCAAATATAATATCCTAATAATATACGAACTAATACAGCAAAAGTAAGGACCAGGTCGCTTGGTTCCATAGTCTATTTATATTACAGTAAAAAGCAATGCAATTTTTTTGTATTTGATTTTGTTAAATTTAATGGTGCAAACTGAAGTATTTCTTTTCGGTGCCCTTGCAGCTGTCTCGAGTACGATGCTATTTGGATTCAAGTGTTATTTCATGATAGTATCGTACCGAAAGACAAAACAAAAGTAACAACATTTTCATCATGCAATCTCCAATAAAGAGTCTGCACTTGCCTAACTCACAAAAACAAAAGTGTCCCCGGCTTTCCACAAATTGCATACACCATGCTTTAAGGTGAGGGAAAACATGGAAGAACAAATACCTCCAAGAAGCAGCAGAGGCAGGACGAACCGACCAAGAAAAGTTCCCATAAGTCTCCGCTCACCGCGCATACCCCCTTCCATTGATTAATCACAATGAATAAAACGGCTACCTGCGAGTAAGCCTTCCACTCTCCCTCCAGAAAAACACGAAAACCATCCAAAACATCGTCATCAAAACCTGCCTGAAACCGAACCCCACCGTTTCCGATCACGAAAAAAGAATATTAGGGCTCTCTGACAAAGGATCAGACCATGATTTAACCTGGATTTAAGCCAAATCTTGCCAGGCCGTCAGTGGACAAAATGAAGGCGACAGAGAAGCTGGAAGTTTCGTTAGTTAACGCCGCGATCCCCTTTATTCCTTCCCAATCGCGGAGAAATATTTAGGACGTCCGTAAGAAGGTTATTAAGAGGACTAAGGGTTAGACATTGTGCCCTTCTTACTGTGATTAATACCCTAATAATAATAATCATATATTTGTGATTATTAGGCCTATTGTGAGGTTATTGAGCGTATTAACCTCAATAACATGGACATAACCCGTTAATACCTTCTCAATAACTTTCATCCTCATGCAATTATGCATGTGTATTACGTATCTAAATATTTCTCCCAATCGTGATGGTTCGTTCGTTCAGGAAGCGTTGGGGAGCGACTCAATCGAGGGTTTAAGGCAGATAGTAGACATCGAGCTTTAGACGGGTCGGGTTTATTTGAGTTTTGATTGGGAGTTAGGCTTAAGTTTTATTTATAAATTACGGTCATCATGGATATCAAAAAAATAATAATAATTTTTTATTAAAAAATTAAAAAATAATAAGTTTTTAATATTTTTTTATAATTATATTGTTGATTTAAAATATTTAAGGAAATAAGTAATATGAATGCTTGAAATATGAGAGGATGTGAGACGAGAGTTTTAAATTGATTTTAAAAAAATATAAAATTTTCTTATACGTTTAAATGAATTTAATAGCAAATGTATAGATTTTTTATATTTGTGACAATTTTATATATGCATGAAAGCTATATTTCATTTTTAAAAATTAAAAGCGATAATTTTTATGTGATATAAAAGATTTGGTTGGTTTTAATAAAAAAATCATAATATATGGCTAGATGAAAGGGAGGAATGATGAGAAAATTAATCACCTCAAAAGCTTGCAATCTCGAAATATATTTATGAGACCAGGTCAATCAGTGGGGCCGGTTGGCGTGGGTCGAGTTCATTTGGGCTTTAACTAAGTCAAAACAGGCTCAAGTTAGGTCGAACACGTAAAATTTTAACTTTTTCATAGTCAAGTTTGTCAATTCTAAGTGGGCTTATGACAAGCCCATCAGACCACTCATCCAATGACTAGGTCTAGCATAGAGGCAATTCAATTGATAGGACATGAATCTCGAATAAGCGCGACAAACGAGTTTTTTTAAGCCCAAATGATCTGCTCCACCGTTGTCACTTTTTCCATAGAAATGCGAAAACCCCTTTTATACTAGTAAATTTCAAGCTACTAGACAATTGTCACTTAATTCTTATATATTTGCATAACTTATATCTAAACTTTAACACACATGCACATATATACGAGGTTGTGAACATCATACATGATATCAAACTAGAATAAGGAAATGTTTAAGATTCATTAGTTCGATTGAGATTGAACCAGAAGTTGAATCGGATGACATAATAAATATAAAAATTAATTAAATATGACATAAATAACTTAATAATGATAATTTACATGCAAACATTAAATATTAAGTGACCAAAATTGCATTATAAAAAATAAAACACACATAAAGCTAAAATCAATAATTTTAAATATAAAAATATATAATATTTGAATGATTAATCTCATATTTGTAGTAAAAATAAAAATTTAAAAAATTTAAAAAATTTAAAAAAATAATAAAAAAAACAAATTAACATTTTATAGTTCCTTCCTTCAATATTTGATAAACTAAAAGTAAAATGTTGATGGGAGAAAATTAAGATTAATTAAAAACCTAACAACTTGAAAACCACAACCATGATCTCTTCTAATATTGCATATCACTATCCAAGGAGGAGGATAAAGCAAAACATTACATTCCTCTAAAACACTACTTTATTTTAATCACACAATCTTATCTACATAAATTAGTCACGTTCTTTTATATAATAAATTAAATAAGCTAAAGTAAATAATTAAATATTAGCTTTATGCAGAAAATAACAATGATCACGCCACAAATGCTAATTTAAAATAATTTTAATTTTCATTTCTTCCACTAAATCATTCGTAGAAGAGAAGTAAAAACTATCTAAAATAATAATAATAATAATAATAATAATAGATGGTTTTTAAAAGTTGCAACAAGTTCAACAATCAATCGGTTTGACCTTGGTTTATACTGATCTAATTCTGGTTATCTCTAACATCCGGACCAGCTGCCCTACTGGTTCACGGTCAGACCGCCTAGTTCGGTTCATTTTTAACAACCCTGCACGCGTCACACACACACACACACACACACACACACACACACACACACACACACACACACACACACACACACACACACACACACACACACACACACACACACACACACACACACACACACACACACACACACACACACACACACACATATATATATGTATTGAACTTTTAAAAAGCTAAAATAGTGATGATATTGATGTAATGTTAATGATTTAAGTGATGTAAAAGAAGAAAGTAAAAAATTAAAATGTTACTATGAACTTTGTGACCCTTTGACTCTATCTTAATCACAAAAAAAAAAAATAAACAAGCAAACCTAGCTCCTTTGGACATTTTAACCAAACAAGATTTAATAACTTCATTTCACTTCAACAATTGAGCCTCTGCCTTTAATAGGTTTTATACAAGTTAGCCAGAATTTGTAAGGTTTTATATTGGATCCATGGGTTGATCATTTAACTCGGTGGAGCTAAACTAAACAATTTAATACTTTATGGGTTAAAAATGGTCAATCTATTTTTTAATTTCAAATATAGCAATATAAGTGGAACTTAAGCTCACAATGATATGTTGATAGATAGATATTGTATCATTACGAAAATATTCATTAGTTCAATTTAGCCTACTTATTACATTTTAACCATATTGAATCCTACTTTAGTCAATAGCTAATTTGAACTTAATCTTTAAATTGGTTCATTCAATCAAACATGCTTCTATAGAATGGGCTTAACTTGACTCGACCATGATAACCCTTATTTGACCAATTTTGATCACATTGTATGATTTGGCTTTTTGGACCATGAATATAACCAAACAATTAACCTACTTGACATAAACTATGGTTTATGGAGTGATCAAGATGCCAAGAAGCAACCCCAAGTTGGTTCATCCCAAAATAACCCATGGTTTGACCAATTTTTGCATATTTAACAAAGTTATTAGAATCTCAAGATAAACCAAACATCAATCTCATCTATGGTTTGGCCATTATGCAATAGTGGATAATTAAATATTATCACTCTTACAAGTAGCCGATGCAAATTATCAACTTCATTAACAGAGCTTTTCCCCCACTTAACTTTCTAATACATTATTAAATACTAAACATGAGGCTAAATCTCGGGTAATTATGGCTTTAACTTTATGTTGTAGTTGTTAAGCATAGAAGCTAACAACATTAGGAAACATCTCACCTCCATTTAGCTTGTTCAAAAACTGTCGATCGTCATTATAGATATGTTGAAACTTTGACATCAATTGACCCATGCTTCCAAGCCAATTCAAACAATACTAATAAAATATACCTAGCATCTCACTTTGGAGAAGTTGAGTCATTAATTTCATTGAGATTAAGAACACATGCTATTAAAATTCTCAAAACCTAAATTAACATACTAGGTATTGATCTATGAACAAGCTTAGTTCATACTTAACTAAGCTAACCCATGCATTAAAGTTCCAATCTTCCTATTGCTTTTCAATGAAGCATTTGCCTTAAGGAATCGCATGTAAGAGGAGCCTTTTGTGGGTTGAATTTGGGTCAAATTAGCTCGAAGAAAAACAGTTTTCAAGCCAGAACACAACGACGAGATGGGATTATTAATTGTGGTGCTTAATGAACAATCATTATTGATTTGCATGGCTATGTTTTTAGCATATTATTGCGCCTCGTATTCTTTAATATTTTCTTAAATTTGATTTAATGATTTAAATATAATTAATATGCTAATTATTTGTCGGGCTCTAAGCCCAGAGTGCGATAAGTGAAGGGTTGTAGTAGGTAGTCGGCAACCAACTAAAATTTTTTATCGAAAATCATGATATGATTTTAAGATGAAAAGTTGTAAGATAACAAATACAATAAAATATTATTATAGAGTTAGATGGGAGCATTTAAAAGACACAAATAAAAACATTTATTTGTATAAACTTCAAGATTTTAAGATTTAGGATGTTCATGATCAAGCTAAGTCTACGTGGATAACATAAGAAGAACTATTAAATAAGTGACAGAATATATACTTCAATAATAAAAAGAAAAAAAATATGTATTAAAATAATAAAAGTTTATGGTGGAATAATGGTTTGCAAAAAAAATATATATATATATATATAAGAAGCTTTGTTATGAAAATTGGTTTAAATGAAAAAGGTTATAGAATTGTGAAAAATATAAGGTGGCCTATAAGAATATAAGAGAACTATTGGTGATGCTAAGAATTTTGGTTTTAGTAATATTAATAATGTATTGGATATTATAGAGAATGAAAGTGATATGCATACATACATACATACATACATACATACATCTACACAAACCATCTCAAATAAATATATGCATACATACATACATACATACATACATATTATACCTCCTCTCTCTCTCTCTCTCTCTCTCTAATGTGTATTAAAGATGAAAATAAAAAAGTTTTTATCTTATATGAAAATATTTAACACAATTGGATGAGATATTTTGATAAATTTATGAATAAAGTTTTTAAAAATTCGATCGACTTTAGTGATTTTATATCATTAATAGAAATAATTTTTTTTAATTTTTACGGTTGAAAATTTAGGATGCTTTAAAGAAAGTTAAGTGTGAAAAATTAATAGGACCTGATGGTGTTCCAATATAAGTGTGAAAATATTTAAAAGATTTGAGAATTTCTTGGCTTACTAGACTTTTATATATTATTTGAAAAACTAAAATGATGTCTGAGGTGTGAAGAAAGAGTATTTTGATCCTCATTTTTAAAAATAAATGGGATACACAAGAGTGTGCAAATTATAGAGGGATTAATTTAATGTGTTATACATTAAAATTAAAGGATAAAGTAAAATTGAACATGGGTGAATATGCGATGCAAATATTTCTCATAATTAGTTTGGATTTATGCCAAACAAATCAACTATGAAAGCTATACATTTAATGAGAGTTTGAAGGATAAGCACAGAGAGAGCAATGAGGATCAACATATGCTTTTTATTGATTTAGAAAATTCTTATCATAAGGCTCTAAGAGGAGGTCTTTGGAGAGTTATAAAAAGAAAGGTATTGATATGATTTATATTCATGTCATCAGAGATATGCATACTATAACATTTACTTGTGGTCGAACATAAGAAAGATTAACCAAGTATTTTCCTATTTCATTTGGATTACTCAAGAAAGATTTCCAACAATTATTAAAATTCAACCGTATTTTTGAATATTTACCATCATTTGATTTTATATATTCTTAATATATGGAAGAAATTTAAATGTTTTTTCGCTCAAACTTTCTAGTTTTATTCTTCTTTTGATGTGTTTAACGGTCTTTCTTTTCTATTTCTATTCAGAAAAAATATTGCATCAGGACACCTGATGCATGCGGACGCGAATGGCGGGGCGCCATGTGAAAAGTGGGCCCCGCCACTCCATACACCAACCAATCGCAGTGTATGGTGGCGGGCCCATTTTCCACATGGCGCCCCGTCATTCGTGTCCGCACATCAGATGTCCTGATGCAATATTTGTTGTTCTATACCTTACTTTTGGATGTTGTTATGTTTCGTCTTTTCCGGATTTATCTAAGACCCGTCACTTTTTCTATTCTTTATTTGTTTACATTGATTTGATTCTTCAGAGTCAAACTTGAAAGATATAGATCTCTTCATTTATTTTAGAAACCAATAATTTCAAAGTATTTTAAATGCATTCTTATCAGTTTGTTGTCTTCCTTGTGAAGCCATGCGCTGGATTTTTCCTAAACAAGCCTTTGATCTCTCTCTAAACTCTGGATGCAGCTAATCTGCACGCGTTTCCTTATTCTGAACTCTCTCCATTCGTTGAACAGAAGGTGTGAATCCTGAAAGAGCAAGAGATTCCTCATCCTGTATTGGTCAACTACTCCCATATGCCCATTTACGCTTCCTGCACTCAAGATCTTCCTACACCAACCCAATATTAAAAAAGAAAGTCAACAAGAGTTTTATATCCTTAAATTTAGGAAGATTTGCATACAAACCACTTAATTCTTATGTAAACCTCAATTTTTTTACATATATATAAGAGCATAGGTTGCGTTTTTGGTAAATGCTGCGGCGGCAGTGTGGCGTCGGGCCGCATTTTCATATGCTTGACAAAACTGCATTTTGTTTGTTTAGTCGCAGACTCATATAGCTAACTGTCGTGGTTGCAAGAAGGTTGCAGTATGATTTTTGAAAGTAAAATAAATTTGCAAGTCATCGCAACCTTTTGAACATCAATTTTTTCTACAACAATTTCACAGCCGCACATTCAAGCAACTTCAATTGTCCCAATTAAACCCTTCGTTATTCATAAAGAGGTGTATTAGAGTTGCTATGAGTTAAAACATTGTCATTTTGACGTGGTAATGAAAAATTGGGATGTTAAGAATGTAGAAGACATAATTTTGGTGTTAGATATGGAAAATATATGGAAATACATAGAAGTTGGGGGTTTGTGTGTTAATGCCTGTTAACTTTATTTTGAGGTGTGTGCAATAAGTATGGCTTGTGATATTCATAATAATATTGATGGTATTGTAATATTATTAATTTATTATAGCATAATACCATCAATACTAGTATAAATAACATAAGTGCTATAAATAAAAAAAACCATCCTCACCATATCTTTCCCACTAATACGAAAAAAATTTGCATACGGAGACTGTACGCAGCGTTACGTACGGTTTCCGTGTTACATGGATGGTACATGGAGAATTTCACGTGTTATTTTATGTAACCTTCATGTATCATCCCTGTTATTTTGGATGATACATAAAAAATATAAGCTGGCGTGACATGCTGTTATTGGAGGGCCCTCGGTATCCAAATTTTTTCCCACTAATACAGGCGAAGAAATCCTCGGCGCAGGTATTGTTTTTGACTTTTAATTCCTGGGATTTTGGGGCAAAACGCGGTCAAAAAGGGATTTTGAAGTTCGCAGAGATGTTAATTTGTCGAATTTAACCGATCGGCAACCACCAACCAGCTCCGAAGAGAGAGGGGGGAAGAACATTGTGCAGCGAGGCGAAACATGAGCAGCAGTTGCAGCTGTTGCCGGCCGGTCAGAAGGCTGCCGAAGAGGATAATCCTTGTGCGGCACGGAGAGAGCCAGGGCAATCTTGACAGTTCGGCGTACACCACCACGCCGGACTACAAGATCCCGCTGACGCCGCTCGGCGTTGAGCAGGCGCGCTCCGCCGGCGAGCGCATCCGCGGGGTAGTCTCTGATGGCGGCCGGAATACCAACTGGAAGGTGTATTTCTACGTTTCGCCTTACGTGAGGACTCGAGCGACGCTGAGGGAGATCGGGCGAGCTTTCCCGAAGGAGAAGATAATTGGGGCGAGGGAGGAATGCAGGGTACGTGAGCAGGATTTTGGGAATTTTCAGGTGGAGGAGAGGATGATGGCTGTTAAGGAGACGAGGCTGCGTTTCGGAAGGTTCTTCTTTCGTTTTCCTGAGGGGGAGTCTGCTGCAGATGTTTTCGATCGTGTTTCCAGTAAGATTTATTTGTCTGTCATTGTTTTTAGGAATGATTCATGGTTTTGTGAATGGTTGGATAGTTTTCTGCAAAGTGGGAGCAGTTTTGGTGAATGTTTGCAATTTTATGATTATTGGATAGGGCTCTAGTATTAAACATTCATAACTACATGCATACCACTTAGATCGCTAACATCACATCAAAAATATCACTATCATTAGCTTTTTTATAATCATGAAATACACCTTTTCATGCGTAAATTTATGACATCAAGGTGTTACAAGTGCAAACATCAAATTTTTATGCGGTATGTGTGTAAATACATAAGAATTGTATGTTGTGTATGTTTAACATCATATAAAAAATATCATTATCATTATCTTTTATAAAAGTGAAATACACCTTTTCATGCATAGGTTTATGACATTAAGGTGTTATAAGTGCAAATATCAAATGTTATGCGGTAGGTATGTAAATATATAAGACTTTTGTGGTATGTATGTTTAACATCATATTGAAATAATATCACTATCATTATCTTTTATAAAAGTGAAATACACCTTTTTCATGCATAGGTTTTTGACACAAAGGTGTCGTAAGTGCAAACATCAAATTTTATGTGTTAGATATGGGTATGTATGTAAATCTTTCTATTTTTTGTTCCAAGATACTATATAACATAAGTGACAATTGTGTAACAAAGAAGACTTCGCGAAAGACATAACAAGAATAAATGGAGGTTGGATTTTGTCAAGTAGACTGCAACATATAGTTTGATGGCTGTGACACAACCCAGAAGTGAAGGAAACTAACATAATGATATTTATATGATTCACCATAAATTGGTCTATATTTTAGCCTAAGAACACTTTTGCTTAGGATTCCATAGACCCAAAACATTACTTCACTAATAACCCTGTAGAGAAACTGTTACAACCTTCTCCCCTCAAAAGGAAGAGCACCCTCACCTCAATTTTTGGCAAGGGCACCTCTATAAGTCACTTATTCAAAGTTTCTCTTAAAGAACCTTTAGATGATTACAAGAACAAAGAGCAAAATAAAAATACAACAAACAAATATCTTACATTATGTATATTTAACATATGCAGCACATAAAATCTTAAAAATGTTTCGACCTTTGAAATTCAAGCTTATCTCAATAACTGTAATGAAATATGTCTAGGAAGTTAAATATTGCAAAAAGGAGTAACTGATCTATTTTGAATGGTTAATATGTGTTACAAGAGTGTAGTATATAGGTATGCAATAGGTTAAAAGTTCAGTCAAATTGGCTAAGTTATTTTTTAAAACACTTAAATATCATATGAATTTTTTTATTTGCCGTTATCTTTTATCGTGGCACGTTGTGGAGGCCCGTAAAAATTGTTAACGATGTTCACTGAAGTTAGTGGAGCCGGGTTTTTGTCACTTCCTTGGCCACTTAGCATAGCTCTATAAATGAGTTTGTAGAGAATTGTAACAGGTAAGGATACATAGGCATTTTAAAATATTATAAAGGAATTTGTGAATTTTCTTTATAGATTATTTATAATATATTTAATATTCATAGAAATAAGATTATAAGATGGAGTTGAACTTGTTTGAATTCAATGCTAATTCAAATCCTTTTCATCAGCTTATTTTTACTCGTGATTCCTAGTTTAGTGAATTGGAACCTGTAGTAAATCCTTGGTTAATTATCCTCAAAAAGTGTGTTATTTTGGTGAATGCTCACAATTTTATGATTATTCAATAGAGCTCAAGCATTAAATGGCTTATTATATTTTCATCTGAGATAACAAGATAACATGAGTGACACTTGTGTAATAAAGCCAACTTTCTAAAACACTGTAGAAGAATGAATGGAGATTGTGGATTATTAAGTAGACTGCAACAAATTTTGAAATAGGTGGTTTGATGGCTGCGGCACAACCGAGGAATGAAGGATAAGTAACATAATGATTTTTGTATGATTCTGCCTAAATTAGTCTATATTTAGGCCTAAGCCACTTTTGCTTAGGATTCCACAGACCCAAAACATTCCTTCTCTAATAGCTCAATGGAGAAACTGTTAGAACCTTCTGCCTTCAAGAGGAAGAGAAGCCTTATCTTAATTCTTGGCAATGGCACCTATCTAACCCTCTTCACACGGCTTCTCTTAAAAACCTTTACATGATTACAATAACAAAGAACAAAATTAAAAAAAAAAAAAATTCTAAAAATAAATTTCTTACATTATCTATATTTGACGATTTGTAGCTTTTAGAATCTTGAACATGTTTTAACTCTTGAGTCAAGATTTTCTCAAAAATCTGTAATGGAATATCCTTTGGAAGTTGAAGTTAGCAAAATGAAGTTTTGATATATTCTTAATAGGTTGTTACCATGAACTTGGTTAAAAGTTTAGTCCAAAACAGTTTAATTTGGCTCAACTATTTTCAAAACAGTTAAATCTGAAATGTCTCTTTGAACAGGTTTTTATAATTCATTGCAGGTCTTTACATAGTCCCTTCAAAACCTTTACTAATTTTAGTGAAATTAATGGAGCCCAGTTAATGGGTTAGATACTTAAATGGCACATCCTTGGCCACTTAGCATGGCTCTATAAATGAGTTTGTAGAGGTTTGTAAAGATTCAAGTGAGGATGCATAGGCTTTTTTCAATATTAAAATGGAATTTGTTAATATTTTCTTTACATAGATTATTTCATGTACCTATGAAATGAAACTAATATAACATATTTAATATATTATATCTATTTTTCAATTTTTAGAAATCATTTTTATGTATTCCATAAAATATTTATAATTTTAGAAGTTTGGAGCAATATTAACAGCCAAGACTCTCAATTAACATTTTGCACATAGGAGAGAAACAGTGTAACTCAATCTTAAATCATAAGAACACTGTGTTATGTATAGATGTAAATATGAAAGATATAGGCGGTATATATGTAAAAAAGTAAAATTTAGGTGTTAGATACATAAATACATAAGAAAACTGTGTTATGTATGTAAACTTCGGGTCCGTTTGGAGCAGCTTATTTGGTGCGGTAGCGTTTTGAAAACGCACCTGTCATGTTTGGGTAAACCGCATTTTGGCAGCTTATGCGTTTTGAAAACGCACCTGTCATGTTTGGGTAAACCACGTTTTGGCAGCTTATGCGTTTTCAAAACGCTGAAAATAGTGGTCGGAGCTTTCTGTCTGCTGTCTTGCTTTTCCAAAAAAATTAAAATTTGTAATAGCTACCGCACCCAGCTTATCAACAAATTATTTTTAATCAGCTTATCAGCAGATTATTCAATAAGCTGCACCCCAAACAGTGCACTTTTTCATTTTCTGTAGCAATTTCTTCTTGTTATTAGTTTGAGATTTTCCTCTTCTTTTGCGCTCAAACTCACAACATGATGTCAACTCAACATGTTTTCTCCTTTTCTTCTTAAGCATGTAATTTTCATTTCACACCAAAGCAAAAATTTTTAAAATTTGATGGCTCCACAATCAAAAGGCTAATAAATTTAAAATTTTGGAATGCTTGTCCCAGGTTTTATGGAATCCCTTTGGAGGGACATCGACATGAGAAGACTGGAGCAGGGCGAAAACTCAGAAACCAACCTAGTAATCATCTCCCATGGCCTGACCTCCCGGGTCTTCCTCATGAAATGGTTCAAGTGGACCGTCGAGCAATTCGAGCGGCTGAACAACTTCGGCAACTGCGAGTTCCGTGTGATGCAGCTCAGTCAGAGCGGTGACTACAGCCTCGCCATCCACCACACCAAGGCAGAGCTCGAGAGCTGGGGACTCTCGCCGGAGATGATCATGGACCAACAATGGAGGGCGACGGTCAATCGGAAGAACTGGAATGAGGATTGTGCCTGGTATCTCTATTCGTTTTTCGATCATCTGAAGGTGACTGAGGAGAATGGAGAGGGGGAGATGGAGATGCAGCTTGCAGAGGAATGTGATTGAGATGCAGAATGTATAAATTTTGTTTTTGGAAAATTGCAGGCTTTGTGTAAATTGTTGTTCAGATGAAATGTTTGTTAATGAACTTTGATTATTATTTGCACTATTTTTCAGATTTGTTATTGTAAATGTAATGAAGAGTAACTCACTGATACTTAATTTGAATTTAGTGGAAATATTGTGTTATTAAGTTATATTTTTTATCCTCATTCATGGCAGTGCAACACTTTAAAGTGGCATTTACATTTTAATATTTACATATCTGAACTTTATCTTTTTACATTTATACCTCCCAAATCTTTTAAATTACAACAAATACTATCATTTTAATTTTTAAGAAGTCAAATGCATTTTTTTCATACATAAGTAAGGTGATGTCTATGTAAAACCTTAAATTATGCAAATTAACTTAATTTTTCTTTTACTAATCTATAATAACATATTGTGATTATTGTTTTTTGAAGATTTACATACATATCACACATTTCTCATGTATCTACATATCTGACACCTAGATTTCACTTTTTTACAGTTAAAATAATGATATTTCAGATAGGGGTGTAAACGAACCGAACACGAACGAATAGTGCTTGTGTTTGTGTTTGGTTCTTTTGAAATTTAGTTTGTTTGAAATAAGCTCGTGTCAGAAATTGTTCGTGAAGTCACTGTTCGTGTTCGTTTCTTAACGAACAAGTAGAACACTAGCCAAATACGAGCTGTTCGCGAATGACGAGTCAGTTTAACAGCCCTAATATTAATATAAATATAAATAATATATTATATTAAGTTATATTGATATATTATTATTATTATTAATTTATTGTATATTATAATTTATAAAATTTAATTTTTTAAAACATCATAAACTTTTTATATATACAACAACAACAACAAAGCCTTAATTCCACTAAGTGGGGTGGGCTACATGAATCCTTTTTCTCCATTGCGTCCTATTTAGTGTCAAAAAATTATATTATTTAGTGGGGTCGGCTATATTTTTTTTCGTTCGGTTAAATATATATGTGACTTTTTAATTTTTTTATATATAATTATTTTAAATTATTTTATATTTCGAACAATAGCAATTCAAATACGAACGAACACATCACTGTTCGTGTTTTGTTCCTTTAATTAACATAACGAAAAAAAAGTTATTCATGTTCGTCTCGTTTACTTATCGAACGAATCAAACACGAACTCTTTAACGAACCAAGCACGAGCAGTTCGCGAAAAACGAGCTTTTTTGACAGCCCTAATTTCAGACGTGGCATTAATGTAAACAAAATGGATTTAAGGTGTTAGATATGTAAATATATATGGGACTTGAGTGGTATGGATGTAAATGCCTCCTATGGTTCTTGTGGAGTTTCATTTTATTATGAGCCATAGAAGTCAACGCATTGCTTGGCGGTGACATTACTTAACCCCACCGGCCATTATGGGAATACTTCAAAATAAAATAAATTTAGAATTTGAAAAGTACTATAGTGGAAATTTATTGATATTTTAATGGTACTTAGTTTTCTCAAATTATATTTTTGATTTCTTATGAATTTTGATATTTGCAGCATGTATTAGACAAATCTCTCCCAAAATCTATCAATAAATCATGACTTTTTTCATAAATGAGGAAAAAATTTGCGTACGTAAAGCGTACGCAGTGCTGCGTACGTTCAGCAAGTTACATGGAGGTTATATGAAGGTTACATGTGAGTTTCCGTGTTTTATGCATGTAACCTCTCTGTAACCTCCCTGTAACTTTACTGTAATCTCCCTGTAACTTATTTATTTTTACAGCTTGCAGGTATGTTACATGGATGTTATACCTACGAGGCCGTCTCCTATTAGATGACATACACAGCGCTGCATACGCTTTACGTACGAAAATTTTTTCCCATAAATGAAGAGTTGAAGGATTAGAGATATATTGAATATGTGAGAGAGCTAAAATATCTTGATGAACATTAATCTCTATCCTGTTATTGTCGTTGGATTGTTGTCTCTCAATCACTGTTGTTTAGATGGTCAGTGCCATATTATTGTTGTTAGGTTATTACCGACTAACCAGCATTATCACGTGTAAATTCGAAAGGTGCACTTATCGACAACAAAGTGGTTGAAGGCGTACTCTCACAGCATGAGATCACAGATCCGAATTACGTATATTTTTCTTTGTGCTCACCTTTCTCGAAAAAAAAAGAAAAACTTTTAGATTCAAATTAATATAATAAATGAGAAAAATAAAATATATATTTGTAATGATCATGATACATAAAGTTTTATATGTCATGTCTAAACTATATATGTGTTGTATATTTCTATAATGATTGATCGATTTAACTTATAAATTTTATAAATCAAAATTAGATATTAAATGATTCGTCATTATCTATTCTAAGGATATCTGTGGACATTCTTTAACGTGGGATTTAACATAAAGGTTGACGTAAGCAATTATTATCTTAGCTTTATTAATAGGAAAATTTTTGGACGCTTATATTATTTAAAATTATCATAAGAAAATATTAATTATTATTATTTATTTATTGAGAGGCACCGTTGGTCGTGGGGAGTAGTTTTTCTTCATCATGTCATTTTCAAATGTGAAATCAAAAATATTTTTATGTAATTTTTCCGACCTCCAATAATTACTAAAGAAGTCGGTTAATTGATTATAATATATATATATATATATATATATATATATATATATATATATATTATTATTATTATTATTATTATTCATCTATAACTTTTCCATCTATGTGTCAAATATGTGTTAGCATGAATCTCGAAGAGATCAAACAATCCGTAAGGGAAGAGTGTAGTGAAAGTTGTCTCACTGCTAGGAGGATGTGAGGCCCACTTGACTCACCGAACAAAGTTATTCGAGCTAAACCAGCATGGTTAAAACTGATCGAGCCATCAGAGAGACAAGAAGACAACCGAATGATTAGAGTCAGCCACTACAAGAGCCAACCCGTGCGATAGCCTACTCTTCAGTAGAGTTGATCCGAGAGAATATACAGTTCCACAGCATCTCCCACCATCCCAAGGACGCCCCAAAAGTTCCTCATGAAGGATCAGTTATCAACAACTAGACCATATCAGTTGGTCAAATCATATCGACTAAAGCTCAACCGACCGAGTTGATTCTATCGACCCAAAGCCAACTAAGCTTAGCCAGTCAAGCCGAAAAGTAGATGGATGACATGCTCCTACATGTAAAATACCAGAAATATCTTGGTATGGGCACCTGTAAAGCAGGAACAAAAAAATAATATCTTCATTGTAACTTCTCCTCTGTAAACAAGAGGATTATTTTATGAATAAGAAACAATGAATTACTTGTGATTTTCTCTTCTTTCGCTCTATTGATCTCTCCTTGCTTATGCTCTATTCGTTCGGTGTGATTCTTGAACAAATCAAGATTTAACATTTAAGAAAATACGGTGAGTGTGGATCATGCCACAAATAAGAAAAATGAGAGTCAAAAGAGAAGAAATGCATAGCAGAGAGACTGACAACATGGGGTACACTAGAAAATTCGTGACCAAACAGATTCAGAAGTTAAAGGATCATATGTTATATGTCATCCGAGGCATGCCAACTCGTGGAAAAGACCAACCTCCCTAAGGCGAAGGACTGGCGCCCAATGACGGAAGAAAGGGGATGAAGACTCCCAGTATATCGACAGTGTTGGGTTGGCATTGTTCAGTCGACAACAGATTAAGTGTATTGAGGTGCTTTGTCAGCCCAAGAATGCATTCTCATAACAAATCTCTGAGCTCGAACACTCATAGCAATTCAATATCACAATACTTGAGTCCCACAAGGGGCAGAACAATCCGAACAACCACATAGCCTTGTTTGAGTTGACTAAAACTTTACTTAGAATCACTAAAATGCTAAAATGTTGTCTCTTCTTTAACGCAGTAATTCATCCCTCAGGGGGATTAATGGATTAACAACAAGAATAATCACATTGTTCACTTCAAACAAATGCTTTTGGCCCAATTTGATAGTGCCTAGAATCCCAAAATAACTTAATTCTATCAAGCTTATCATTTTTATCAACCATGTCACTGTGAAGTTCTAAGGCGACAAAGAGATGATAGATGTCCACTATGTTCTTGAGTAGTGACAAACCTGTTATCTCTAGGTATGTCTGACACAAACCCCTCGAGCTTGGTAACATGTGATAAGGAGGTCTCGAGACCTCTGAGATCACCCATTAAATCCTTGCGACCAAATGTGACGTTGGTATTTTTTTTTTGCTAAGTGAATTTTTGATGTAGGGCACACAAACGTGCTAATTGACACCCTTCAGAGCCACCAATATATTTTTCCCTAGTATACTGCTACGATGCCCAGGATTCCAATTGACGTCACTTGTCACCAATTGAACATCAACCCGCCATCCCGACTGATGAATTATAATGTGAGGGCGTACATTGGCTGAGCCGATCTGGGAGGAGGTTCAAAAGATGTTGAAGATCGATTATATTTCAGAGGTTAAATATAAGAGATAGGTTTCAAACTTTGTCATGACACAAAAATGGAACAACAAATGGATGATATATATCGACTTCACAGATCTGAACACCTAACCGAACCTCGAAATACCTAGTGATTTAAGAATTAAATATTATAATTTCAAAATATATTTTATAAATTTTACTACTAGAGATTTACTACGGTTAATGCACTGCTCACTATGTAACAACACAAATGCACGTATCGTTCAAGTAATATAAAATTTTGTTTAAACTCAAAATATCGATCCCACAGGGAAGACACTTATTTGTGAAAACCTAAGAAAAATTCCAACTAAATTTGAGTAATCTTAGCTAGAAAATAAGTTTGATTTTAATGTGAGCTACGGAATTCTACCAAACTATTACTAATCCTCTAAATTTACTATTAAGCCAATTACACTAATTTAAATAAAGTAGGAGAGTTCAAGCTATTAAAATGTCCCTCACCTTGCAATGAAATTAGTAATCAGTGTAGGTGTATAACACTTATAAATTCTAGTTGAATTTTGTGACAAATACGAGCATATATTTTCTTTACTCTTTTTCAAGTGCAAAAAAAAATTAGAGTAACTATGGAAGTGTTTCTACCTGTCACCCTAAAAACCTTCTAGTTACCCCTAGTAAAATTATCTCCCAATATATTTGCACTAATCTACAAATTATTTTTTCTTCATCCTATAGATCAATGAGGTTCTTACTGGTTGTTAACTTCATCGCCCTCCCGGATCTTAATGGAATTACAATAAATTTTAACAAAATAATTGACCATATTAAAATGTAAATGAAGCTTGAAGTAAAAACTTTCACAAGCATTAAATAAAATATACTCTAATTAAATCCACATCCTACACGTGATACTATTTCATTACAAGAGGAAGGAGTGAGTAAATTACTCACTAAGCATGAAGAATACACAATACCTCATCTTCTTATAATAAAATAAAGTCATACAATATGAATTTACTTAATACAAGACAATGAAAAGCAAAAGACTTATCTTCTTCCCAGAGAACGGAAGAGATAACTCCACCAAATGTGATTTCTAAGTTCTTCTTGCACTTCTACATCACTTCCTTACAATTCACTCGAATCTTTCAAATGAAATACATAAAAGAAATGAAAAATTTCCCTCTTCCTTCCCTTTCATGCACTCTTTCTTCTATCCAAACTTCTCCAAAATGATATCTCCTCTTTGATCTCCTTCCCCTGTAATTGACTCTGTAATCATGTACAATTCTGTCGAGAAACTGTCATGGACAGTTCTGGCGCCTAGGCCATGGCACCTAAGCACCCAATTGTGGCCTAGGCGCCATCTGCTTGGGGAGGCTACTGAAATAACTGGTGCCTAAGCGCCAATAGGCGCCACCTTCTCGGGTCTTTTGGGGGGTTCTGTCGCCTAAGCACCCATAAATGGTGCCATAGCGCCAGATCATTACTTGTTCCATTGCTCAATTCGCCTCAATTTCGATCCATTTTAGCTCCACTTCACTCCAATTGTTTTACCTATTATACCTGCAACATAAATATGAAATTATCTTACTTTAAAGTGTAATATCATCAAAAATAAGTATAAAATACAAAAGGAAGATTAGGATTTTAAAGGACATGTCAACACTGCCCGTCTGAAGGACAGCTGCTCCCTGCCACAGATAAATGTGCTCATGGATGCAGTTGTCAATCATTCCTTGATGAGCTTTCTCAATGCCTTCCCCAACTACCATCAAAACAAAATGTTTTTGGTTGACACTGAGAATATTGCATTCGTTACAAGTGTGGGAGTGTATTGCTATACTGGTGCTACCTATTTGCGCGTGACGGGTGTAATTTTTGTTAAATAGTATGAGAAAAAAATGTTGAAGTGTACGTGAATGATATTTTTGTTAAAAATAAAATACCTGATATGAAAGATTTAAAGGAGTTCTTCAAAACCTTAAGAAATTTTAATATGAAGCTCAAGAATCTCAATTATATATTCGAAGCATCCACATACAAATTCTTATGCTATCTTCTAACACGAGTGGGAATAAAGGCTAACTCAGAAAAGGTCATGACTGATCAACATGTCATCCTCGTGAAATATCAAGGAGGTCCAAAAATTTGCAATAAGTGTGCTGCTTCCTTTAAAATGTTGAGACAAATGAAGAATTTTTTATAGACAAATGAATATGAACAAGCATTCATAAATTTAAAAGACTCCTTAGCATCATTAATGCTCCTTCAAAGGCTAAAGCGAAATGAAGAACTCTTTTTGTATTCGAGATTTAAACTTGAATTCATCGGCCTGATTTAATTTTGAGAGGAGCAACAGAGGCAATCCCTGTTTATTATGTCAGTCGAGTCATCCGAGAAGCCAAACTCTGGTATCTAATTATGAAAAAATTAATATTTTATCTTGTTATTTTCATTCGTAGGCTTCACCCTTATTTCCAAGTGCATATGGTCATGATTATCACCAACCACCCTCTCAAATCTATCCTCACAAGCCTAGACCACTTCGACAGGCTACTCAAATAGACGATAAAACTAAGTGAGTTAGATATCTCATACGTGCCCCGAACCGTCATCAAAACCCAAGTCATAGGTAACTTCTTAGCTACTTTTCTGCCTCAAGGCAACCAACAACGTTACTTGGGTCCGGCATATCGACACAACATCCATTCAAACTCAAGACATATTTAATTAAAATTTTTATTGTTTTTCGATTTAGCCCCCGGTTCAATCATAATCATACTAATGAATTTTGAACATCTACTTCTTCCGCTTTAATGCTAAGTTGACTTGCACACCCATATTTAAATATACTACAACATTCCCTAAATAAAACATTGTAAATTTTCAAGTAAAAGTCTATACTAATTAACCCTATGAGAATCATAACGGGCAGATTTGACTGGGCCCACAAAACAACATGCGCATTCATGAACTATAAATGATCAACCAACCAATTTTGATGCCACCAACTTTACCTCGTGAATTTTATATTCGGACATAATATCTATATGAGAAATTATATATATATATATATATATATATATATATATATATATATATATATATATATATATAATAAGTATGTGCATAATTATGTGCATCTTCAATGAAAATTTATGTACATAAAAGTATATGACACATTTAAGTGTTAATGACATTATGATATTTTTCATGACTTGTGTGGTCTCGTAACTCATCTTATAGTCTGTTGACGTGTCATTAAATGAATAGATGAGACGTCAAGTACACGAGTTTGGATGTTAGTGAGTATGACTCACTAACATGATTTCACGCATTTGACTTGACCTATTAAATTTTTAGACTTCTTTGTATCAAATTTTTTGTAATAATAGAATTAAAATTCATCAAAAATTTTAAGGCTAGAACCTCTAATATAAGAATATTAAAATATATTTTGTTTTCCTAATTTATGTATCAATATATATATATATATATATATATATATATATATGAACTTTAGTGTCATAAATTTATACATGATAATACATGCTTCACCTCAAAAAAAGAAGTAATGATGATAATTTTTATGTAATATTAAAGATTTGACTGTTATGTATATAAATGTGAAAGTTTACTCGATAAATATGTAAATATGCAAAGTCACGTGATGTGTATGAAAATGAAATATATCGGTGCCTATTTCTCTAATAAACCATGCCCAATGTTTGAAATAGAAATATTGACTTAGAGTGAGTTTGGGATAATTTATCTGTTGTGACGGTGTTTTCAAATGTCACATTATCGTTTGAAAACTGCGTTTGAGCAGCTTTTTCAAAAACACAGTTGGTTTTTTACACTAAATGTGAAACTCAGGTGAAACCTCACGGTCCACGTTTACAGACAAGCAGTTTATTTAGATAAACACAAGCTGCCCCAAACGCACTCTTAGTCAATTTGATGAGATTTAATTTTTTTTATGGTGGAGCAATAAGTGATTAGGGCATTTACTTTCATACCACCCCAAATTTTGTGTATTTACACATTTTACACTTAAAACTTTACTTTTCGTATTTAAACAGCCACAAATTTTCATATCACATAAAAAATAACACCATTTTAACTTTTAAGAAAGTAAAATCAAACTTTTAATATACAAAAGTGTAGTATTTATGCAAAATTTGAAATTTATGGGGGTAGATATGTAAATATTTAGTTAGTTTTTCAACCCATAAAAACAAATGATGAACAAATCCTGTAATTGCACGGCGCAATAGCCTGGAAGACGTGGTTCCAGCTCCCACTACCCCCATTTTCCGGAAATATTCAATTCACCCCCTCAACACTCTTCTAATTTACTCCTCACTTTGGACTTTTATTTTTTTATTATAATTTGTGAAGATAGTTGGCGAATTATGCAAAAAAAAAATATAATATAATATAAATTTTATTCTTTGCATTCATACCACTCAAAACTTTTTATATCACATAATATAATACCACTTTATAACTTAAAAAAATATAACAAATATGATATATAAAATATATTTAAATCTTTTTTAAAAATAATAAGTAATAATCTATAACATAATCAAAATTAGATGAGAAGAGAATATCACGCCTCAAATAAAAATCTGATGAGCCTTGTTTTTGTGCGCATTCTGTAGTGCAAGATCTCAGCTCGTCGATGTATAGAATGCTTTTCGATGTCGACAGGTGGTTCGAATACTACTTTGCAGACGAAGAGTTGGTTCATTATATAGTAGGTGAGTCTTTACAAATTGATTGATAATTTGGCTTTCAATCACATTACATCTAAATTAATTGTATATAGCATAATATTTATACATTGATTTATAAATATTAAAATTTTATTCTAATTAAAATTAAGTTATTAAAATATTAGCATAATAAAAACAACAAAAAGTCAAAAAAATAAAAAAATAAAACTTTACATTTAAAGCCTACAATTTTTGCCGGCTCTCCCCATCATATTAGCCCTCACTAGAAAAAAATTTCTCCTTTATTCAACTTTTCTTCTTCCCTACTCCCCTTCTGCTTGCCTCCTTCATGGCGGCCAACGGGGCGGCGGCTCTTCCATGCTCGCCGACGAAGAGGAGAGGCGGTGCCGGCGCGGCGAACTCGTCGGCGCCGGCAACGGAAATGGGGATGGATGTGTTGAAGAAGATTGTGAGGCGAATAAAGCCCTTTGAGCAAGTCGGCTTACTCGGCTTCTTCTTCTTAACTTCCGCCTTGTTCCTTCTTCTGATACTATGCTTCTTATACTCTGGAAACAGCGTCGAGATTTCTCACCCTGCGGGCGATGGAGTCGGGTTCGGCCGGGGATGGCGATTAGGGTTGGAGGGTGAGGTGAGGGAGGCGGCGAGCGGCGGCGGAGAGTGTGATTTGTTTGAGGGAGAGTGGATTTGGGACGAAAGTTATCCGCTTTATAATTCGACGGACTGCGCCTTTATTGATTTGGGGTTTCGGTGCTCTGAGAATGGGAGGCCTGATAACTTCTTCTCCAAATGGAGATGGCGGCCGTCTCGCTGCGAGCTTCCGAGGTCAGCTGCTGTTTTTTTTCTAAGTTTACTGTGCTGCAAAAATCTGATTTTTTTTTTCTCTCTTTTTTGTTCCTTTCTTTGGATTAAGTTAATGGATTCTTGTTCGGCCGCTTTCAATCTTCTTTTTTTGTGTTTGGATTACTGAGTTCTTTTGCTCTCATCTCAAGAAAGGGTAGACAAAGTTTTCATCTTTTGTCCTATTTGTTCTTTTTCTCATTTCCCTTTTTTTTTTGGATTTCTAAAAAGTAGCTTTTTGATTCAGTTGCTATCAATGTTTTGATTCAAAAAAGTTGGGGGAGTTTGTTGAAGATGTTGGGATTGTTAGTATTAGATGGAGAGGGCAATGAATTGTTATTCCTGAACAGTATTTTTTTTTGTTATGGTGGCTGTTCTTCTCCTTTATCTAAATTGTAAATAGTGAAAATATGTTGCTTGGCAAAGCTATTTTTAGGAATTGGGATATCTTGGATTTACTAAAGTTGGAGTTTTTCAAGTTTTACTGAGTATTGTTTGTAACCAAACAGTCCATAAGATTCATTATTATTACTATTTTGTTAAAATTTTTGAAGGTCAATGCTTCATATCTTCCTTAGTTTGAGTTGAGGAGGAGATGTGGAGAGAAAAGCTGTTGGCTTTGTTGGAAATAATAGGGTATATAGATGGTTAATATTAGATTAGATGGAGGTTTGATATCTAATACCCAAACTTTACTTTTTTACATTTATACCGCACAAAATCTTTCATATCACATTAAAAATACCACCATTTTAAGGTTTAAGATATGTAAGGATGTATGTGTGTATGTTATAATTGATGTTTAGGGGTTAGATATGTTAATTACATATGAATTGAGCAGTGTTGATGTGAATCTTCCTAAATAACAATGTAAGAATCATCTCATTGTTCCATTTTACTTTGTAATCAGCGTTCTTCAAACGGCCAATTTGCCTCAACAAATAATCCTCTAAGATCTACAAATAAGTTCGACGAAGAAAATATCCCAAATATGAAAGCATGACACTAACATTGCCGACATTGAAATAACTAGAATGAATCTTGAAAAATAGCAATGTAAGATTCAACTAAAGAAATTTTAGGTACACTTGTGAAACATATTGAATGGTTAATCTATCAATTTATGGCTTTTCTTAAGTTATCTATACCTTAATGTAAATTTTGCTTCTTCATTTTGCGATATTATAAACTGCATGACAACAACAACAACAACAACAACAACAAAGTCTTAATCCCACTAATTGGGGTCGACTACATGAATCCTTTTTCTTAATTGCGTCCTATTAAGTGTCAAATTTTCGTTTAATTCTAACAAATTAAGATCATTTTTTATGCAATAAGCCCAAGTTTTCCTAGGTCTACCTCTGCTTTTCTTAACATAAGTTGTATCTAAAACATCTACTCTCCTAATCGGATCATCAGGCGGTCGACGTGTAATGAGACCAAACCATCTAAGGCGACTCTCTCTAATTTTATCCGTCATTGGTGCAACACCAACCCTATTACGGATATATTCATTACGCATTTTGTCTCTAAGTGTAAAGCCACTCATCCACCTAATCATTCTCATCTCGGCAACAACTTATTATAAGCTGCATGAGATAGAATTAATTGCTTTTATTACCACTTTATTAATGACTAAGTTGGTTTACAACAGCTTTTAACATGTTTAGGCATTGTGAGGGGTATATTTTCTTTAACAAATTCAGATAATAATAACATTAAGAAGCATTTACATGCACACTACCCAATTTTTATATATTTACACATCTAAGACCTAAATTTTACTTTTTTACATTTATACCGCCCAAATCTTTTATATCAGATCAAAAACACCACCATTTTAACTTTTAAAAAGTGAAATACTTATTTTCTTGCATAGGTAATATGGTGTATATAAAAAAAATGAATTTTAGTTTTTAAATATATCAATGCATAGGAATTGAGTGGAATGTATGTAAATCTTCCTAACATTAATCCCATCATTGTTACCTTCATATCAATTTGCATATTCTTTTATTTATTTTTCATTATTTTCTTGCTGTTTTATCTCTTGTTGATACAGATTCGATGCCAAGAAGATGTTGGAGAAGTTACGGGGTCGTCGACTCGTATTTGTCGGCGACTCCATCGGACGGAACCAGTGGGAGTCCATGCTCTGCATGCTGGCTTCGGCCGTTTCCGACAAAAAGTCGATCTACGAAATGAATGGAAATCCTATTACAAAACACAACGGGTTTCTAATTTTCAAATTCAAGGACTATAACTGCACGGTAGAGTATTTTCGAAGCCCGTTTCTTGTGGTTCAAGGCCGCGCGCCTTATGGAGCTCCGAAGAAGGTGAAAACGACGCTGAGATTGGATACTATCGACTGGACTTCCAGCAAGTGGAGAGATGCAGATGTGCTAATATTTAATAGTGGTCATTGGTGGAACAATGAGAAGACTATTAGAGGGTTGGTAATCATATCTCCATAATTCTATTAGCATATTTTGCAGATAAAGACCTATATAATAAAAAAAATGCAAATGCAAATTTGAGATTGTTTATGCTATTTCATTTTTACAGGGGATGTTATTTCCAAATTGGTGATAAGGTGTACATGAATATTACAGTGGATGCTGCCTATCAGAGATCAATTAAGACATTATTTGATTGGATACAAAGAGAGGTTAATACGACGAGCACTCAAGTCATCTTTCGAACCTATTCGCCCGTCCATTTCAGGTAGGTTCAGCCATGCAGACCTTTACTTTCAATAATGGCTGCTGCTTGTAAGAAATTCATGTTTTTTATGGGGATTTACACACCTCCCACTTAAAAATCTATTATTTGCATATTTAACATCTAAAATGATTGCATATTTGCATTCTATTATAAATTTTTTATATAAGTTTTCAACATGTTTTCCTCAATTTTTTTTTACCTGGTCTGTTAGGGGCAGCTTATGCGTTTCAGGATAAGCAACTTATCTTAAAACGCGGCCTGCAGGTTGGCCGCGGGGGTCGAACCGTGGCCTGCGTTTAGTGTAAAAAATCCAAACGCTGCAGGCAGCGTTTTCAAAAACGTGCGAACCAAACGGTTAGACGGCGTTTTAAAAAACGCCACCGCACTTATAATCTGTCCCAAACGGGCATGCGACAATAAAAAATAAAACATTTTATTATTATTTACGATATTAGTATGTAAAGATAAAAAACATAAAATTTATTTATTTATATATCTATTTTCTGTTATTTTTTGTTTGTAGTGGTGGAGATTGGAAATCTGGAGGAAGTTGTCACATGGAGAAATTGCCTGTACTGGGCAAATCCCAGGTCTCCCTGAAACCATGGTCCAAGTTCCTGAAGCCATTCAAGGGCTTAAATTCAGATAAATCTAAAGACAAGAAGCTCCCAAAGATAGAGCTGCTGAATATAACCAATATGACAGCCAGAAGAAAAGATGGCCATCTCTCCCTCTTCTATCTCGGCCCGTCGGTTCGCGCCCCGCTGTTTAGACAGGACTGCAGCCATTGGTGCTTGCCTGGAGTTCCTGATGCCTGGAATGAGCTCCTTTATTCTCTCTTCTTGAGGAGACAATCCATGGAAAATTTATAGCTTTACAGGCCCCTCAGTAGCTGACAGTAAGAGAAATTTCATTCATAGTAGATAGAAGATTGTGTAGGAGGAGGAAAGGAATTGTAGATGGGCTCTGAATTGTATATATAGTTTGAATATTTAAATGCAAATTGGTTTTAAGGGGGGGTGGAACTAATGTGCATGTAGAGGGAAAGCTACATACATACCACACAATTCTTATGTATTGATATATTTAACACCTAAAAAGTTTAATACTTTGATGTTATAGACCTTTGAACGAAAAGGTGTAGTGGAATTTTTTTATGTGATATTAAAGTTTAGGGTGTTATGCTAGTAAGTATAAAAGCTTAGTGTGGTATGTATTTAAATGCCCTTTGTTAAAAAGTGATCAACATAGCATTAGTGATGTTAAAAAGTTACATACAAAAATTAGTTCAAATATAATAGCATAAGAATGCATAAACATTGTCTACATCTAACTCTCATTGCAACCCATTATAGGTGAGGATCTAGGGTCTCGGGTGCTTCGCGCATGGCTATGAAATGAGCTATACATGTAAAAAGCACAAGAAAAAAGTAAACAGATAGCCTAAGCACGAACTCGAACTCGTACTAGCAGTCCAGCATCTAAGTTGGGAGGGAAAGATCCTGGCCCTTTTGTTGGTTGTCAACGAGTAGTGCTCGAGGCGACCGTTTGAGTCGAATCAATTCAGCTAGACCTCTAATAGAATTGGGTGAGTTATAAATAAGACTAGTCCATCTTGAGATTTGCATAGAGAGGTCTCACTATTAGGATCGATCCAATCGCTAATCCGCCTTAATCCATGCTTGGTGAGTAGCTATGAGCCCAAAATTGCTTTCGGTTGTTTCTAACTTTGGCAGGTGAGGTTATACATAAATTTATAATAAGCTTTTTCATTTTTCATAATTTTTATGCTTTAATTTTAAAAAATAAATTAAATATTTTAAAATTATTCAAGCTAAATAGAAACTGAATATTCTAAATGAAGTTAAAACAACAATTTCTAACATGAGTTGATTCTTTATATTTTTGAAACAAAGTAAACAAACTGCAAACCACCCTATAAAACAATTAAGAATACCACGAAAGAAATTAAATTATTACATCTAAAATATCATTCTTAGACTATGAATTAAATTCAAATTATTATCCCAAATCCTAATAAAGAACCAACAACCAGAATGAAGAGAATTAACAGAGTTTATGCAGTTATTATTCAAAACCTTAAACCAATATTGTATTTCTAAATACTTAGTAAAAATGAAAATATAAATATGGCACATATACATGAAATAAACCTAAAAAATAATTACATTGCAACAATTCCTTCAACCACAAGAAGTCTTTAATCAAATTGAGCCGAATCGGCTTACTGCACGACAGGTCCTACGATGGAGTTCAATCCAACTTTCACAACCATACTAACAAACAACACAATCAATGAAAATAACTAAAACATCACATCAGCAGTGAATAGCAACTGGAAAAGAGAGAAACAAATGATTTCAAAGCAAGTGGTGGATAATTTTAAACTTCATGTTATGCATAGTAATCTGAAATTTCACAGCAGCAGCTTAAAAGTTAAAAATACAAAAAAACACAATTTAGTTTTGATTAACTACAACCAACAATGTTTCATTTCAGGGAAGAGAAGTTCCAATCATACTATTCTTGTTTCGGATGGACTGCGGATGGACATTTTCCTAAGGTGTTCCAGAGAATGTAGTCCCCTGAGGTTGTCTGGGAGATTCATAAAATGTTTTTCATCAGTACCATAAAAGATAACAATGACATTTGATAACATTTATAAATGCTATCTTTATAATAAAAATGAGATGATCCTCTAAATTCATAGCACAAAAAATCATTATTTAAGATCAAAATATCAAACATTTGTAACAAAAAAAAGCCCCTAAATCAAGGACGGAGATATTTACGCGCATTACGTCGCATTGTTTGTAGTTAAAGAACTAACACTGTCAACTATAGGCCTTGCATTGTTTTATAATTTACTGCGTGTTGAATTCCTCTCTATTTTGACTGATGATAACAATACAGTATGTTCCTGCTTAAAAAATGACCGAACGAGTGGTGGTGTGGGTTTTATAGAGGCGAATAGAAAGCTCCAAAAGGAGATGAAATAAGTAGAAGTACTTGGGTATCAGTGTAACTAGGAGAGGGTTAATGTGAAAGAAGAAAAATAAGCAGAAGAAAACAAGGTGTCAAGAAAGAAATCAAAATATCAGGCCATGTATGTTGAAAATTGGACTAATACCAATATTCTGCAATAAATCAAACTTGTAAACATTAAGGGACAGCTTATAACTGCGTGCAGTGTTTTGAAAACGCCTGCCGTAGGATTTGTTTCGTGTGTTTCGTCAGCTTATCCAAAAATAACGTTTTCTAATTCTTAAAGATGTGGCCTGCGGGATGACCCCGACGGGCCGCGTTTCGTTTGCTTCTATTACTCCTATGCCCTCGACCACGTCGGCATTTCTCCAGGTTCTTCTTCGGCATTTTCAAATCAGCGAACATTTCTTCGTCCCCCATGCCATCGCCGACTCTCTCGTCATTGCTGCTGCTTTCGCCCAAGCTCCTGGCCCGCTCCCATTGCTTCGCCACCGAAAGCAGCTCCATCTTCTGCCACAAAAGCCCCATCTCCTTCCCCCATTCTTCCTCCCTCTCAATATCACCCTCCATCCACCAAATCACTGGCTGCCGTCCCCATTCCTGCACCTCTGACACCTTCTCCAACGATTACTCCCTCCTCCTCTGTTGTTTCCCCTGCTACCCTTGATTCTACGATCGCATCTCCTCCCAAAGCTTCTGATAACACCAACGCTGCCGCTGGATTCTCCTCCTTCGGCTGGATCTCCGCTGCAGCGATCGCCGTCGCATGCACTATTTAGATATTGGGGTTTTTTATCGGATGAAGGATAATTGTTTTCCCGTTTTTCTGTGTATTCAGCAATCAATATTTCTAAGCTTCTTTTTTTTCCCATATAATTTTAGAAATGTTATATCTGTCACAGTTTTGGATTTTTATTTTTCTTTATTTGTTTGTTTTTAATTTATTTATACAATGGAAGGCGTATTTTGTTGGGTGATGATTTGGGATTTAGAAAAGGGACAATTACATACATACCACCCAATTCTAATGTATTACCTAACTCTATATTTATACAAACCTAAACTTTCATATCACATCAAACATTACCACCATTTTAATTATTATGAAGTGAAATAAAACTTTTCATGCAACATGAAGATGGAATGCATGTAAAACTTGAAGTATATATTTAAAATGTGTAAATACATAGGAATTGAGTGATGTGTATGCAAGTCAACCTTTAAAAATTTGTCCCTTATAATTTTAAGATGCTTTTAGCTGTTGTTTTCGGTCGTTCAACATACGGTTAGAGTTAGTAAATTATAGAAATTTGAATTAAGAACATGAACAATTCTTTTAATTGCAAATTAAACCTTGAATATTAATCTTTCAGTTTAAATCTTAGAAGACGAACATAACAATAACTAGTAAAAGCTCGATACAACACCTCATATAATATGTCACTGACATCAACAATTCATAACTCACAATAAAATTTTAATATAATGGAGAAACATGGACCTTTAATATGTTCTCATTACATTACTGTTGCAAACAACACCACTGCGCGGGGCAAAAATGATCATTTATTTACTAACAGTTGCAAATCAGCTGTATTCGAACCACACAAACCAAACAGCTTAACAACTTATTTAGTTCAAGGGCAGAACGGTCATCATCTGCAAACAGTTGCAAATGAGTTGTTTTCCAAACACTCAAACCAAACAACCAACCAGCTTATCAGGATAAGCTTATGTTCAGCAGCTTAACTGGATAAGCTGCAGCTGCCCCAAACAGACCATAACATTATTTTGCCTTGAACAATGTAGTGTATCACCTTCCTGGAACTAACTTCTTTAGCATCCTTGAATGGAATCTCCCTAGATGCGAATGTACCGAAATGTACCGGAATGTACCATAAATATATCCCCTTGAGAAAGCTAAGCATAACGCCAATGCGAATGAATTAGAAACCTGAATTTATTACAACTCTAGCCAAATTTCTACTAAAGTCGGTAATGTTGTGCAACGATGCTATAATCACTGATCCTCTATGAGATGGGCAACACAAAAATGAAGATCCTAAAAATTCACTAAAACTTCTATCAATCACCCCAGTTAATCCATACGTTTACTAGTGGTCTATTATGTCATAATCCCAGCAAAGAAATCACAAGCAACCTCACATATCCCACTGAAGTTGGGCAAACTCAACAAGAGCTTCAATAAGCAATGCCTTGATCCCCTAAAGAGCTTGGGTTACAAAAGTTGTCCATTTGAACACCCAAATTCAAACGCAATCAATAACTGGAGCCAAGAGCCTTGAATTCGTAAATAAACCTTCTATAAGCAGCTAAACAGTAGAAACGTCCAACATAATGAATGCTGAAAGCTGTGGACCAATCATACATATAGCTTCAACCTCTTAAGGATCTGCAACTAAGACAACTGAAGAAGTCATAATTGTCCACTTCAAATTGTTATATAATTTCCCCTACTACGAGGCCTCAAACGCCTAGCACAAGTGTGCCAAATGATTTTCATGAAATTTAATATAAACAAGAATAGATCAACAAAAATACCAATAAGAAGAAGCCAAAAAAAGAGAGTAAAATAATGTGTGTATAATAAAATAAAATGTATTAAGATTTAGTGAATGCATGGATTGAATTCCCAATGGTAAAAAATGACAGCAGCCATAAACTCTGAGCTACATCCCCACAGTGCTTTTCCTTTATTTTTATTTTTATTTTTTGAAGCATTAGGTATATCTTTTATGCTCAGTTCAATGGTCTCATTATTACATAAAATTTAGCTTTGATCAAATCAAGTATAAGCATTTCATTGTTACCTATCTAAAATAAATACCCAGACATAAACGTGATAATACCTGCATAGATAGATCAACTGGTGCTTTAACGGTTGGATAAATTCTTACCTGCCAATGGAAGATATTGATTAAAATCAGAAAAAGTCCGTAATTGCAAACAGTGCATGTTCTAACATACGTTAAGGACTACAAAATAAAATGAATAAGAATCATAATGGTCAATAATGACATTAACATAAAACAAAAAGCAGAAAACATAGTTATATCGCACATTTAAAAACTGCGGAAGGCTACAATAATAGTGGTTAGACAATGAGAGAGTCTTCAGACTTTTTCATGAAATGCAAGGAATTAAAAATAACTAGTTCAGAATTTTGGTACAAATCCAAAATTGTGAAGATAGGCATGCAAGCAGTGCAAATTTTCAAAAAACCAGGTGGTCTAGGAAGAGGAATTCAATGCACCTGCTCCAGAAGGGTCAATTGAAGCCCATGCGAACATCACAACTAAATGACAGTAACAGATAATATTTTGAGGCCTTAATGTACCAAGTGAGACACTGATGGTTCATTACTTTTTATCAGTTACAAAAGCTAGATAATTCTCAAGGTTTAAAGACTAGAATTATTTCGTTAACTTGGAACACAGGAAAATCTAACACGCACCATGTAATTTGAACATTAACTTGCCATCTAAGCTTTGAAATAGCACCACAAATTCAGCCTTAAATTGTAAGTCAGGGATGTAGAAGTCTCCAAATAATATTTGAGGGTGTGTTTTGCTTTCTGACTACTCAAATATGGTAACTACTGATCAATTAATTGTGAGAGGATTTAGCCCTCTCCAGACTTCATTCTCAAGTCTCGTACGAGCAGTATGAGCAATTCAAAAGTTTTATCACAAAGTGCATTCTGGCTCTCAAAAGAATTGCATGGAAAAACTACAAGATTGAAATAATTTATAGAGCAATCTCTTTCAACCCCTCCTATACTTTTCATCATTATTTACTACTTTAATAATTATTCTCCATGCCCCAAAATTGAGTCAAAGGCCTACTTTTCTGAGACAGGTTGAATCCATGTACCTGCAATGTAACAAGTCTCACGTTGTATCCATAGTTCCTTGGTCTCGTTTACTTTCTAAAATTATCTTAAAGAAGTGTTTAAATGTCCAAGAACCTGATAATACTATAAATCTCAAATCTTTTGTAATAAAATGCACAGAAAGCAACTAAGTGACAGTTCACAAAATATGCTTGTACAATTGTATGATCATACATTGACATGATATCAAGTATGCCTAACCTGGATCCACACACAAATAATTCAAAGAAAAAAAAAAGACATGTTTATGACCATGAAAATTATGAAATAACTCTAAAAAAACACATGGTTATGAACATGAAAGTTATGAAGACCTAGAAATCACGGCTCAAGAAATAAACAGAAGCACATAAATAGTTCTGTTAACAGCTAGAAATTACTAGATGACTTACAGATTTTGGATCAATGGAGAGTCTCGAGAGTGTGCCTGCTAAAATCTTGAAAGACACCTGAAAAACAAGTATCAGGGCTATGAAATGCAGACTCTAGAATACAATGACAAAAAGTTGTAGCGTGATTAAAATACTTGCAAAAAAGTCCAGAGAAATATATGATTAAGACAACTTATTATAATAAAGAAAATTACGGGTGTAAACGAGTCCTAAGTAGCTCAACTTGTTTGTCAAAATACAAGATCTAGCTCAAGCTCAAGTAGAGCTTGAATCGAGCTCAAATGAGGAGCTCGAGCTTCGCTCGTGGTATTAACAATAGTCTTGCGAGTTCAAATGAAATTGCCACCAGACAAGCCATTTGTTATTGATGGTGAGAAAGAAACAAGAAGTGTCGCGGCACCTCACCAAAGAAGGCATCAAGGTGACCGAAACTGGATAGTCGAGCCAGCTCGCGAGCCAACCCTCAACGAGGTCAAGCTTAAATCGCAAGCCCGTTAACAAGTTGAGCTCGAGCAGGCTCGACTCACACCACTAAGCAAGATAAAAGATGAAGCAATCAATTAAGTATGCCAAAAGACTGATGATTGATAAATTTACTTGGAAAAAATTGATCATTTTGTGCCAAAATGAAATTGGAGTTCGTAGAAAAGAGCATGAAAACTATTGCATCGCTCAAATTTCTACTGCAGATTAACTCTATAGCTCAGAGTTGCCATTTGAGCACAGTAAACAATTTCTCTAATGCATTCAATGAGATAAAAAGCATGGAATATTTAGGATGTAAAAATATATTTTAGAATGTAAACATCTTCATCATTAGCATGGAAACACGCCTATCCCACTGCCTAAACAGGCTTGCATGACCAGATTTGATTATTTTGAATTCAAGAAAGGAAGTACTAGTCTACTCTACTGAATTAGACATCAACATTAGAGTTGACATCTACTTTAGTTCAATGCATGGCCAATGATCCCAACATAATCAAGCAAAAATAAAAAATGATCATCACGGACATCATTTGTTTTAAAAGAAAAAATATATATATAATAAATCAATAAATGAGAACAATATCAAGTGATTATGAAAAATTGATAGGTAAAAAATAAAAAACTGAACACCATCAAAGATAACTAGATAATAATGAAGCAAGCGTTTTTCTGATAAAAGAAGATAACATTAGGAGTTGTCATTTAAAACGTTTAGTTTTTAGTAAAGTGGTAATCCTTGGGGAATGGAGGTTACTTTTCCTACAAGTTGACGGGGGCACGAAGTGGGTAGCCACGACTTACCGCGGCGTAGCAGGGAGCTGCTGACACTCCACAATTTCGCTCGTTTGGACCAAACCGGTCCAGAACCGGGAGGTACGAACAACTCTTCCACATGGGTTTGGCACTTCCTTTCCATATGGAAATCCAATCCTTTCATTTTAGGATTTCAGTTTTGCATATCTTTTTGTTCGGGACAGTCGTCAGCTTCCGGTGTTTACCTGCTTAGGATTGTATTCGAAGGCGAGGAGGTTCTTTGAATATAACTCGTCCGAGGTGATGAATGTCTCCCAATGATCGAATTATAGCTAGTATTCATCAATTTTGATGTGGATGAAATATGTGAGATTTTCCCTAATATAAATTCATGTTTTATTGGCCGACCTACTCTTCCACCGGGGTTTGGCGCCTCCTTTCCATATGGAAATCCAATCCTAGTTATCTAGGACTTAATTATGTGATTCCTTTAGTTTTAGGTTTTATGCAAATGTTTATGTTTAGGATAGTCGTCAACTATTGGTGCTTCCCTACTAAATCTGTATCTGAAGGCGATGAGGTGCTTTGGCTATAACTTGTCCGAGGTGGTAATCGTCTCCCAAGGATCACCTTACAACCAAAGCATTCATCTATTTTGATGTGGATGAAATATGTGAGATTTTATGTTATATAAATTCATGTTTTATTGTATATTTATGAAAGATAATTTGTTGTATTTTACATGTTACAAGAGATCAAGCCGCTTGAAGGAGCAAAAGACGCGCATTGGGAGCCAGAAGAGGAAAAAAAATAAAGTTTAGTCTAGCACATCCGCGCCTAAAACCGGCACACCCGTGTCTAAAACTGGCGCACGCTTGCCCCATTCCCGAGAGGGTGGCATACCCGCGCTCCTAAAACAAGCATGCCAACGCCCCCAATGCCGTGCACATGCATAGTTATGCAGAGGGACCAATGCGCCCGCACCACCCAACAACGCATGTGCTCTGCCACTCATGTTGCCTGAGTTACGCGAATTGACGAATTTGAAAAAGAGTTTAAAACCAAGTTTGGCGCCTTAATTGAGCACCTAAGTATATAATGTTGTTTTATCATCATAGGAGGGATTCTTGAGCTGTTGAAGGTTGCTTCTCTTGAGGCTTAATGGGAGTCTTATCAACCCTAAGATTTCTTCAATGCTTCTCCTTGGAGAAGATTCCTATGGTTGATTTTTTTATGAGTTTTGAGAGTTTGTGAGTCGAGCTTGAGTGCAACCATGCGAGAGATCTTCGAATTTCTTATTTTGAATTGAGAAAATCGTGGTGTACTGCAAGAATTGATTGGCTCGAGTGTGAGTTTTCTATACCTCTTGCATCATATATATATTTTTACGCCGGCAATATAAGTTTTTATGCCTTCTTATCTAATGCAGTATAATTAATCTCATTTTTATACTCCTATGATGTAAGACATGCGATTTTTTAGTATTTTCTCCTATGGATTTTGTTCCCTAGACGCAATTTTCGTGCATGAATTTCATACGGTGATGAGTTAATTTTTTTATCTTGGTTTATTTCTAATTGAAAATCTATTGTGATCTAGTACTTCTAATAGTCGCTCATAAAAATAAGCATATTAATACACAATAAGCTAGTGGAATAGACATATTGTAATTAGAATTTTGCAACCTGGAAAGAGGACAAAATGATTCCTGAAAAATGCTGCATGGTTAAGTCCCCTTAACTATGGTATGCTTTCCAACTATTATTATAACCTAAACCTATGCAAAGGAGGACATATCCTTAGTTGTCAGCAACAGCATAAGTTTCATACAGAAACATCAAAAAATCACAAGATCGACGCATAAGAGTGTGAACCTGTCATATCTGAAAAAATTTATAAATCCTAATTTAGTTTTATTCTTTTGGCACTAGGATTATAGAACTTCGATATCTGCAACTACACTTTTAAACTAGATTCATATGTTTAATAAACTAAAACTTTATTTGTTATAAACATTTTAACAATTTTTCTCGTGAGATCGATACGCGGACTCATAATTCGTATATAAATTAATCAACACGTATACTTGCATAATTGACTAACTTGTATAGCAACAATTTCCAGCATCAAGTTTTTGATGTTGTGCCAGAGAAATGAGTTTAAAATTTCCCGACTTTAGAAGAATTTTAGTTGAACTTAGAGGGCATTTACCTCCAAGTAGGATTTAAGTTAAAAAAGATTTAGTAGACTCAGTAAATATGAATTTATCAATTCTAAATATTATTAAATCCGAAATAATGTAGGTTCAATTAAGATTAAATCCGGTTAAATCCATTTGATGTGTTTCGAAAGAAATCTATTTGAAATATTTTTTCTCAAACTAAATCCATCAAATTCAACTGATAAGTGGATTTAATAAACGGAACAAACAAAAATTGGATTTAACTTGACGGCGGATTCATGCAACCTATTTATGGTGTTTGGTGGATTTACGTTAAATCCATATTTAAATCCTGTTAAAGTTATCCTACTAAACGCCTCCTTAGTGTTTAGGTTTGAACCTTATATGTTCCTTGTTTTATGTTTCTCTTTTTTTTATTATTATTATCTTAGTGTATTGTTCTTGCATGTGCATTATTATTTTTGTTGAAGGTGTCAAACAACTTAAAAACCAAAAATAAAAAAAAAATTATTTGCATATTTTTTGTTCATTATGTGTTGTCCTATGTTTATTTCATGTTTTTTTTTGGCACATTTCTTGTGTTAGCATAGAATGACTCTTTGCACACCCGTCATTGCATGCGTAGGAAAAGCTTAGGTGAAATGTTGTCACTTGATCCGGAAGTCAAAACAACATTTTGACAACTTAGGAGAACTCAAAAACTGACAGAGGCATGTTTAGAGATGGTGAATGAATTCTCAGGACAATCACATAAAGTCCCTTAGGGATATCATCACATCTTTATTCGAAATTCACATGAGCCTTAAATACCCTGTCATAGAAGTCCCTACAATTAAACATATGCATGAGCTTATCCTAATGAGTCAGCCCAACCAATTTGGGGGATCACCCACGAAAAATCCATGCCCATTTAGTTAGTTTATTAGAAATGTGTACCACCTTCAAGTTTAGTAGTGTTTCTGATGTGTCGTTAGATTAAATCTATTTTCTTTCTCACTTTGGGATAAAACCAAGAGGTTACTATACTCCTTAGCACCATGATCTATTTCTACTTGCAGCAACCTAACAAAAAAATTCCTAGCCCAATACTTTCCTACTTTCAAGATTATCAAACTTACAAAAGACCACATCCTTCACTCAATTAAAGAGAAAATTTATGAAGCATGAGAGAAGTTCAAATAAATGCTTAGAGAGTGCCCAAACCATGCCCTGACTAACTGACAAATTATCTTACATTTTACAATGGATTGGTGGGATCTTTGAGGTTGAATATAGATGCTGCAGTTGAGGGGTCTCTTATGTCCAAATCATTTAAGAAAGCAGACCCCACTGATTAAGGAAATAACTACAAATGGGTTTCAATTACTATCCGTGAGACTTTCCTCTACGAGGGGAGCTAGTGGACATAAGACTGAGATGTTGATTATCCTAATTTCACAAATTGCTGACATGTCGATGAGAGTAGACAACTTAAAAATTGATTTTACGCAAGGCTCTCTACCCAGTGATGAGATAACTTATGGACAATAGGTGATTCTAGCACCACTTCCCTGGATGTCATATGAACTAGGTTCAATCATCCCTATTTCAACCAGTTGCAGCTTGACTTTGTATTTGATTTACAGATTTACTGTCAATTATTCCAAGGACAAGTTCTCTTTTGTAAATTGGGGTTCAAAAGTGAATCCAGATGGGTGAGTTTGTCTAAGGTGTTCACTAACTTGGTTGTTCCAAATTCGTACATAATTGACTTGGGTGCTACCACTGCTGGTTTTATATACTTGTGTTATTTATGTTCCAATTAGAGTTTGAGTAGATCATCCCGCTTGAGTTGTAGATGTTGGAATAGGGATGATCGAACATAGTTTATATGACATTCAGGGAAGTGGTGTCAGAATCACCTACATGTCCATAAGTTATCTCATCACTGGGTAGAGATCCTTCCACAAAATCAGTTTCTAAATTGTTTGCTCTCCTTTATATGTCAATAATTTGCGAGGCTATGATAGTCAACACCTCAGTGGTATGCCCACTAACTTCCTTTAGTTATTGAAATTCGTTCGTAATCATTTCTTCGATCAATGAATGGGCATTCTTAAATGATTTGGATATAAGAAACTCCTCAACCGCAGCATTTATAATCAACATCAAAGATTCAATCAACCCATTGTAAAATGATGGATAATCAGTCAGTCATGATGGACATGGTGTGGGCACTCCCCAAGCATTTCTTTGAACCTCTCTCATGATTAAAAAGTTTGCTCTCTAATTCGGTGAAGCACATGGCGTCTTTCCTAAGTTCGATGGGCTTGAAGGGAGAAAAGTATTGGGCCAAGAATTTTTAGAGTTGCTCTAAGTAGAAATCGATAATGTTGTTAAGGAGTATAATCACTTTTTAATTTTATCCCAAAGTGAGGAAGAAAATAGCCTTAATAAGACGCCACTAAACTTGAAAGTAACACGGCTCTAAAGAACTAACCAAGTGAAGGTATGAGTTTTTTGTAGGTGATCACTAAAATTGGTTGGTTTGACTTATTATGATAATCTCAAGTCTAACCTAAAATTTAAGGGCTTCTAAAACAAATGTTAAAGACTCATGTGAATTTCAATTAACGATGGGATAGCATACTCCCCGGGGGACTTCATGTGATTGTCATAAGGATTCACCATCTCAAAATGTGTCCCTCCTGTCCTAAGTTATCTAAAAGTTTGTTTGATTTTCAGATCAAGTGAAAATAGATCACCTAGCCTACTCCTATGAATGCAATGACGAGTGTGCAAAGGGTGGTCCAACACTAACACAGGAGATGAGACATAAAGTAGAAAAAATAACAAAAAAAACACAAGGCAACACATATTAAACATTAAATATGCAAGTATTTTTTTTTACTTTTAGGTTTTTCGCATATGCAATAAGGACAATCCACATACAAGTTACAACATAATAAAGCATATTAAAAGAAACAAAAAACAAGAAACATAAAAGATTTAAACCTAAATATTAAGTTATTCAACAAAAAAAGTAAAATTAACTCTTTTCCCCTGTAACGCACAACAAACTTGATACGCAAAATTGTTGCAAGACAAGTCGGCCAATCATGCAATTATACATGTCGATCAAGTAATATAGCGATTATGAGTCCGCATATAGATCACACAAGAAAAGTTGTCAAAATATTTCTAAGAATTAAATTTTTAGTTTACTAAACCTCTGAATCTAATTTGAAGGTATAGTTGCAGACATAAAAGTTTTACAATCCTAATGTCAGAAAAAAAACTAAAATAAATTTTGTAAAGTTTTTTAGATGTAAAAGGTTGGAACTCTTGTCATACCGGTCTAATGGTTTCTCAATATTTACCTATAAAACTCGCGTTGTTGACAACCAGGGTCATGTACTTCTTAGTCTTTGTCTAAGTTATAAAAAATTAAATATTGTAAAAAGGCCTTAATTATGCAGTGTTTCCAGGAATCCACTAGTCCACTATATAGATTGCAATCTCCTAATAATAATATGAATATTCCTTTGAACTATTGTGAGTTACCTTGTTTTTCTAGGCGACGGCTAAAAGTCCTAGACCACAGAAAATTTAACATTCTATTGTGTAAAATTAGAAATAAACTAAAATCGAAAAGATAACATAACATATCAAATTAATGCACCAAAAAGACGTCTAGAGAACAAATTTCATAGGAGAAAACACCAAGAAACTCATGTCTTATATGAGAACGAGATTAACTATAATGCATGGAATAAGAAAGCACGGAAACATTTATTATGGATGTAAAAAGGAAATCAATGCAAGATGTACAAAAAAACTCATATTCGAGCCAATCGATCCTTGCAATAAGTCGTGATCATCTCGATTCAATACAAGCTATTTGAAGATCTCCTCTCATACAATTGCACTCAACCACTTCTCACAAACTCTTAAAAACTCACAAAGAAATCAATCCTAGGAATCGTCCCTAAGGAGAACCGTTGGAGAAAATCTTAGGTTTGACAAGACCCCTTAGACCTCAAGAGAAATAGCCTCCAATAGCTCAAAAATCCTCTTATGATGACAAAACAATATTATATACTTAGATGCTCAATTAGTGCTCCAAATTAGATATTAAAACCTTATGAATTAGTTAATTTACATAATCGAGGCAACATGCGCAGCAGACTAGCGCGAGCATTGCTTCTTCTATGTGGTGGTGCGGGCACGTGGCATGGAGGCGCGAGAGAGTAACATGGGTGGCACAGGCACGCTTGCTTTGGGAATGTGTATGTCACCCTCTCTGGAATGGGGTGCCGCTGAGCAGTTTTTGGTGTGGGTGCGCCAGACCAGACTTTCTTCTTTTTCCTAATTTGGTTCCCCAATTTGCCTCTTTTGCTCTCCCAAATGGCTTGATCCCTTGTAAAGGACAATACACAACAAAATACCTTCTACAAGAGTCGTGTTATCATAAATATGCAATAAAATGTGAATTTATATAAAAGAAAATCTCATATATTTCATCCACATCAAAATGCATGAATGTTACGATGGTGGCCAGGATATTTATCCTCGCTTTCCCCTCTCCCGCAACCTTTCTTTCGCCTCCGCCCTCACCGTAATTGCTGCCTTCACTGGAAAACAACCTTTTTATTATTTTTCCTACAGCCCGCAGTCCTATGTCGCCTCCTTTCTCCTCTCCTTACCTTCCCAGCCACCCGAGCTTGCTACATCCCTTCCCAAACTTGCTCACCACCGCTTAGCATGTAGTCCAGCAGTGGTACAGCCTTGCACCCCTACTCCCCTTGCTGTCATGACCCTCTCATCACCCTTCTGACTTCCCTGCTGATGTCTAGCCGCAGGTCAACCTTTCCCCTAGCTACCTCTCGACCACCCAACCACCTATGGGTCTGTTTGGGACAGCTGCAGCTTATTGAATAATCTGCTAATAAGCTGATTAAAAATAATCTGTTCATAAGCTAGGTGCGGTAGCTATTACAAATTTTTATTTTTTTGGGAAAAGCCAGACAGCAGACAAAAAGTTCTCACAGCACCTAGGTAGATGCGATGTGAAAATGTTGTTTTCGACGATTTCGAAAACGCATGTTCGTCAAAACGTGGTTTACCCAAACAGACCAGGTGCGTTTTTAAAACGCTACCGCACCAAATAAGCTGCCCCAAACGGACCCTATATCTCGCAATTTCCACCTCCTCAAACCGCAGCCCACCACCTTCGAATCTTGCCGTAGTGGGATATTTGTGTTTGTGTTGGTTTTTTATATTTCAAGCGTCTTTGATTATAATCATATTTATTTTTAACTAATAATATTTGTTTTCCCTACTGTGATTTGGGTTAACTCCAGTATCATATATACCCCTCTTGTATGGAGAATTTAAAAATTGGCTACTTATTTATTTGTACTAGAAATACTAAAATCAGAGTCGGAAGACTATACTAACATCAAAGTCATAAACTATGAATCCATATCACCAACATCTCAAAAATAATGACATAATACATCTACTGGATTTGGATCAATAATCTTGTATGAAGATGTGACGTTAATCACATTTATTAGGCTAGGGGTATATGAAAGACTCTAACTTAATGACAGGTTCTAAAATTGATATAAAATTTTGTGTTACAAAGAAGATCAAAAGTAGTTAGAACAACGTCTTGATATAAATCCAAGGAAAAGCAATACAAACTAGATTAATTGGTGGTTCCTAAAAACAATCAAAGCGTGGAAATCACCTAGGCACATGCATCAAAAAATAGTCTACAAGGTATGATTTCCATTAAGAAAAATATTAAATAATCAACTTCTAGTGATAATTTGATAAGAATATGGTGAAAATCAAGCCTAATGAAAAAATTTCCAAACAACTGCAAATCAAACATAAATCTATGAGAAATCTCAGGATTTTGATTAGGTAAAAAACTTGCTAACAATAGTGAAAGAGAAAAGAGAGACTAATTGTGGGATCTATTCCTCAGAAAAAAAAGAAAGTGAGTTTAACATGAAAGGTGGAAGATAGCTCATAATGAGCTGGTATTGAATATTAAGAAAATATATAGAAATTCAATAAGAGTAAGAAGGTTGAATTGCAAAACAAATCTTCCTACTTACAGCTTCAATGAAAGAACAAAGAGCACTTACTAAAGGAGATTCCAAAGAAATAGATATCATAAGTGCAGGAGCAGCGAATAGGGAAGCATCACTATGTAGGATCACCGGATGAAGCATGCAGAGGAGGCAATGAGAATTCAAACCAAAAGATATATGGTTACCATGAGCTGATCCAGAGCCATAGAAGGTAAAAGAGCACAATGCCAAACAGAAAAGAATGAATAAAAATTAAGAAATTGTAAGTGAAAAGCAAAAGAAGAACGAAGCATGGATGAAAATACCCTAGACACGAAGGCCAAAGATGGAGCGTTGGCTAAGAAAGGACTAACATACCTCAAAGCTAGGCAACATTGATACTCGAAACGGAAGCACAAATGCAATTGTGGGAATTCATGCAATGCAGACGGAGAGAAACAAGAGTGATCAAAATCACAAGTGAGGAACAAAGGGTACGAGGGAAAGGCATAGGCCAGAGGATTATATCCATAAGTAGAATTAAAAATAATAATTATGTTTATCAACAATTTAGGGTTGGCATTCATGGATCCTCCATCCATTCTTATATATGTAGTTTTAACTCAAAAAATCTTTTTTTTTTCCTCTAGCAATATTAACTTTGGTCAACCACTATTTCTTTCTAATCTTTTGTCTACTCTAATTAATGTGCATTCAATCCTTCATTGCGCATACTCAACTCACCTAAATATATTTTATACTATCAAATATTTTAAAGGTGCTAGTTCTATTGTCCCTCTAATCTGATTATTATGTATCAATCGTTTTGTTTTACTGCATATCGATATTGTCATTCTTATATCTGTCATACTTAACTTGTCTATAAAAGACTAATTCATTATCCAATGCTCTGCAGGAGATAATATAAGTATTGCAATTGCAGTTTTATACATCTAACTTAAAATCTCCATAATATTTTTTCAACACTTAGGATCACTAGCCACTCAAAACGTTAGTCACTCAACAAAAGGGGCAATTTGTATCGATCCTCTCTCTTTTTCCTTCGTATCAATCTTATCATTCTTATATCTGTCACACTTAACTTGTCTATAAAGGACTAATTCATTATCCAATGCTCTGCACGATATAGTATAGGTATTGCAATTGCAAATTTATAATCCAACTTAAAATCTCCATAATACTTTCTCAACACCTAAGATCACTAGCCACTCAAAACGTTAGTGAATCAACCGAAGGGTCAATTTGTGTCTCTTATCCAAGCGAGTTTTTATTCTACTAATAGCTAAACAGACTATAAAAGGTATTTAAAATTTGTATTCATTGAACCTTCGTTTAACCTTTTTTTTTTAACTTTTGCAGAATATCAAGTTCAATCACAAAGTTTCAGTTGTTGTTATGGAAATTCAAGAGAATGTAAACAACCAAGGAATTTGACAATATTTAAGAATTGAGCAATCAAACAACTCTTAAATTTTCATATTTTGATATCATCCACATTTACTAAGACCGATTAGAATATGAATTATAAAATTATATTTAATAAAACTTATCTTGAACCACACATGCCCTAAAAATTACTTCATCACTAAATTCTCATTCATTTCCATGAAAAATTCAAGATAATTAAACCTATCACGCTCATAATCACTTAATCCACCCATAACATTGATGGAATAAAACATATCTACTATATTCATATATCGTGCACTCAAATTTTTCTTTAACTAGTACTAATGTAGTCAATTTCTATCGGTTTTTACTCTAACTTTGTCTTAACTACAATATCATGACTTTGTTTGGTCACCAACATTTTCGCTGCAGTGTGTTTGGGATGACCTTATGTCGATTGACTAGCAGCACTATTTTGTCTCGCGTGAAAACTTTTAAGCCATACATTAAAAAAAAAAAAATAGTTCAAATTTCATGGAATCCAATAAAAAATCACGGGGAACATACTTTCGCATAATTATACGCTTGCCAGCATAATGGTTCCTCCAATTCTGCCGCTTGCAAGTCCTTGCTCATTACTTCCATTAAGTACTCCTCAACATTAGCCATATTATTGGGAGCATGCTGTTCCACATCACTATCCTCCTCAACTATTCTCTCAGTAATTGATCTATTCAGAACAGATCCCTTCGAGAAATTTCTCGGAAAAAACTTAATTGTTCCAGAAAAAGTTGCCTCGATACTTTTCCCAGTAATACCCCGACCACTTGTTATGATTTTCCACTCAACAGAATGCTCTGTCATTGCAACAGTTCCAATAGAAGGGTTTCCATCAAAAGAAGATACTCTTCTTCTTGGAAATGGCATTGTGACAGTACAAAAATCCATAGAAAATGGAGCCTTATAGCCTTCCATTAACCTTAATTTAAATAAAAATGCACCTTCATCCTCCGAAACCATTGAAAGTTGGTAGAAACCTTTCACTGGGGGATCAAGGCTACACGAAGCTATATATCGAATCAAGACAAAATTACCAAGCGGCGGAGAAAACATAAAGGCTTGCTTATCAACACCATGTTCTGATACTTGAGCACAATGATGGAATGATAGAACTTCGACATTAGCTGATTTCAGCCCACTTAGAGGAACTGAAACATCAGGCAGCCCCTCTAACTCAGCTCTACAGTTTATTTGACCTGAGATTGATATAGCATCTGAAATTTCATCTCTATCATACATAGCAGCATTGACAACCTCATGAATTGCAAAAAGTAATCGTTGCTTTCCTTTATAAAGGTAAGGTTTCCATGCAGGTTGCTTAAGATCTGCCAGAGGTGGATCCGCTGATGAAAATCCATTGGCCTTTATTGAAGTTATGTTGGCAAAATTGAGGTCAAGAGGTGTCCCTGTAAATGGATTGATAAATACGGATACTAATGAAACTTTCCTATGAAGCTGTTAAATCTAAATGCATGAGATGAGAAATACCATAACAGAAAGTACCAACCGAAGGGCATTGAGGCCGAAATAAAAGTGCGAAGAACTTCTTTGTCAATAGGTCTAGAAATACTTCTAGGAGTATCGGACAAGACGGCACCAACCAATGAAGCACCTGATGTAGTTAAAGCTACAACAGGTGCCAAAGCAGGTTTTGCTCTAGCAGAAATGCCTGCCATGCCGATGCTACCAGTCAGAGAATCAAGCAATCCACTGACAGAAGCAGATGAACTTGAAACTACCTCGGGATCTGCCAAATCACCGGTAATTATGTCCCCTAAGGTGTGTGCAACAACACAAGCCCTATAATATACAAGAGCGTGTTAGCAAATAAATAACCCATACAAATAATAGAAAATTATTATTATTAGGGAAATTTACATACGTTCCACACAATTCTTATGCATTTACATATCTCACACCTAAACTTTCATATTTACATATATGGCACTTTGGTGCTTTAAATCTACGCATGAAAAAAATGTATTTCACTGTTAAAAAGTGGTAATGGTTATTCTTTATGTGATTTACAGATTTGAGTGCTATGTGCGCAAATATGAAAATTCAAGTGCGAGATATGTAAATACATAAGAATTGTGTGCTATGTATGTAAACGCCCCTTATTATTATTATTATTATTATACCTGATGAACAGGACAGCTATTCTACTACCATAGCAACACAAGAGAAGAAGCTATCAAAAATGAACATCTATACAATGAAATCTGGCTCATACAGAGAATTAGATATCTATGATATGAAACTCAAGCAAACAGAAGAGAAAAAAATCCCCAAATAAAACAGTTACGAATGTAAGGTCTGAACTGGCACTTCTAAGTTGGGTGTCAGAATATTATCATAAATCAAAAATCAATCTTCCAGAGCAAATTACTACTAATAACATTAATAAAGACAATTAAAAATAGTATGCAAGTTATCATTTCACTAAATATATATATATTTTTTCATTGTATAGCCCATGATAGGAAAGAATGCATGTCGAGCTAAAAAAACAAATAAGTACCATTCCTCCAGGACCAAATTAATTACTCAACAAAACTAAGGTTTTAAGAGAAGCAACCAAATATTTAAGACATTTTACTAGAAAAATGTCAAGCAAATATTCTAGTATGAAAAGAAAAAACATTTAAAAAACATAGCCATTGACAGGGGACAAACTCAATTAAAATTAAATATTCTTTTTCTGCAGAAAATTTATGGAATCACTAATACAGAAGCCATAAAATACTATCACATCATGAGCCTTTACAAGCATTTTCAGCGTACCCATCTATAATGATTCTGCAAGGACTATGGTGGTTCATCAACTTAAGGTAAGGTATTTGGAGCCTAAACTTCAAACTTTATGCTTTAAATATGGTTAAAGATAGCATGATCGGCACACTAGTAGCATTATTAACAAGCATAACCCAAGCAAATGCATGTAATGTTGGTCAAATTTTCACATCACAAAACTTAATATGAACAGTGGTGACAATAAGGACCATCCCAAATTTCTCGGACATGCGCACACCAGAGAGCCGCACAACCACAAAAAGAAAAAAGAGTTTTTCACCCATCATAAAGCAATGCATTTAGATTGTTGATTATAAATTGTATTGATCGTGTTGAATTAAGAGGCCTCCAAGACAGATTGAATTAAAGTATTTCCATAAATTTCACATTATAATTTATTTATGATTTCTTACATATAGCAAGTCTGTCATTGTGACTCCAACAAAAGGGAAAAAAATACACAGAAAATAAAAACAATATATTAGCATCTCGATACTCACCAGTCACTAGCTGCTTGCCGCACAAAGACATAATAAATTGATGTTAGAATGAGCATCAATGACTAAGGGTTTTTTTATTATTATTATTTTTTGTTTTTATTTAGTTGTTTAAAAACATGTTTGTTTTGTGTGTTTTTTTACATATTTTTTACTTTTTATTTCTAAAAACAAATTATCAAGTTTTTGAAAATACTCTGAAGAACTTTTAAATGTTTAGAGTGTTTTCAAAAACAATCATATCTTAATCAAATATGACAACATGGTTTGTCTCAAAGCAAAACATAAACAAAATAAAATAAAATAAAATAAATTGAAAATAAAAAAACAAAAGTGTTCCCAAACAGCCCCTAAGTTACCTCCCACAATATAGCTTGTAATCCTTGTTATCTATGATACACATCATTCTTCACACTTACACAATGACATGACAAACCTAATCCCCATTAGTATCAGTTCCACCAATAAAAGAGAAGAAATAATCTAAGCAGATGATGCATCCTATGCAAAAAGTTGTAGAAAGGATAAGATAAAACTAGCAGTCTGTTTAGTTTTCTTTATTACTAAATCATAGAGATAGCTGCTCAACTTCCTTTAATATTACAGAATTTTAAACGCAGAGAATAAATTATTGCAAGAACTTATGAATTGCAAACTTACCATACCCTGTGATGCAAGGAAGATTAAGTAGAAGAGAAGAAAGGCCATCAACGCCTCCACTAGCATTTCCACAATCTGAGCGCCTACAGATTCTCATATATAATTTATATTGTTGAGGTTCAACCAATGGTAAAACAACGATATAAAAAACACCCTTTATATGTAACACCAAAGGCCACAGCTTGTATTCTTCTCCTTCCTCTCTGTTTATATGAAGCATTATAATGTGTCGAGTGATAGGATCATCAGACCACGAATCTGAATCTGGAGTAGAATGACTAAGACGAATACCGTAGCCACGAGCAGAGCCTTCCCTGGCAAAGATAGTTTAGAATTTTAACAAGGTTGATTTTAAAATTACCTAGTAAGTAAAGATAGTCAAGCTATAAACTTGAACCAAAATTATAATGTCCCGCGTCATAAACTATCAAAACTATGTCAAGAGTAAAAAAGACAGTAAACGTATCCAAAAAATGTTAACAAACCCCAAAACCATAATCTTTACTATGAATTTCTGTCATGCTTGATTAGTTATTGAAGGTGCAAAGCATTAGAGATGTCGGAAATGCTAAACAAATTAAGTAAATTAAGAACAGAAAAAAGGCAAAAATCAAAAGCTTCATAATTAGAAGAAATTAGGAAATATGGCAATTAATATGAAATAGAAGAAAAAGGTCTTATACTGTTGAACCTTAATATAAAACATAGGATCCAATCAACCGAACATCTTAAAATGCTAAGCCACCTTATTTCCGCAAAGCCTCCCGTTGTTTCACGAGTACCAGAAAAAATAAAAAAAATCACAGAAAATGCTTCAATCATCAATCAAATCGAATAATCATATCATATTTGATGAATATTGGTTTGGGTTAAATATTGCCAAACAATTTTTTGAGAAATAACCTTCTTTATTCCCATCTTTCCTCTTGTTTTATACTAAATATTGAATTCCGTAAATCCTGGGAAAGCAAAAATTAGGAGATTTATACCACTTCTCATTGCATCTTCTTCTCCTTCATTCAGATTCTAAATCTTTACCGGTGTGGTTGCAGAAAGGATTCAACGCAAGTAGGATTTAGAAGATCTGTATTTATTAAATCCACCCCCTTCCTGGATTTATTAAATCCATATTTAACATGAATCGAAGGCAAAATTCATACCTTAAATCCAAAATTTCATAAATTCATGAAACTTATGCATTTTTATATTTGTTGGATTTAGTAAATCCATCCAATAAATCTTATTAATAGGGGGTTCCCAAACACCCCCTAAGGGGTTGTCAAGCAACAGATTTAACCCAAGATTTATGTAGGATTTAAGTGAAATCCTACCAGACGGTTATTTTGGACAAAATAAATCTCTACATGCCGTAAATCCAGATTCCATGGATTTTGGCTGTAAATCCTGAATTTATTAAATCCAGAGAACTGGTGAATTTAACTTTGTGGCCTTCCAAGTGTCACCAATAGCCATAACAATTTCTTAAATCCTGACAGAAATTGCCAAACGGATTTACTAGATTTACAACATTTATTAAATCTATTGCCAGACAATTTTCTGGATTTAACCCATTCAGGATTTAGTAAATCTGGATTTATGGGATTCACTAAATCCTAATACCTTAAGTCTCATATGTTGCCATAAAGCACCTAAAATACTAGCAGGATTGTTTATAGGATTGACCCATTTAATGTCTAATATGCCAAGCAGTTTCAAAAAGCCTCCAGTGTTTACCGGATCTATATTTACGATATCTACTACTAGAGCCTGTTGTGCCAAACACCCCCTAAATAAGGATCGTTAACGAAAAAGGATGCAATAATATGACTAGGAAAACCACATAAATCTTTGCAGGAAGACAAGATTTAAAAACAAAATACAGAAGCTCTTTGAAATAGTATGAACTACTTAGCACAGCAGGCTTCAAGGAGGTAAAATTTTCATTAACCTTCGCTTTCTCTCCGCAAATGCCGAAGCCAGCTCTGGATCAGTTGGAAGCAAAGGTTGCACAGGTCCACCATCCTCGTGGATGTCGGAACTCTCGTTCTCCCTCTGGCAAGCCAGTCGCCAACGCTTCTCCACCACTGGAAATCTCCTGTTCAGGCCATCGGAAGAAATAAGGGATAATCATGAAAACAGCAACCTACATCGACAAATTCGAATCGTCCTAGAAGAATGGATATCTAATGAAAGGTGAAAATACAATGGGGAATGAAGTGATCTGCTAGGCGGCCTCACCGAGAGAATACGACGGTATCTTGAAGATTAAGGATCCAGATAGCTCTGATGCTGCAACCAGTCATCCCTCTCCCTCCCTCTACCTCTCCGTCTCCCTCTCCGTGCAACCAAAACGAAGCGAGAATTGAGGATCGATTCTTGATTGAACGAGGGCTTCCCTGGGATTATTTTATTTCTTGCTGTTGATGACATTCTTTATTTCTTGTTCTTTTAAAAATATTTTTAACAAAACGTTGATCATAATGAAGCCTTCAAAATATTATCTCATTTAACCAATAAAGTTAATTGAGACTTGTTTCAATTATATAGTAGTGATGTTTTTCTTAGGTATGACTCATATATCGGAAATTTGGAGTCTCTTGAAATGAAGATGTGTGTCTCCTGAAATGAATAAAAGTGTCTCTTGAAATTTCGTGGGTTGGGAGGAGTGAGGGTGTTTTATTAATTTATATGTGGGTTTTATCTATAAATATATGTGTAATCCTATGAGTATGGATCGTACTCGTAACTCCTCTAAAATAGTGAATTTGCCGCTCTGCTCCCGATGACGTAAGCATATTTGCCTAATAAATTGCACAACAATTCTCTATATGTACAAATTTTTATGGTTAATTGCATCAATGAAAACGATGAAAACCCTATTACTTGGCATAAAAAATGATTGAATTAGTTGCTGATTTGAAGTTATCAAATAACTCAAGGAAAACAAGCATTAGATTTAGGGTCTGTTTGGGGCAGTTGTGGCTTATTGAATAATTTGCTGATAAGCTGATTAAAAATAATCTGCTGATAAACTATATGAGGTGACTATTACAAAATTTTAATTTTCTGGAAAAGACAGACCGCAGCCAAAAAGCTGCCACCGCACCTAGATAGATGCGGTGTGAAAAACTGTTTTCAGCGTTTTGAAAATGCATAAGTTGTCAAAACACAGTTTACCCAAACAGGCCAGGTGCGTTTTCAAAACGCCACCGCACCAAATAAGCTGCCCCAAACGGACGCTTATAATTGACGAATGTAATGACTTTTTCCATTGTGAAAAGAATTGAAAGTAAATATACACAAATTAAGAATATAAATGTATATGGAAAATACCTCCATTTCGTCCCCAAGATCATATAATGCATGTACTGTCCACTTTGGCCTAATTCATCATATGTTCAGAAAAGTGTTGTACCTCTATCTCAACATTACAGTTTTCAATGAAATTGTAAGTGTGGCATCCAAAAGCTTCTTGCATGTCTTATTCTAATTATTGTACGACAAATATCATCTTTTTTTCTATCTAAAGGGTTCAATATAAATCACGTTTCATGTTGGGTAGCAAAGCATATGAATTTTAAGGCCATTAATCAACTTGGACTCTTAACCTTGATCATGGGCATCAAGTAACACATCTCTTGAGCTAAAGCTCTTAGATATGGTGCCCTTGCACCATGGAAGTTGATGCACCACAAACTATAACATAATTGGGTGAATTTGAGTTGTTTTTTTTTTCAAACAAATAAGTTATTGTGACCATTAAAAATGAGATATTAGAATATAGAGATTGTTTAAGAAGTAATAAACATTGAAGATTATTTTTGGTTAATATTGCGAGAAAATTATCATAATGATATTGGAATTGTAGTCACAAAAATGAACTATATTATAACTTATTTATGAAAATAAAACCTAAATAACAGCATGATCATGCTTGATCTCATTCAACTCACTTTCATCAATGATATTGGTCATTATATTTTAGGGTTTCAATCTGTCTAACATGTGATTTTGATTTTGATTTGGGTACCTTTGTCCCCTTTTTAATCTTCCAAAAACAGTTTAACATTCTCAATGATTCTTGTTAATTTTTCTATCAAAGAATCTTATTTCAATCGATTGATTTTTCCGAAAGCTATTAGATAAATGAATAATTGATATCTTCTCATTTTCTTTATTATTAAGTTGTAGGATCTTACCCTCTAAAAGAAAATTTAGGATTATTTATATGCATAAGGGCAAATTGATGTGTGCTAGAAAATTCGCTAAATATTACTATTTGTGTATAAACCACACATATTACTATTTATATTAACTAAATATTACTATTTGTGTATAAACCACACATATCAAAAAATATCAAACAATATCAAAATT